>CANSGD010000758.1:600000-1000007 GCA_947645195.1 Patellifolia procumbens | reverse complement strand
CACTCTCTCTGCAAATCTCTGAACCTAGCCCACGCTTCCCGTAGTGTTTCATCAGGCTCTTGGAAAACGTGCTAGTTTGTTTATGATTTCTGCTGTTTTTGTAGGTGGATAATATTCTCTCAGAAATGCAGCAGAAATCTCACTCCATTCTGTTTCTTTCACGTCGTTCAACCATTTCTGGGCTCTATCTCTCAATGAAAACTCGAACAACATGACCTTTAGTTGATCTGGAGTGAAACCGACATGTTTGACGGTTCGACAAAGCTGTTGAAACCGCCGCATGATTTGCCAGGTCTTCAGTAAGATGCCCACCAAACTGATTTTGCTGAACCATGCTGATGAGTCCAGGCTTAATTTCGAAATTTCGCGGCGATGGTGGGCATAGAGGTCCAGTGACCCCATATGACTTCAGTGATTTAGACATAACTGAACTCGAGGTGTCTGATCTAGAGGTGTTCAGCTGAAAACTGCTTTTCTCTTTGGATTTTCTTCGAAGTTGCCAGTGTCTTTGTCAAATAGGGATCCTCAGGAATGAGGGTACCTCTTCTTCGACCTGGCATACAAAAGAAACAAAAAGAAGCAGTAAAACGTACCTCAATTGGAACAATGAAGTTCCAACGAGGCACAGAGAAGTAGACCAGATAACCAAACAAAACTTAGAAAACTAGTCGTCCCGGCAACGGCGCCAAAATTTGACAGGCTAAATTCGTATCACCTAATCAAAAATAAATCCTAAAGTCCTCTAACAACAATAGTTAGTGGTGAGGTCGAATCCACAGGGAGACAGAGTTTCTAAGCCAATATTCAACCAAACAACTGCTTCAGACACGAAATCAGACAAGAATTAGATGAACTACTAATTAAAATAATAAAAGCAATATAAAAGTGGGATTTAAACTATGGATTAAAGGCCTAGGGCATTAGTTCGGTCCACCATGCTTATACCAATCAAAGGGTCGAACAACTAATAAAATCTAGGTCTATACGAACAATCGGAGCCAATGTTAAGCCTATGATCGAGCCATAATGCTCTCAATTCAACATATGTAGTACGATCTCTCACATAATCAGAATCAATAGTGTGTTATAAGCTCTAAAAGTAAGCCTACTATCAGGTCATACTCAAGTTGCCAAAAATAGTTCATGTTCTTGTACACTGACATAAACTACGAAATAAAGAACAAATCACACTATAGTTGAACTAATCAAAACCTAGAACTAATAGCAATTCAAATATGAATCATAGTATAAACATGGTTTTCCTCCCTAAAACCCTAGAAATTAAACTAATCAGACATGATTGAATCAAAATAACAAAACTAATATAAAACCCTAACTTTTATATCTTGAATGAATTAAATAATCAAACTAAGAAAACAAGAATTAAAGAAAGAATTAAGAGTAAGAATAATACTAACAGGCGGAAAGTAGAAACTTTTATTTAAATAATCCAACCTTCGATCACCTTTGAAACTAAACTAAAATAGTTTAACTAAAATAGTTCTAAACTAAAAAATAATGAAACCAATTAAAGATAGTAAAAGTTATCCACTAAAACTAAGCATAATCCTCCCAAAATAAAAGCCCCCTCTGAAAGTCATTAATACTCTCCTATTTATACTCAAGCTCCAAAACAAAATTAGAATTAAAAGAAATAAAGAAAGATAGAAAAGGGGCCAAATAACACAAAAAAGCTCAAGCTCTCTTTTGCAAATGACACGCTGCAATCTGGTGTCAAGATTGGGCCAACAGCAAACAGGCCCAGCTTTTTAAGCTGAACGCGGACAGCAGCAACAGCAGCAGCAACTTGTAGGCCGCCCGATGGCTTTTTGGCGCCGCGCCCGATCAGGCCACAAACACGGAGCCCAGATTTTCCCAGAACAAGTAGAATATGCCTGTGCACACTAGAACGGCAGACTGCCCGACCAGATCAGGCCAAACAGCCCGATCGGGCGCGAAACAAATTTTCATCAACCTAAATTCGCCCGGCCAGTAGAAAAGACGTAATTTCGACCCATGGGTTCGGGCCATTTGGCCCGATCGGCCCGAATGCACTTCAGCTCATTTCCATGTTTTTCGACCTCCCGAACTCAATTCTTCGCTCCAAAGTGGCCTCGGGAATCTCCCAATGCACCAAATAAGCCTTAACAGCTCTACGTGCCTCTGTAACCTACTCCTAAGCTCCGTGGTTGCTTCGAAATTATTATGGATTAAGGAGAGAAAACTCCCAAAAACCTGTAATTCAACGCGAAAACACAAAACCACAACTATAGAGGATATCATATAAAATAGCTACGAAGAGCTTAAATGACGCACGAACTAGCTCATAACAGGGAGAAACTCTATATAAATACGTGATATCAACGAAATATCATATATATAAAGCTATAACTATAATTAAAAAAACTATTAACCTCAAAACCGCAATCAATAACCATAAAATAAAAACTACTAACACATTAAGCCATAACTTTAACCGCAATGCCATAACTATTCACTCAAAAATCATAATTATCAACCCAAAAACAGCTAATAATTCAAACTGTAATTATTTAATCAAAAACCATAATACTCCCTCCGTTTACGGGCCCTAATACACTTTTTTTATCCACGTTTGCACGGTTTGGTCTAAACGCCCAAGTTTGATGAAATTTTAATAAAAGCAAGAATGAGACTCTATATTACTTGCGTTAAAATTTCATCGAAAAATTCAATCATTTACACCCTTAAATCGCTTCCTTTGATAAGCGTGAAAAAACAAGTGTACGCGGAATAAAAAACGAAGGAAGTATATAACTAGAATACTAAAATTATTGCAACAACCAAAACAAACATATAAGGGCACATTCAATGCTGTCATGCTTATTTTGCTTTTTTTTTTTGGCACTTTCTAAGCCATATGATATATGCCTATAATGAATAAAAAAATTAGTTAAATTTATTTTTAACATGATGATTCTGAAACTGACAACTAAAAAGTGAAAACTATTTTTTCTGCCTTTGAAGTTGGCTTTTTAGTTTTCAAAAAACTGAACTGAAACTGAAAAACAAAAAACGATAACGAACGACCCCTAATGGATAGCCTCAAATTTTGGTTTTAAAAAGTTATAGATAGGGATGTCGTGGACTTGTTTCGCGGAGACCCGTCCTTTGCATCCGCCCCAGTTAGGCGGGGATTGGAGAGAGGCAGCCAGGATAAATTAAAAGGGATAAGGATGAATATGACACACAGGGGGGCGATGGGGCGGCTGGGGATGTTTGATTTGAAATTACCTATCCCCGTCGGCGGCCGTCCACCCCCACGCGCCCCACCCCATCCCCACCCGCCCCACTTTATCCCCGTGTATCAAATAAATTTATATTTGAATAAAATTTATCTTTTTTTTTAAAATTACAATTTGTTTCTGGAGCCTGAAAATTTATAAACTAAAGATTTAAGGATAGAAGTAAATGGAAGTGTGATGTATCACATTTATATATAGTTGAGATGTATTTTGATTGCATTTAGAACTCTTTTTTGAGCATTAGGTGCATAATGACATGAATTACATAAGTTGTGCTCTACTACTCCCTGTTTGTGTGTTTCGATGATTTTCAGGTTATTATGATACAAATTGATCATGAGTACGTATCTAGCCTATTAATATTGAAGATGAAGGTAGCTTGCACAAGGATCACAATGCATCCATTTGGGACAATTTTGGAGTTGGAATGAAGCAATGTAGTTAGTGGGGTTAGTGCCAAAAACTGACACATATTCACTATTTTGATCATAACTATTTATAGAAAATTGATAATCAAGAAATTCTAATTGGGTTGGATTCTGACTCCAAGAGCTTTCCAACAATAGATCACATCCTAAACGACTTTGGGTTGAGAGATAGGTTTCGCAAATTGATGCGGAATTGTACGGGACCCACGGATTTGCGGGATTCGACCCTCTGATCGGTTCAAGCACGGACAACTCGTTTTCCTAATTTGTTTAGCTTTAGGAGGTTAATATAAATAGTTAAACTTCATTATTTTTATATAATCTTTTCTCTGTTTTTATTTCCATTGTTCTTTAGTTAGTTTTAGAGAGTTTTTATCTGATTAAACATTTTAGATTAGTTTAAAGCTTACTGAACTTCATATTTGATTTCAATTAAAGTTATTGCTTTACGTCAATTGGTATTCTTCTACTCTAATCTCTTTAATTACTTTGATTGCTTAGTTTAATTATTCAATTGATTCTTGATGTTGAAATTAGGTTTTTTTATTAATTTTATTATGTTGATTAAATTATGTCTGAGTAGTCTAATTTCTAGGGATTTGAAGGGGAGCCATGTTTATACCTTGATTATTTGAATAGCTATTATAAGCCATTATTACAGATAGCTTATTGTGTGATTTATTCGGGTCGAGTAATTGATGTTACTGCGCAGTTTCATTGATTACTTGAGGTTAATAATTGTTTGCATGGCACCCGTCTTACTATTAGAGGCCTAGTACACATCAGTAATTCTGATTCTGTTTGTGAACATACCGCATATGTTGAATTATGGGCGTGAGACTTATCCATAATCTGACAATGTCGCACCTATCGATTCTTAGGTTCCCATAGTTGTTTGATCCCTTGATTGGTATAAGCATAATGGACCGAACTAATTCTCTAGACCTTTATTTCACAGATTAAAATCCCTCTTTATATTGCTTTAAAGTGTCTAATTAGTAGTTCAGCTTATTCTTATCTAATTTAATCTGAATTAGCTATTTAGCTAAATATTAACTTAGAACCTGTCTTCCGTGGATTCGACCCTACTTCCTTGAGTATCATTGTTAGAGGACTTAGGATTTATCTTTGACTAGGTGATACGACTTTAGCCTGTCAAAGTGATTGGGGCGGTCTAGCGGGTGAAACGGTTGGGATCCACAATGTGGATGGGCGGGACAGTGGGGTTTTAGCAGCCCTGCTAGCTGGGATGGGGATGAGTTTTTAGCGGGGATGGGGATAGGAATGCCAACCTCGCCCCGCCCGCCCCCATTGACATCCCTAGCTATAGAATATAGTATGGTATATCAAGGTGGTTAATGGAGATTATAAATGATATGATAGATGGTTTATGGCTTCGAACGACTTTTGTTACGGTCAAACTTTTATAAAAGAGGTTGGAGATTAGCATCAATTGGCTGACCAGATGTGTGAAACTTGAGTTTAAAGACTAAATTGAGCTTGTAGTTGAGGAAATTAAATAAGTCATGGGACTGAGTTGAGATTGATTTATAGTCCGTTTGTGGTTAACGATGATGATTTATGGTTAATATGAAGCTTAGGTCCTAATTTGATCCTAAGTCCGAAAATTAACAAAGTAATCGAGAGATTTTAATGTTAACTAGACCATCCTCAATTCTCAACAATAGAATAATAAACACACTTAAACCATTTCTGAAACTATGTTCTTTAAACACCAATTAATTAACAATCTTAAAATTAATCACCAGGACCAAGTTACATAAATCACTTTGATAATAATTAACAATGTTTTTTAATCAAACACATCTTAACCTATGAAGTAGGTTAGGCGAGTGAAAATTATTCATCATACACACGGGTGGTATGAGCATGGTGAACCGATGACTATTGTTTTGTTCATTACTCATTTAGACGTCTCTAAATGAGCAAAAACTAATGCCCAAATGAGTAATGAGCAAAAGAATAGCCTTGTACCATTGTCATGGTACACTCGGTGTATAATAAAAGTTGTAAGGCTTGTGTATAATAAATAGACAAGAATTAACTTTCCTTTCAAGTAATATTATGGCTTCCAAAATAGGGCCTTATAAAATTAGGAAATTAAATCCTTGATATAGGCTAAAGCTAAGGAACAGAAGATATGCAAATCTTGACTATTGACTTAAGGGACGAAAATTCAAGGATATTCCCTTACTTTCCTTGACCTGTTCCTCTCGCCTTATTTTTCAGAAAGTTTTTTTAAGATTCTTTTCATAATTACAACTCTTGACAACTTATGACAACTCATCAACTTGGAATACAAGAAATTACACCTCAAAAATATCTAACTATCCAAAATTCCAAGGAATTTTCGGACTTGCATTTATTTCAAAACTAATTTAAAGACTCAATTATCTATAAGCGGACTAACTAGACTCTTGGATCATGTAAAGCTTTCAACTTTAAGAGTTAAGGATAAACCACTACTTAATTAAATAACAAAGCAATAAAATAATTGAGAAGAATTAATGTACGATTAATCACATTAACTCACCATTGTTATAAAAACTTATCCGAGTTCCATCCAAAGTGCAAGGAAGATCATAGGCCTGTTGATGCATAAAACCCCTTTCCAAGCAATATCTGCAATGTGATAGTTCTTAAGGATGGACCAACTGAATTCTTATCTGTCTTCAAACTTCCCTTTTAGAATGGTTGAACACCTTTTGAACATTTAAATTTAGTAACACATAATCTCCCACCCGAAGTGGAGGTTTCTTGGTTAAACTTAACATAGTATCACACCTTTTCTTGTTTAAGTAGATGTTTTGCATTTTAAACTTTATTTATTTCATTAGAGGCAAATTATTTAATAAATTAATATTCAACCCTCCCTTTTACCACAACTCATCTCCCCTAGAACTCCCCACTATCTCCTTAGCCACCACCCCACCACCCTACCTGCTACTACCAACTCTGCTTACCCGCCGGAACCTCCACCTAAAACAGCACCTAAATATGTCGGCCAAAACAGCTACTCAAACCACCAAAACACCACCAAATCCACCAAAACATCAATTGATCGACACCTCAACTTAACCACGACAAATTAGAAAGATAGCAGTAAGCAAAATGGTGGGGATAATGTGTTGCACGGCTTCCTATTCCCACCACCACCATCAATATTTGTTACGCTTACGACATTTATAAGTTTTGGATCTCTTGCAAATGTTGGTTTATCAGAGTTGAAAGGACACATTTGTAGTATTCTAAGCTTTTTAAATGGAACCAAACCCTAATGCATACTAATCTCGTTTGGTAACCTTATATTGCTCAAAATTATTAATTAGTTTAAACATTCACATGAATTTTGGATTAAACATCAAGAAGGCTATTGAGCTCCAAAATAAGAAATCCTCCATTTTTTCTTGTTTTCTCTTGCTTACTTGGACTTTTTATTTCTGTATGGTGGCTGTAGCCCTTTTGCCATCATTGGGGCTCCACCTTACTCACCTATACAGCGAAACTGATATCTCTCTATTTCTTTAGGTCTCTAGCTAGCATCGGTCTCCAACCTTTCTTCGTTCGGGGCCTAGCATGCTGCTATTGTTTTTTTCCATTGAGTGCTATTGTAAGTAGCATCCGTTGCTGGGCTATGGATGTCACCAGAACCTTTTGTTGCTGTTGCTGTTGTTGTTGCCCTACTTCTTCAGTTCTTCAATACCTGATTGCTCTTACTGTTCTAGCCTTGCTGGAAGAAGGCGACAGGGGATGGGATTTGATTAAGAGTGGGGTCGTCTTTTGTTTGGTTGGTGAAGAAGGAGAGAGAAAGAGGCGCGAAAGAGAGAGAGTCTGAAGTAGTGATGGCATTTGGGTCGGGTCAGTCCAACCCACGTTGTGGGTCACGCGAGCCTAGGGCTGTCTAAACCCGCCTCTAGCCCAACTCGCAAAATGTTAAGGCCGCACCAGGCTTAATTGCTCTATCAACCCAACCCATCAAAACCCATAACACAAAGTCACTCAGTCCGCAGCTATCCCATCCTACCCTGGAACTCACGAACCCACCCACTTATCCCATCCACAAGTCCGCCCATACCACCAATTGGCAAAAGTACTCTCATTGCTCTAGGTATGGTACGGGAACAAGGAGACGGGTACAAATGTAAACGAGGATATGGCATGGCCCTCAAGGGTCGTTACCAAAGGTTTCTTAGCGTGTCGCAGCACTAAGAACCGCTTAGCACACACAATTTATAAACCTAACGAGCGACTACTAAGATTGTAGTAACGAAGTCAAGGGTCGAACCACAAGGAAATCGGGATTGACTAAAGTCCACTAAGTCCAAAACTACCCGAAGGAAGGGGTTTTGGGGTTTAAGATTGAGTAAGTTACCGACTAATTAACTAGCTAATCAATACGACTAAGAATTAAATAGGAGAATAAATATGATATGAAAACACTAGAAGCTTCAAGTTACCCGCATGAACTCGGGCAAGACACGACACAATTGCAACTACGAAGAGAAAGTAATAACATGCAAGGTTAAGTTTCCCAAAGTCCTTAAGTCCTCTCTCGAATGGTCTCAAGAGTAATCAATTAATCAATCGACTAAATCCTCTCTCGAATGGTCTTTAGCCAATTGATTAATGGATTCAATTTGATCGAAAACTTTTGCAGGATCCTTAATTTCTACCCAATTCGGGTCTAGAAATTAAGTTGATTCAAGTGGAATGACTAGACAACAACAATCCATTAAGAGTAATTGAAATCTAAGCCCTAGCATAAACTTGATCAAGGTCTATCCTAAGGTGTCAAAACACCAAGAACAATGCATATTAGACTTGAATAAAGCAATTACAAGAACATCTAAGCAATTTGCCCCTAATTCATGCTTTCACCCAAACCCTAGATTAGAACTACTTACTAACCATGGATTCTAAGCAATTAAGATTCAATAAATTCAACATCATAAACAAAGCAATAAAATTAAATAAGAGATTGAAAAGAAATTACTTGAATTTAAATTAACGAATTCGAATTCCCAAAGATGAAACATTGGAGTAAACTTAAGGTTTAGAGAGAGTTTAGGCTGCAAGAGAGAGTAATTAGAAACTAAGAGTGTAAAGTAATGTCGAGTCTAAGCTAAAAACTAATTAAAAGAGTCATTAAATTAAGACGGAGAAAACGGGTCAACACTCCGAAGTCAGGTCACCACGGTCGTGGTGAAACTACCACGACCGTGGCCCTCGACTTTCATAGGATCAATTTCCAATCTTCAACAGTCTGTTTTGCTCGCTACAGGTCCCCACGACCGTGGTGACTTGCTGGTCAGCGGACAGCTCAACTTCGAACGATCATATCTCTGTTCCTTATCCAACTGGGGTCGGCACCAGTTGTTGGAAAGCTATCGAAACGAGCTAACACCTCCCATCGAAATCACCTTAATCCGATTTATGGATCAAACGTTATGTCCATTTGAAGTTTGGAATAGGTCCACAACTAATCTTCCAATGATCATATATATGACTTCAAAAACCTGTTAGTTAGTCTGAAAATCATCCAAAACAACTAAACGAGTAGTGAAGCAACCATTTAGCTCAAAGACCAAACCATGCAATGCAAGACTAAAATGCTCTAAATCTATATGCATCGACACTTAAATGCAGCATGGATATATATACGAAAGGACTTATAAGTCGTTGCTGGAGAACCATACATCAAATGATGCCCCAAGGAAAAGGTAGGAGGAGGGACCAAATAAATAACCTGTCCAACCCACCAAACCCATTCAACCCACCAGTCAAGCCCACCCACCCAAGTTGCCCAATCAACACCTAGCCTGCTCCACACCACCCAAAAGGTTATTTAAAGATTGTTCCCACCCACATTGGGTCGAATCCTCAGCTCAACCCATGAGTGCGACAAGCTCGTGATTTCAGCAGACCACACCGTTACAATTTCCCAGCTCGGCCCGCCCAATTACCACCACTACTGTGAAGGAGGAGGAAAGTGATACAGGGGAGTGACGGAGGAATAGATAAGATTTTTATAAATATATATGGACAAGACCAATTATAATACGACACATGTCATTACTAACCTATTATACAAGTTACCACTCGCTTAACACCCAGTTAAAGTAGGAACCCCCATAAGCTTTCTTTTTTAATGAGTTGATCAATAACTTGACTTATTTTTAGTGGGAAGACCAAAGTTAGCGTATTATTGAAAATTTTCCCCAATATAATATGTAACTCGTATATCGTACATTTTTAAAACTAGTCTTTTCTACATTAAGTGATGTAGATAAAAGCTACTTAGGAACTAGGTTACTAAGGAAAGGGTAACAAACCTAAAATTGGCACTAGTGAAGAAAGAGGACATAAAAGGACAATTCCTGAAAAACATGTTTGCTCATGCTCAAAAAATTTAATATCGTTAATTCACCATAGCCTAAGCATGAGTGACCAAGATAGAAATAAGTGTTGCCTAAAAAGCACTATGGGCAACAATAAGCGCTTAATTTGACCACTTGGACAAAATACGAACAAAGTGATACTCTCAGTATAGGCAACGTCTTTTGAGGGTCGTTTTCCGATGTCGAGATCATCTTTGTTACCCAAACTATGGGCGATAGAAAATGAGATGTGAGGGAAGCCTAAACCGCTTGTTCTTATGGGGTAGTGATTACATTCATATAATTTCCTACCATTAGCATGTGAGTGATATGCTAGATAGATTAGTGAATAATTGAGGCAATAGGAGTATTGGATATGGGCACAAAACGGTTTTTCTTTCATCTCCCTTTCCCTTAAAATCTAGCCTCAAAGTCTCTTTAGCTCTAAGGATTGGGTCTAGATTATCATTTTTTTATGGGTTGTTTCCATAGTTGATAGATTTTTTGTATCTTTCTACCGAGGAAGCTTTTAATCTATATGGCAATATTAAAGAAAATGTTTGTTTTCGCCATCGGTCGTCACTAGATTAATCCAAAGAAACTTGATCTCTCATGCAATCTTGCGTTTAAGTCACACGTGTCAGCCAAAGATGTTTTACCTTTTTAAATGATTAAACCGGTTAAAAAATATACGTGTCAAATTGTTGTTATTTTGACATATTGTAATTCCGTGTAATTAGCCTTTGATTTCTTAACTAAAGGAATACAAATTTCCGAAAATAATGCCCTTATCTATGCCTAAATTAGCGCGACCCCAATATCTTCTTAAACATTAGCTAATTAAGTGTGGCTTATTTTCAGTAAGAATGAAAATTTAATTCGTTGATTGCTTAAATTAAATGGCACTCAACAAAATAAAACTTCAAATCTTTAATCTATTCCTAAATTAGTGGACTAAATAAAACCATCGCATAGGTTGATTGCTTTACCTAAGGAATAGATTTGTTTTTCATTATCTTCCTAAATAAAATCGAGTTAAGAGCATCATATTCCTAAATAAAATCGGTTGCTTGCTCCAATTAATCTATTCCTAAATTAGTGGGGTTTTCAAAATAATTAACGGAGTTGTTTACATTCGTAACTTTTATCATATAGATTTCAATTATTATTCCATATGATTATAATATTATTTAATATTACTTGCCGAAATTAACATACCTATACATTTAGGACGAATATTTATCATAAACTACTAGATTTTAACATTTGATTCAAACATTCACCACAATATTTGTTCTAGAATTCAATTCATTCTATATATACATTAAAGCAAATGGGGTTTTGCCACGTGTCATCACCCAGATGAACTAGGGTGAACGGCGTGATTAGCCCAAGTATCCTAAATTTTTATAAAAGCTGGTCAGCAACAGATTGTTTTGCTTTTTTAAAATGCATGAGAAGAATTAAAATACCAACGTGTCAACTTTTGTTGTTGTTTTGCTTTTTAAAAAACTAGTTTTTAGGACCCGTGCAAAAATGTACTGGGAAGTAAAGGGCCAAATATATTAATAATGATTCAAGTAAATAATATCAATATTATTACTATTTTTTAAAGTTAATAAGAAATAATAAATTATCGATTTTAGAAAATATAAACAACGCAACTTAATTTATGTTTGAAAAGATTGGATCAGTATGCCATTAATTGAATAATAAGAAATTAATTCATTTCATTTCATTTCATTTACACAATAAACAAAGGTTAAGGTTAATGAATTGGAGAAAAGTTTCATAATTTGAAACTGGTAACACAAACCTAACAAAATAAGGATGGGTAAGAGTTAAAAAGGTTGGTTTTGATTTCATGAAATAATATCTAAAAAACGAAATCTATTTAATGTAGTTTTTCATGGACGAAAGAAGGTGATTTATTGTAATCAATTTGTTATATAAATAAAGCAATATTAATGTGAAATAGCCGAAAAATAATGTAAACCAAATTACATTAAACTTAAATGAATTGTCTATAATATCTTATAGACACATTAATTAATCTTAGGGAGAAACTATTTCAGATTAATATCAGTCCACTCAAACAGTCTAATAATCGTTCGGTCAGTACAACGACTTCTTTTATAACTATTTTATTAAATATTATTATGTTGGTCTAATTTATTTTACTAATTTCTCTTATTATTATATTGTCATTATTCTTATTATTATTATTGTTGTTGTTATTTATTTTTATATCATTATTAATAAGTATTATTATTATTATCTGTATATTATTTTGTTTATTATAGCTTTATTCATTATTAATACTATTAACGTTAGGGAGGAATATTATTTAGGCTAAAGACAAATAAATAAGCGTTTTCAGCCCATAATCAAATCAAATCACGTCAAAACGGTTTATGATGTAATTTTACACGGTCCGACCAAGCATTATTTTACTACTAAATATTAATATATAATTAACTATAATTATTAAAATAATAATATTAATTTAATTATTAGATATTATTGTTATTATATAGTCATCATCGATATTAATATTTTAATACAAAGACGTAATAAAATAATTGCTATCAATTATCATTAATCATTATTATTAATAATTTATGATTATTAATATTATTTATTTATAATTATCATTTGAAAATATCCAAAATAAAATTATTATTATTATTCATTAATAACTATTCATTATTATTACCTATCATCATAATTATTATTTAATATTTATATTATTATTGTTTTAATATTATTTATATATTTATTAAATTCAATTTAATTCAATTCAATTCAATTCAGTTCAGTTTAGTTCAGCTCTAACGTCTAATTCGGTTCGTTCAGCTCGTCTGTTCACTTATTTTCAGTAAATCTAAACAGGTCCTTAATCGGTTTTACATCTAAAAGCTCATACTTAGAAGCTTAGTTTAATAAATTAGGATGTTATTCAAATATGAGATTGTGCATAAAGATATAGATATTACATGATTAATTCCTAAAGATATTATTCCATAATTTATACCTAAAATGGTTAAGTTTTTTGTTTATTTAAAAAAAAGTTGCAATATATATATATATATATATATAAGATATTTTTAAATTATTTTATTCCAAAATAAATGTTGATTTTCGTATATACCTATATTTGTATGATAGTAAACAAAATAAAATGATATCCTTGTTGCTTATAAAAATTAAAAATAAAGGTTTTTTTAATCTAGTCCTACAAAAATTTTCATATATTTATATAACAGATCAATACTACAACTAATAAAAAAAACCCACATACTTATTTTTAGGAGTAATTTATTTAGCATTTATATATTTGACATAGTGATAAATACTATAAGCGTTGACATAGGGGGTTAGTTGAAAATGAAAAATCTTTTCCCAAAATGAAGGATTAATTATATCGGGTGTAAATCTTTTAAAATTAGCAGTTTTAATTAAATAAATCAACATAAGATTGTGCATAGATAATACCCAAATGGTTAATACCTAAATGTAAATCATATATAGATGCTACATGATAATTCCTTAAGATATTAGTTCCATAATTAATACCTAAAGTAATTTTTTTGTTTAGTTTTTTAAAAATAACTGTAATATATATATATACATATATATAGATATCTATATAGGTAGTTATTTTTAAAATATTTTATTCCAAAAAAATGCTGATTTTCGTATATATCCTATATTTGTATGATGGTAAACAAAATAAAATGATATCCTTGTGTTTATAACATTACAAAAATAAGGGTTTTTTAAATCTTAAGTCCCACAAAGCATCGGATATTTATATAACGGATCAATACTACAACTAACAAAAAACCCACATACTTAATTTTAGAGGAAATTATTTTAGCATTTATATAATTGACATAGTGATAAATACTATAAGCGTTGATATAGGGGTTAGTTGAAAATGAAAAAAAATTCAAATGAAGGATTAATTATAGGGTTGTAAATCTTTTAAAATTAGCAGTTTCAATTAAATAACTCAAAGATAATTCTTTGCATAGATAATACCTAAATGGTTAATACCTAAATGTAAATCATATATAGATGCGACATGATTAATTCCTTAAGATGTTATTCCATAATTAATACCTAAATTGTTAAGTTTTTTGTTTAGTTTTTTTTAAAATAACCGTAATATATATATATATATATATATATATATATATATATATATATATATATACTATTTAGATATCTATATATAGATAGTTATTCTTAAATCATTTTATTCCAAAATAAATACTGATTCATATTTGTATGATATTTAATAAAATAGAATGATATCCTTGTTGTTTAATAAAAAATAATAAGGTTTTTTAAATATAAGTCCTACAAAGTTTTCGTATATTTATATAATGGCTCAAACAAATGTTTTTTGCGCTTTTGAAAAATAACTATATATATCACTTAATGGAGTAAATGGAATACAGGTAATTATAATTTTCACAACAATTAGTTCCTCTTTTCGTGAATAAGAATTGCAAAAATTAAACATAATTAATATGTTTGTGGAAACGTTAATTTAGGGGTTTGTTGCAAATGAAGTTCAACCTTCCATAGTGAAGGTTTATTTTTCCGTTTTTCCAATTTCATTATTAGCAGTTCCAATTATTCAACAAAATACAAACGTGCAATAATACCAAAATGATTAACTGCTTCCATAACTTCAGTTTATTATTCCTATTTTATAGTCTCCCACTACCAAAATTATAGGGGACCAAAATTAAGTTTCATTCATTTTAAATAAATTTTGTTGAACATAAAATAAATAATTGATATGAGTACAATGTGAAATGAATATTGTCATTTCAAAATCAAAGTATTTTGAATTGATCCAATCAAAGTGACAAATTTTATTCAGATGAAAGAAAACCTATTTTAGAGGGTTACCCATTTCAGCTTGTTTGATTCAAAGTGGGAATTTATTATTTTAAAAGTATCTTTTTAATTTGATGTATGTGTTGTTGGTAAAATAATTATAATTATTCAACACCCATGTATCTGTGTTTTAATTAGAGATTAAACCAAAAAAAATTACCCCCAAAATTGCGAATATAATTATTTTAAACAAATACTATCCTTAATAATACGTTACTCAATAATTTTCCAAAAGTTTAAGGTTATATGATTGTATGTTAATCAAACCCTTCCCTGAATAAAATATCTAAGGATATAATTTAGTAGCATTAGGTTTGTCCGACATTTTGATTCATTAAAACAACCGATTTGTTCTATACAAAATTGTGTGCTACTTTATATACTACCTATACTAACCAACCTCTCATTCAAAATTTATATATAATTTTTTTTTGAAAAAATGTAATGTTAATAAAAAAAACTCTGTCAATTATAAAGCCAAAATATGAAAATCAAATATATATAAATATAAAAAATTGAATATAAAATTACCTTCTCCTGTTCCTCTAACAATTCTGTAACACTTCTACTTTCCTTAACAACTTCCCGCTCACACATAATGAAGGAAGTGTCACGTGTCTCATCCGCAACAAAGATCTTCAACTCATACCCAGCGATTCGCACCAAATGTAAAAAAAGTGAATTAACATGAACATTAGTTAATTGAATTTATTGCTAATATATAAATGATTGGATTATAACCCCTTTTCCAAATTGTATGATAACAATGATTGGAAATGCATCACTAAGGTTTGCCAATAACGTTTCTCTCATCCGCGTAACCTCCCCAAAGTACATATGTCATGCTTGGTTCTTTATTTAGCATAAACATTGATTAGCATGCGAAGAATTACGCAACATAATATAGAAATATCAAATAACTTGGTAAATACAAAGATAAAAAGCATTACTCATTATTGGCCAACTCTAAAGCTTATACACTTTGATGCTTTTGTTTGAACAATAGCGCCATATCCAGTCAACTCACCGATTACATCTGAACAAAAGGGTTGTCACATAACATTACTATATTTACTAATCCACCCCACCTATAAAAATATTGTAATTTACTTCCTAAATAATAAACATCTAATTTTTTTGGAGAGGATATCTTCAAAGGGGGGATAAAATCTAATCCATAAAGCGGAATGGAATTGTCCTAAACTTTAATGGTAGTTGAATAGTTAAATAAAATCTTGCAACTATGTCTTGTTACTTGCTCCAATCCAGTGCTTTCGATAATAAGAAATTTGGATATTTCTCGAACTTCTCAACTATCATAAGCTTGAATGCATTGATCAAATTCTACAACAATAAGCTTGAATCCTGTCACCCTAAAATTGAAAAGAAAAACGTTCATAACAAGAATTTATATATTTAAAAAAATGATGTATGTTTCCAAATGGTACCTAAAGTTGGACTTACATTTTGTCAACTAAGACCATTTCAATAGAATTTACTTCAAAAGGGGTTGTTTTGTCATCTTCCAAACTCGTACTATTCGAACCCCAATGCTGAAAAAATTTTTCGTAATGTCACTGACATTGATAATTTGAATTGACGATCCATTTCTTAATATTGTGATAAAACTTAGAATAGTGTTTGCAAATTAATTAGGTGTTGTTAGAAATTACAAAAATTGTCCTATTTATACAATAGATTTTGTAACAATTTGACCCCACCTAAATAATACTATACGAATATATCAAAATTAAATGTAAAATAATAATTAAGGAAAGGTGAATCAAATCAAATCTAAATAAAGCGGAAACTTATTTAGTATTGACGTTTTATTTAGTATGTACATTATATTTTTAAATAAATCAATTTCATTTTAATCAAATGAATTAAATAACTAAATTGCCTTATTAGATAGTCATGTATCATTAGCAATAGTGAAAACTTTAGTAAGTTTTCCATTTTATGAGTTTAAATATGTAAAGCAGTTGTAAATTTGTAAAGCTTCAAATGGTAGGTAATGGGTTGTAATTTTGCCGAAAATATGTAGGAATGTTAAATTTGCTAAAAATATTAACTGATTTCTTAAATATTGCAACGTTATTTTAGGAAGAGATTAAGGAAACAAATCTTTTCAATTACATATCTTAATTGAATCAATTAATGATATTATTTTCACGATATTTTAGGAAAAGATTAAGCAAATGATTTTCGGAATAGTATTATCCTTTAATTAAGTAATCAACAAAAATAATGTAATGAAATGGTTTGTTAATTGGCCTAATTTAAGGGAAATCTTAATCTTAATTAAGTAATCAAAAATTTGTAAAGCTGTCAAATAATTTAGTATTCGAACTTGATGCATTAAGGGTTTTTAATAAATCACGTATATCAATTAAATTTTTAATTTTGTTACTAACAATAAAATATATATTATCAAGAACGTTATATTGAAGTACTTTCTAAAATCACCAAAGTTAAAGAGTTATTATTATAAATTTAATGCTATGGAATATATGTTTATCCTTTTTTCTAGTGTATGTTACATGATAGGCTGACAACTAAAGAAGACAATAAAATCAATAAGGGATGAAATTTTGTTTATTAGGTAATCAACCTTGGTAAACTTGGCAATAACACAAATTTGTAAAGCTGTCAACAAGAGTTATTTTTGTAACTTAGAACTAATATTTTTCGACTGAGGATTTTCTAGCAATTTTTTTTATTTTTAGGCAATTATAAGATGCCAAATTTAATAAATATATTTGAATTTTATCTCAAATAAATTTTAATTTCATTATATAAAATTAAGTAGATGTCAAATGGAAGGAATGGGTTGTTAAAGACTTCCGAAAAATATGTTGCTTTGTTAAATTTGGCAAATAATACTAACCGATATTATTTTCGTTAAATTTGCAAATATTTCAACGTTATTTTAGAAGATTAAGGAATCAGATCTCTTTCAATTACATATCTTAATTGAATCAATTAATGATATCATTTTCACGTTATTTTAGGAATAGGGTAAGCCCAAGATTTTTGGAATGGTATTTTCCTTCAATTAAGTAATCAACGAAAAAATGGAAGGGAATGATTTGTTACTTGGCCTAATTTAAGGGAAATCATATTCTTAATTAAGTAATCACAAATTTGTAAAGCTGTCAAATAATTTAGTATTCGAATTTGATGCATTAAAATCACGTACATAATTTTAAATTTTTTATTTTGTTACTAAAAATAAAATAAATATTATCATTTACCCTTGATTGAGTTCAACTAAAATTACCAAAGTTAAAGAGTTATTATTATAAATTTATTGCTTTGGGAATATATGTTTATCTTTTTTTCTAGTGTATGTTACATGATAGGCTGATAACTAAAGAAGGCAATAAAATCAATAAGGGATGCAATTTTGTTTATTAGGTAATCAACCTTTGGTAAACTTGGCACAACACAAATTTGTAATGATGTCAAATAAGCATTTTTTTGGTAACTGAGAACTAATATTTTTCGACTGAGGATTTTGTAGCAATATTTTTTTGATTAAGCAAAGTAATTAAACAGCATAGATTTTTAGGCAATTATATGATGCCAAATTTAATAAATGTTTTTCAATTTTATCTGAAATAAATTTGAATTTCATCATATAAAATTAAGTAGCTGTCAAATGGAAGGAATGGGGTTTTATTTGGTCTAAAATATATAGGAATCTTAAATTTGGCAAATAATATTAACTGATATGATAGGAATGCTAAATTTACAAATATTGCCACGTTATTTTAGGAAGAGATTACTGAATCAAATCTCTTTTCAATTACATAAATTAATTGATTCAATTAATGATTTCATTTTAACGTTATTTTAGGAATAATGTAAGCAAATGATTTTCGGAATGGTATTTTTCGTTTAATTAAGCAATAATTTTATTTATTAAGCAAAGTAATTAAACAGCATTGAATTTAAGGCAATTATAAGATGCCAATACTCATAATAAATACTCTTCAACAACTCAAATAAATTTGAATTTCATCATATAAAAATGAAATCTATACAAATACAACAGTTATAGAGTTACCAAAGTTATAACTGCCAAATTTAATGCACGTGGCTACCATTATAAGGTGGATGCGCTCATACATGATTTTTTTCAAATAAAATTACCAAAGTCATAGAGTTATTATTACGATTACGTTTCAGCTATAATTTAGGAGAAATAACAGGGGTACTATATATTTTTCTTGATAAGTTATAATTATATTACACGCTTAATAAAAACTTTTGTTTAACTAAAGGTATTAGATCTTTAGTAAGTCTTTAACTTAATTAAAGATATTAACTAACAAACCAACGAAATGTCTATTGCATTTATTTATAACCGAGGAAATATAGGATTGTTAATGGCAAATAATATTTACTGATATTATAAGCTTATTTGCCAATTTTAAAATAATTGCCAATAAATTGAAATAATCGGTAATGCTTATAGAAGAAGAACATTGAATTGCCAATAAATTGAAAATAATTTCGATAATCCTAATTAATTAATTTGATATCTTTACGTGAAAGTGAATATGTGTGTTTTGGAAAGATTTTAATTGCCAATATTTTAGGAGGATATTAAGGAATCAAATCCCTTGCTATTAGATACCATAATTATGTAATCAACGTAAATAAGGGAAGGAATGAGTTGTTAATTTGCATATTTTAAGGGAATGATTTTCGATTAAAGAGTTGTTATAAATAAAATATTATTTTCGGTATTCTAATGCAAGAATATACGATTATTTTAGGAATAGATTATGCAAATGATTTGCTATATAATAAATTGCTTTATTTAATGAGTCAACGTCAAAAATGGAATGTATTTGATTCCTTAATTGCCCTACTTAACCGAAAATACTAATTAAAAAAATGTTAAATCACATACAACTGACACGTGGATAGGAGAAGGCTATTGTAGTGGCACTGATTATATTTTGATTGTAATAAAGTAAATTGTATAAAATCATTATATTACACTCTATAATATTTCCAATCCCACTTACAATTATCTGTATAATTTTCGTACTCATAAAATACATTTAGTTATATGGAAAATTTAATAAAGTAAAGTACATCAAATATCAAATTTCACTAAACTACTTTTTACGTGTATAATATATGAACTTTAAGTCTATATTATATTAAGTATATATGTTCCATCAAATAGTGTTAAAAACTCAAAAAATATGCATCTATATTTTACTTATGATAATTTATGAAACAAATACTTTTAGTAGATGAAATTGTACTAAACATTATAATCAAAGTACCATTTTGCAGTAATTTAATATAGGCACAGATGAAAAAAAGTAGTTATTTGGATGACTTTTAAACAATATTCTTTTATAAATATGAATAAAATAAATCGATAATAGTTATTGCACTTAATTAATTATATTTAATTATTTAATTAAAATTCATAAAAGGAGGAAAGTTGGCAATATCACTTCATACCTAATAAAATGACGATTCACATTGGGAAGATTTTATTATATCTTTATATTAAGTGCAATTTTGCATTAACATTTATATAGAATTAAGATACGCCACCGTAAAGTTACACAATCGAAAATTAAGGAGAATGGAAAAATATTTCCTATAATTTAGGTTCTACCGTATGGCACCTAAAAACTTTTTTACAGGCTATAAATATTATAAATAATGAGTTGTCAAAATTAAATATTATAGAGTAAAAGCGTGTGTAGACTAATCAATGAAGGCTACTTTTATTTGAAATTCTTTTAATATAATTCCATATATGGTGTAAAATCTTTGTGCTCTTATAACAAAATCATTGATATCAAATTTCACTAAACTACTTTTTAAAGTAATGTACTTTTAATATCAAATTTCACTAAACTACTTTATTACGTGTATAATATATGAACTTTAAGTCTATATTATATTAAGTATACATGTTCCATCAAATAGTGTTAAAAACTCATTCCATTCCGCTCTATATTGTACTTATGATAATTTATGAAACAAATACTTTTAGTAGATGAAATCATACTAAACATTATAATCAAACTATTATGTGCAGTAATTTAATATAGGCAAAGACAAAAAAAGTAGTTACTTGGATCACTTTTAAACAATATTCTTTTATGAGTATGAATAAAAGAAGGTCTATAACATTATCTATATAATTTTCGAACTCATAAATTACAATCAGTCCCTTATATCGAATTTTTTCCAATCGAATTGAATTAAAACTATTTTCAAAATTACATTTCACTTACCTTTGTGGTTGTAAGAAATTTTGCAACCTTGAAGAATTTTATAGAGGTCGTTCAACGGATGCCTATTAACCATATAGTTATATAATATTTCAGCATACTATCCTTCTAGATAACAATCCATGCGAGTGTACCTTCAAATAAAATCAAATATATTAAAATAGTAACTATAATCTAGTACTCACCATATAGAATTGTATATATAACTAAATTTGAAACGTTAAAGAATTATATGAGATAGACTTACTGAAAGTCCATAATTGCGAAATTTATAATGAAGTAGCAAGGATGTGGAGTATATTTTTGGACAGTGTATGGCAAAACCCTTCCAAACACATCTGGAAAAAATTAACATAAAACTTTTTAGTTCAACTTCAACATAATACATTATTAGATGAAAATTTATATTGCAAAATAAAAAAACAGTACCTAGTAAATAAGATGTCTCAAAAATCACTTGAAAGCATAAGGGGTATGAATAAAAGAAGAATCCATAATAGGAAAAATCGCCAGATTTAAGGTTCTCAATAATGGTTGACTCGTTGAAGATTATTCTATAAACGGATGTAGTTGGTTTGACATCATCGTCTTGCTCACGAATAGTAAAATTCCGAATCCTATTAATTTGCCCCTTAAGCAAAGGACCTAATGTAAGTATTAGCTCCCTAGGGTAAAGTGGCTCCAATCTTCTCTCCCTACAAAATTCAAAGAAAAAAATTGTTACTAAAAGTACAATAAAAATATAATAATTGATACACTTATATTATTTACAAATAAATAGACATTATAAACGTTACATTCTCATCAACCAAAATCATTTCTACGGTACCGATCTCCACTAAATTCGATAGCAATTGTTCTTCCCAAAGTCTTATTATCCTAACTAAAATAGTAGATGATGAAGATTCAAGTGTCAAAGAGTTGATCCGAACAACTTGTGGGATCATGATGTTTAGTGTGGATGCCATAAACTTGAAGAGAAAATAATGGAAAATTGAATTCTTGAGACAATGTTGTGGTGAATATTTGAATCAAATGTTAAAATCTATTGAATTTATATTAAAAATAGTATCTCCGAAAATAATATAGGAATATTAATTTTGGCAAGTAATATTAATTGATATTATAAGCATATTGAATAATAATTAAAATCTATATAATTTAAATATTATGAATGAAATACAGTTTACAAATTTAGATTATGGGAGAAGGAATATTAATAATGCAATTCGTTTTTTAATAATGCACAGGATTGGATTTGATTTTTAGGAAGATAATGAAAAAACAAATCTATTCCTAAATTAAAGCAATAAGCCCATACGTGATTTTGAAAAGTCCATTAATTTATGAATAGATTAAGGATTTGATTCTTATTTTTATGAGGAGCCTTTAATTAAGGAATCAACTGAATTAAATGGGTAATTCTTACTGACAATAAGCCACACTTAATTAGCTAATATTTAGGAAGATAATAAGAGTCAAACGCTAATTTAGAAATAGATAAAGGGCATTATTTTCGGAATATTTTATTCCTTTAATTAAGGAATCAAAGGCTAATTACACAAAAATATATTATATTAAAAAAAATGCAAAACAACACTAATTTAGCAAGTATGTATTTTAATTGGTTCACTGCATTTTTAAAAAAGCAAAAAAATCTGTTGCTCATATGTGGCTTCCATAAACGCTAGGATGCTTGAGGATCAAGGTTTGCTTTGGATTAATCTAGTGACGACACGTGGCGAAAACCATTTTGCTTTAATGTTAGAATTTTTTGCCAATTACAGCCATGTAAAATAACCTATTTACTAATTATAGTCATCATCTTTTTTCTTGTGAGTTACAGCCATGAAAGACTGATATTCAAGTAAGTTGTTGCCATTTTCACTAATTACACCACTAATTCATAGTTTGGACTGATCAAATCATGTTTAATATTTTATAAATCTTTTTTTATTTAATTTTATAATATTTTAAAAATATAAATTTTTCATATATGACATACTAATGAGCACGTATTTCGAGATCATATTTAATCGCGTTGTTCGGACTGAAGACAACGTTTTTTCGAAAAACGGACACTGCCGGGCGCCCTTCATGGGCAAGAATTTCGAGAATGCCTACGAAACGAGTACCCACATGCCAGATTTTCGAGCACGTACTTCGAGACGAGTTTTTCAGACTGAAAACAACGTTTTTTTCGAAAAAGGACAATGTCGTGCACCCTTTGTGGGCACGAATTTGGAGAATTCCTATGAAACGAGTACCAACAAGTCGGATTTTCGGGCACGTACTTCGAGACTACGTTTTTTCAAAAAACGGATACCGTCGTACGTCCTATAATGCACGAAAAACCCGTATCAAAGTACGTGTCCAAAAACCCGGCCTGTAGGGTACTCGTTTCGTAGGGATTCTTGAAATCCGTGCCTACAAAAGGTTGCACGGCGGTGTCCCTTTTTCGGAAAAAAAGCCGTGTTCAATCCGAAAAACTCGTCTCGAAGTACATGCTCGAAAATCCGGCCTGTAGGTTCTCGTTTCATAGGGATTCTCGATATTCGTGCCCATATAGGGTGTCCGACAGTGTCCTTTTTCAAAAATACATCGTTTTCAGTCCGAAAAACTCATCTCAAAGTACGTGCTCGAAAATGCGGCTTACTAGTACTCGTTTCGTAGGGATTCTCGAAATTCGTGCCAATAAAGGGTGGGTGCCCAGCAGTGTCCCTTTCTCGAAAAAACGACGTCTTCAGTCCGAAAAACTCGTCTCGAAGTACGTGCTCGAAAATCCGGACTGTAGGTACTCGTTTCGTAGAGATTCTCGAAATTCGTGCCCATAAAGGGCGCCCGGTGGTGTCCGTTTTTCGAAAAAACATCGTCTTCAGTCCAAAAACGCGATTAAATGTGGTCTCGAAATACGTGCTCCTTAGTATGTCATATATGAAAAACATATTTTAAAAATATTATAAAATTAAATAAAAAAAGATTTATAAAATATTAAACATGATTTGACCGGTCAAACTCTGGATTAGTGGTGTAATTAGTGAAAATGGCAACAACTTACTTGAATATCAGTCTTTCATGGTTGTAATTCACAAGAAAAAGATGATGGCTATAATTAGAAAATAGGGTATTTTACATGGCTGTAATTGACAAAAAATTCTTAATGTTATATATAGATATTTCCGTTTAATTAGGCAAAAATAAACAACCCATTTACTTCCATTTATGCGGTTGATTCCTTAATTAAAGGAATTTCATATACTGAAAATCAGTCTCTTAATCTATTCCTAAATTAGCGTTTAATTCTTTATTATCTTCCTAAATATTCAGGCATTTATTTGGCTTAATTTCAGTAAGAATTACCCATTTACTTCCATTTATGCGGTTGATTCCTTAATTAAAGGATCTTCAAAAAAAATGAAAATCGGTCCCCTAATCTATTCCTAAATTAACGTGATTTTCAAATCCTTCATTGAATAGATTCCTAAATTTAATTCGGTTGATTCCTTTAATTACGAAATAGATTTGATTTTTCATTATCTTCCTAAATATTGTGGCAATTATTTGGCTTAATTTCAGTAAGAATTATTCTTCTCAAATCCCATGAGATTTGGCAATTATATAGCCCACGTATGGGATGATCCAATAAAATCCCTGTGCATTATTTTTAAAAAACGAATTGCATTTATATGTACTTGATCACTTTTAATATTCTTCTGCCATAATCTAAATTTGTAAAGTATATTGCATTCATAATATTTAAATTATATAGATTTCAATGATTATTCCATAAGCTTATAATATCAATTAATATTACTTGCCAAAATTAACATTCCTATATTATTTTCGGACATACTATCTATATATTACACTAAAGCAAAATAAAATTGGATCTGCAAAATAAAATTACACTAACATGCCTCATAGCGTTTTTTTTGCCACATGTCAGCATTAGAGCTTTATGTTTTTTTGAATTAGATAGCTGGTTTATTTAGGAAATCATATCTTCAATCATTTTCTAAAAAAGCTTTGATAATAAATGCCTTAATTGAATAAAATCTGCTAAGAAATCCGACAATTAAAATATTCCTAAAAATAGTTGATATTAAAAGGGTTAATTGAGATCAATTCGGTAAAACTGCCTAAAAATAGGTTCCTTAATCAATTAGGTTCCTTAATCAATTCGCTTAATTACATAATTGCTTAAAATAACAAATCAAAAATTAAGATCTGCTTTCATGTTTTAGGAATTTTAACAAATCAAAATTGAATATAACAATGCTTTTAAATTTAATCTTCATTATAGGAAAGAGTCATCATAGAATGAAAAGGACCAACGTTTTTTAAGAAAGTTAGCTCATTGTTTCATAAATATGCCACTATAAATACATACAACAAGATAGCTCATTTCAATCGAAATTAAATCTAGCCTCTCTCATTCTAAATGTTTCTCTCTCAAAATGAAAACATGGCTCCATTCAATAAAATCATTCAAGAATATTGGAACAATTTGACAAATTTCGATTGAAAGAAGATTGTTACATTGTTTTATTTCTCAGATTCGAAGAATATTGGATGAATTCTCCGAATGTGATTGAAGAAAGTTTCATCATCATCATCACAAAACATCACAATGGAGGTTTTGAATATTTTCATGAAAGTATCATCGATCTAATCGATTTTTTTTGTATTGTCATTTCTTTATGTATTTTATTGTTTGTTAATTCATCAAATGTAATCCTTATCTTTATTGAATAATAATAAATTTATTTTTTATATTCTTTTGTCGTATTTATATTATAATTCGATTATTCGAATATACATTTTGTTTGTTCTTTCTGCAATCTCAAAGTTATTCTAGATTTTTACCTAATTATTTTTTGATTATTAATAAATTGTAGTGTATTGTTGTAGTAATTTTTAATTTTCTTTGCATTTGTTGAATATAATATCTTGATGTAGCTAATCGATTTATTAAATCATTATTATATACTATTTTGAAGTTTACATTAACCCAAGTAATAAATTGATTTTTTTCAAAATTTTCACAGTACTTTTCGTGATATTTTTTATTTTTCATTTTAAAAATTATAATCATTTTTTGTCAAAAAAACATTTATCCATTGACATTTTTTCCTCCCATTTTTTTTCTTTTCTGATTTTTGGTTTAGAATCTTTTAAATTCGGTTATACATTGAAATAAATAGAATAAATTTTTACAAAATATCTTAACAAATATTTTCCAAGTTAATTAGATAATATTTTCCTTAACTGATTTCATGTATTTAAATTTGAATAATCCGTAAATTTCCTTTTTTATTGTGAAAGTAGTCAAATTTGACTAACATCTTTTCTTCTTCAAATTTGTATCTAGTCTGTTTTTGTGTTTAAAATATTTTTAAATCCGGTTATGTAAAGAAATCAGTAGATTAAAATCTCTAACAAAAAATTACGACAAATCTTTATGGGATTTTTTTCTTTGGTAAACCATTCAATAACACCTATTTTGTCAAAAATCATTTATCCATTGACATTTTTTCCTTCCCATTTTTTATCTTTTCTGATTTTTGGTTTAAAATCTTTTTAAATTCGGTTATACATTGAAATCAAAAGAATAAATTTTTACAAAATATCTTAACAAATATTTCCTAAGTTAATTAGATAATATTTTCCTTAACTGATTTCATGTATTTAAATATGACTAAGCCATAAATTTCCTTTTTATTGTGAAAGTAGTCAAATTTGACTAACATCTTTTCTTCTCCAAATTTGTATCTTTTCTGTTTTTGTGTTTAAAATATTTTTAAATTCGGTTATGTAAAGAAATCAGTAGATTAAAATCTCTAACAAAAAATTACGACAAATCTTTCGGGGACTTTTTTTTTGGTAAACCATTCAATAACACCTATTTTATCAAAAATCTCCTTAATTAATTAGACACCGTTTTCCTTAACTGATTACATTTATTCAAATTTGACTAACTTTGTAAATTTCCGTTTTTATACAAAATTATCTTAGCAAATATTTCACAAGTAATTTAGATAATATTTTCCTTAACTTATTTCATGTATTCAAATTTGACTAACCCATAAAGTTCCTTTTTTGTTGTCAAAGTAGTCAAATTTGACTAACATCTTTTCTTCTCCATATTTGTATCTTTTTTGTTTTTGTGTTTAAAATATTTTTAAATTCGGGTATGTAAAGAAATCAGTAGATTAAAATCTCTAACAAAAGATTACGACAAATCTTTCTGGGATTTTTTTCTTTGGTAAACCATTCAATAACGCCTATTTTTGTCAAAATTCTCCTTAATTAATTAGACATCGTTTTTCTTAACTGATTACATTTATTCAAATTTGACTAACTTTGTAAATTTCCGTTTTTATAGAAAAATATCTTAGCAAATATTTCCCAAGTAATTTAGATAATATTTTCCTTAACTTATTTCATGTATTCAAATTTGACTAACCCATAATATTCCTTTTTTATTATCGAAGTAGTCAAATTTGACTAACATCTTTTCTTCTTCAAATTTGTATCTTTTCCGTTTTTGTGTTTAACATCTTTTTAAATTCGGTTATGTAAAGAAATCAGTAGATTAAAATCTCTAACAAAAGATTACGAAAAATCTTTTTGGGATTTTTTCTTTGGTAAACTATTCAATAACGCCTATTTTTGTCAAAAATCTCCTAATTAATTGGATATTGTTTTCCTTAACTAATTACATTTATTCAAATTTGACTAACTTTGTAAATTTTCGTTTTTGTAGCAAAATATCTTAACAAATATTTTCCAAGTTGATTAGATAATATATTCCTTAACCAATTTCATGCATTCAAATTTGACTAACCCATAAATTTAAATGAACGATCTTTACCATTTACAAACGATATTATCTTATCTTTACCATTTATAAACGATCTTTAGAATTTAATTTATAGCAAATTAATTTGGTTTTATAAATGGTAATTATCAATCAATTAAACAACTAAACTTCCTATTCTGATATCAATCATGTTTAAATATTTTAAAATAAATAAAATTTTAATAGTCTTATAAATGGTTCTGTTTGAGAATAACATAAAACACTTGCCTCTTTTTATATCAATCACGTTTTGAAATATGATATCAATCAATCATTTAGCTTATCCCAATCAATCAATAACCTATCAAATTAGATCAATCACGGACTCAATCAATCAAGTATTATAAATGGTAATTATCATTCAACTAAACAACTAAACTTCCTGTCAAGAAATCAATCACGGTTTCAATTAAATCAATCAATTTGATAGGATATTGATTGATTAAGTTGAATCAACTAATAAATTAAATCAACTAAATATTCCATAATTCAATAAAATTATCACATAATCAATCAATCAACAATTGTAATCCTACTCCTATTATAAAAAACGATTATAATATTTTAAATATTATAATTATAATAATTTAAATTTGTTTTTTAAAACATGTATTAAATTGCCATTAAGAGAGTGACTGACTGCCAATGGATTAATAAGTTGACTAATCACTTAGTTATTATGTAGTAAATATAGTAATGAAATCTCATTATATTGATTTAAATCAGATCATATAATATAATCATATAATATATTATAGTATAATCAATTATAAAATCGTAACTTATTAATAATAATATAATTTAGATACATAATATTTAGTCGTTACCTTGTGATTTTTATGCCCATAATATTTTTATTAGGTCAATTAACCATAATCTAAGTTTATTTTTATCCACTTAAGTTCAAATTTTAAATTCAAACCTAAACCTAAGCACTTACAATTTTCCATGGTTGTGTCATAGATTATACTTATCTTTACCATTTATGACGATCTTTAGAGTTTAATTTAAAAGAAATTATCAACTTTCTAAACGATAATTATCAATCAAACTAAACTTCCTATTTTTTATCAATCACATTCTTATACTTTAATTTAAAGGAAATTATATATTTTTATAGATGATATTTATCAATCCATTAAACAACTAAAATTCCTATTTTGATTTTCAAGCCCACAGTCTTTTTATAAGGTCAATTAACTATAATCTATCCACTTATATATATAGATTGATTAGCAACCATGTAGTCTATATAGATTAATTATATAATACTACCTCCATTTTTATAATAGGGACATTTTTTCATTTAGAGGTCTTTTATTCAATTGAGACACTTCTACTTTTTACCATAAATGGTAGGTTGGTTCACTTAATTATTACACTTCTCTCCTTCTCTCTACCTTTTTTACTTTTTCCTTACTTTTACCATCCTTCTCTTACTTTTGCACATTTTTCTTGAACCGTGTGGAAAGGCAAACGTCCCTATGAAAAAGACGGAGATAATATGTATATAGTTGTCATTCAAAATGTGATTGATTATCATAAGATTAATAAGTTTCCTAATCACCTATATTGTTTCAAATCATATCATGCAATATAATCATATAATATATTATAGTATAATCAAACATAAAGTCATAACTTATTAATAATAATATTTAGCCGTTAGCTTTTGATATTCAAGCCCATAATCTTTTTATTAGGTCAATTAACCATAATAATCCATCTGCTTAAATTTTTTCCTCAAGTATCTTGATTTTATTTAGTTTAATTATGGACGTTATAATTTTATTTAGGTTAACATTTGATAATAACATATTTTTAATTCTTTGATAATAACATTTGATACAAAGAATAAAAAAATGTTACTATCAGATGTTGTTTCAAATTTAATTATCAAAGAATAAAAAATATTTTTACACTGAAAGGGAAAATTGAAGCAATTGTATGACCCTCATTAAGTATTTTCCTAAATTTCCAGCATAAACATTACAATGCAACACGCACAAAATAAAAATTCTCATAAATTATGTAGTAATAAGATAAATCACCATAAATAATAATTCTAAAAAAACATAAATAATTCTCATATAAAAAATCACTTAAAAAATCACCATATCTGTCAATTTATTATTATACATTTTAGGATTTCCTTATTTCAAGCATTTTCCTTTACTTATTGAAGATTTTAGGAGTATCCAATAGATTAGGACTATTAAATACAATTAAGATAATCTGACTTTTCACTACTTAATAGTTAATATCCATATTTAACGATTATCCTACAAAAAAATCACCATAATAATCAACATATTTATCAATACTACATGTCACCTTTTAGAATTTTCTTATTTAAAGTTTTTTCCTTTAATTAAGGAAGATTTTAGAGTGTCTAATAGATTAAGACTACTAAATGCAATTAAGATAATATAATTTTTCTAGAAGAACATAATATTCATATTATTTTCTGAAATTTTATATGAACATGCTATTTTTTTATATTTTACTTTTACAAATTTTCCGTAATTTTTTGGATTTACTTTTTGAAGTTTTTTCCTTTAATTAAGTGACTACCCACTTAATATTATGTATAAATATGATAATATTTTTAACAAATTTGTTTTTCATTTTCCCAACTTTACAAGAATCATATTTAAGTTCTTTCAAAATAAAACTACAATGGATCGTCTATGTCAAATAATCAGTATAGATGAAATAAGCAAAGAGAAGAAATTTTACACCATAAGGGTTCGAATAATACGTGTATGGGAAAGGAATGACTATGTCACTCCTACTGAAGTGGGAAGTATTGATGACGAGTTAACAAAACGTACAATCAGCATATTACCTATCCTTTTGCCATAAAATCATCGTCTAATGTGTATAATATTCTGTCTGAATATACTACCGTTTTGTTTAAATACAATAATAGTTATCCCTTACTTAAATAGGTGATATATATGAGATTTGTCGCGCGATTGTTTATTGTTTGCGAACGAAGGAACTTTATAGCCAAGAAGTAAGAAATGATTTTATACCCGTTCAGTTGGCATTCAAATTTTTGCATACGAGATGATCCCGAAATTAGTTGCCTTAGCGAAATATATGAAATTCAAAGGTATTAGTTAAATTTATGACTTTAAAATTACAAAAAAAATTAATTGGGAAAGTTATTTGTTTGGCAATTATATTGGACATTGATTTTTGATTTTGGGTGGTGGTATCAAGCTTGCATAAGATGTGCTACTAAAGTTATTAAAGATGGTAAAGACAAATTTTGTCCAAAAGATAGATACATTGTTAAGAGAACCAATCTTAGTAACTATCTATTTACATTACTTTTTTAAACTTTCAATGTACAAAATACTCCTCATAACTTTAGATAATTTTTTGATCACAAAAGATCTAGGTTGAAGATTATTGTATCTGACGGAACAAAGAATGAGTGTTTTATTTTGGATGACAGGGTAGTTCGTGAGTTGGTTAACAAAACTCCCGAAGAGTTTTTGAATCTGCAAGAAGTGTTATTATTATAATAAACCGACACTGTATTGAAAATAGTTTGCAAAACCGATTGAATTTAATTAATCCTTATTCGACCTTATCTTATATATTGTGAAAAGGTTATATATAATGAACCAAAATTATAGTTTGTGTCTATATATATTCTTAACTTGATTAATTATTTTATTAGATCAATTTACATTATTCATCTTCAACTTAGTTTGTAATCTAACGATCTATTAAATAATAACTCAAAATCTATTTACAAAAAAACTTTCCCGTGCATTTTTGCACGGGTCTAAAAGAGCTAGTATTTTACAATATAAAGATATAGATTATCATTTATGTCGTCCTAATTTGCTACGCCACTTACACAGATCTATGGCGAAAAATATGCATTGCTATTATAAATAATACTCTCTCCGTAACACAATACTTGCAAGATTTTCCAAAAATAGGTGTAAAAATTTATCTACTTTCTTCTTGAGGTAAGGATTTTCACATTAAATTACCTATGGTCCCCATCTCTTATGTACTTGTTTTCGTTTTTTTCTCTCTATCTCTACTTTTCTCTTAATCACATGTCATTTCTCTATCCTACTTTTACAAAACAACACCTTTATCTATCAGTAATAAATTTTGCCTAGGATTTTCCCCTAGTCCATTTATTGCAAGTATTACGTTGTGAATGGAGTATTTTTTTGTATAAATCATATTTTACAATATATTTTTTTGTCAGAGATAAATCATGGTGAAGACTATACTTTAGTATGGGAGTCGAGTATATTAAGATTCAAGTTTGATGAGTATTATAAATCTAATATTCTTTAGGGTGGATTGTTATTATAAATGCGGCTTAACTTGTAAATCACAATAAATTAATACAAATTTAACAACAATACCTATTTTAGGGCATTGTAATCCAAATTTATTGGCTTTATTAGTTGGCATCGCAATCAACATATTTTTCTTTTCCATTTTGTGCAAATGACACTTAGTAAATGCTAGAATATGACCAATTTATTTTGCACTAGATACTTAGCTTGAAACAGAGAACCTTTAAAAAAAACTACCGCTGTAAGCTCAAGTCTCGTAATGCCCATGGGGCAATTCATTCATATGATACTTTTCATTGGAGAATGTTACATCTACTTAGTGACTAATCTATTCATTGAGCTCCGTACTTGCTTTAGAATTATCTTTATAATCACCATGGTGTGTACAATTTGGTATGAGTCTGGAAAGGATTACAATCACAGCAGTACAATCAAGTTCAATTCGGACTCTTGTTGATATACAATTCATGCAAGCACTGCTGGTGGCTCTAGCATCCAAGCAAAATCAGTAAGCTCTGGTTATTCAAGCGAAAAGGGGGTCGAGTTTAAGATGGGACTTTTACAATTTGACATAACCAAGAATCTCTACATGATGGGTGTGAGGCACGACTTATAATAGCTAATGAAGTGAAATTACCGGCATGTAAGAAGCAAATTGCAGCTGCATTTGATGAAAGACACACACTTTTAAGGCTTGGTTGTGTGCATTTGGATTATAGACTTAATATGTTATGGTTGGAATTGGGCAGTTTGCTCAATAAGTAGTTTGCTTAAAGCCCAAAAGTATGCCTAGGAAGTGTGTTTAGTGGGCAGTGTATTGCAATCCATTCCAAAATGTAAAGTCTTCCTGTATTTATTTGAAGTACAGGTACACTCAAAAATACGTTAAAATGGCCAGAAATAAGAATATAATGTGAGATTGACACATTCCAAAGATCATAAAAGAATTACATGCTGCTGACTACAGTTGAAGAAAACAATAGAACTGCAAACTTACCAAACTCCCAAAAAAAGGAAATTTTGAGGCAGTTTCTTTCTACATGTTGTTCTTGTTGTTGTTGCACCCATTTACAAAGTGCACGCATATGCAGATCAAACTGATTGCTGAGTCTGTGGCAAACCAACAAATAAAGCATCAAATATAAAGAATTTCCGGGAGCTGAGAGATAGTACATCAACTCATCGACTAAACGTTTGCATAAATGGTTACCTGCCTCCATGCCCGTGAAAATAACATATATCATGTACAGAAACCAGACAGTGATTGATTCAGTGACCAACTTCAAAATTTCAGAGTCTTTGAGAAGATGCTCTATTAACCTTGGCTTTTGTACTTTTTGACACGTATGAGAATTTTCCAATGTCAGTGGCAGCGGGTGACCTATTACTGTTAGGACAAATGTTTTTTAAGTCTTTCAAAGGTGCACGGAGTCCACTGGCGCGAGAACCAGATGAGTTAAATTTAAATGACGATACTACAGAAACAAATTTTTCCATTGATTTCCCTGATATATCAGAGTAATGTCCCAGATGGGATATTTTGCACCCAAATTTTTCTTCTTCTGCCATCAGATTTGTTGGTTTATCTTTATAACCATCAATGGAGACATCAGCACCTAATCCATAAAACATAAACCAGGATTTAAGATGTATGGTGTATCTCTTCAATTCAAAGAAAAAGGATATGCTTAATAGAAACAAGTGAACACGTAGCAGAAGCAGTGAGTATAGCAGAATAACAGAATGGGTCATGTAAATACAAGAAGAAAGAATAGTCTCAGTTAGAAGACTGTCACACCCCCAAGGATTATGATAATAGGAATTTTTGATAAAACTTCATATGAGAGTGTTGAGAACGTGTCAGATAAAAATTTTACTAATTCTGGAGAAGTGATACAGATATTCCTTCCAGAATTCATTCAGAATTGTACAATGAAAGCCTGCACAGAGTATTGGAAGATAATAAAACTCCAGAAAGAGGTGAGTTATCTGTAAAACGATGCCAAATGTTAATAATATCTTCAACCTCTAATTAGCTTACATCCACACAACCCTTCTAATGATGACAAAGATGAGTGATATTTGTACAAAGTTACGTATCAATTTTTCTAATCTTCTTGCTTGTATCCTGTTAGGGACGGACTTAGTTTCTACTCCTATCATCAACCTGACTTTATGAATGGACAACTAGGTATCCCTAAATTATAGAAGTACTTCTTAACCTCTTCCTATCGCTGGGGTTTGGTGGTGTCCCAGACACTTCTCAAATAAACCACAAAAATGATCCTGGAATGACTTGCTCTAGGATATTCCACGACTTGACGCACAAGAAAATTTCTCTAACTATTAGAAACTTTACCAAAATCATACCAACAACACATTAGATTTTGTAACAGGCTCCAAGAAAGCTACATTAAGCAGATTGACAAAAAGCTACTGGTGACAGTCGTAAAGAAACATACCTTTTGCTTCCCCATAAGTATCTGTTCGAGCATGCTTGTTTTCTACATGTTCCTGTAAGAACACTAACCACTCAGTGCTGATAATGCAAAGATAAATCAAGAGATAGAGAAGTGAATATCTTGTACAAAGTAAAAAGACTATTAAAAACTAGATACTTGCCTTAGGATTAATACAAGAAGCTTTTCTTTTCACAGACAAGTCTTCATCAAAGTTCTTCCCATCTAAAGCCATTTCTGGTGGAGTTTGTTCAATATTTTCACCCTCAACTAAAGAATCCTTGACTAAGCACTTATCGTTTACGCAGCTTTGAGTGCTTTTGGACTTCTGTTTAAAGTAAGAACTCTTAATGACAACCTTTTACTTGTCCGCAATGGAAATTTGTCATCTGACTTATCAACAAAATAAGAGCTCCTCAAAGTAACTTTGTTACTTCTACAACTTGGATCACCCTCACATACTGATTTATGCTGTAAAGAACGATCTTGCCGGCTTTCCTCTTCCGAGATAGTCAAGGGACCATGCTCGTCAGTATGGCCCCTACGCAAAACTAAGCAAGGTTTATGAATCGAACGATGGGATTGCTCCAAAGGGTTTTTCCCCAAACTTCCTACAAAAATTTGACTCGTCAGTTGCATTCATTTGTATTCTTAAATTTGCAAAGGAAACAATCATCTCCTTTACAAAAACTTGGAGTAAATCGACCCTCTTACCATCAATCGGAGAATCACTATCCTTGGTCTCTTTTTGGAAAAACCCATTCTCCCTCTACATTGAAATTCAACAGGACAAAGTTTACCATGCCAAATTATGCTACATGAATATCATAGCTTATGAGGGGATATCAGAAAAAACAAAGATTAACATATGATCTTACTGATTTATGAGGAGACATGTCATCCCCCTGAACCACCTGATCAAGCAACGATTCTACTGATGAATCACTTGCTTTACAAGCATTAGAATATCCACGACCTTGTTTCATAAGAGCAGGGGAGGAGTCATTTCCTGAATCCAGATCCTTTGGTGAGACTCGTGGGGGCCTGAAATTTCTCTTTGCTTCTAGTGATGCAAAACCTATACAAGTTAAGGAGAACTCAATGGAAAATGCTGCAGCGAAGTGCTATCCAAATGGTAGGAAAGATGACGCTCAAATCCTCAGTTTGTTTGACGTTCTAAAATCTATATTCATCAAACATCTCTGGAAAGAGGAGATGATTTAACCAAAAGCAAATACTCTTCACAGGCTCTAAAATAAGCATGCAGTATCATTTAATCTCTGAAAACTGAATACAGTACATTATTTACGTACCACCCATCCATTACAGATAGGGTTACAAACTTACAATTCACTGTTTACCGACAAACTTGAAGGTAGAGCAGTTAGACTCTAGAAGAATAGCTTCAATGACAGTGTGATACGTGATAAACCATTAGAGCTCCAACTAAGTTTCGTAGTGAATTGAGGCGTCATCATCTGGTATATATCATTTCACAATCATTAAGAATCTACCAACCTCATAAACAGTATGACCAAGACGCTTTCTAATGGTAGTATCTAACCAAAACACTAATTTCAAAACCAAAAATAAGATGCTGAAGACTCATGATAAGATTCAAAAATTTAATGGCACCTGATAGTTTACACTCATTTCTTATGTGCAGTTTGACTTGGCAATAAAGAATGTGATAAGCAGGACTTAGGCTAGAAGAAGCCAAACAAGAATTCAAGACCTTAGAAAGCTTTATATTGGTTGTTATATGAAGATACCTCACGTACTTACATATATGAAATGACAGAACAGAAAATTAGAATTTGAAATAAGAAGGAAAAATTGTCGGAAAATACCAAGGTTTTAGCACTTTTTCAAAATAAATACCAAAGAGTTGCGAAATGTGAAATAAATAACAAGAAGTTATGTTTTTCTTAAAAATCCATACCAACTAACAAATATCCGTTTATTTTTCCGTCACTTTTTCACCCAAATTTAACTCACCTTAGATTGTCTGTTGTTCAGAGATGAAGTTAAATGGAATTCTGTTAGTTGGTATAGATTTCTAAGACGAAAAAATAGACGGATATTTGTTATTTGGTATGGATTTCTAAGAAGAACATAACTTGTTGGTATTTATTCTACATTTCGAAACTCCTTGATATTTATTTTGAAAATGTGCTAAAACCTCGGTATTTTCTGACTATTTTTCCTAAGAGAAAGATAAAGGAGGAGGGAAATGGAAGGATACAGAAATAATTGGTGAGAAGATTCTTTTGTGCTGGCAAATCCAGCTTCGTCTTCTTGCCTTCAGGTCTGAAATCTTTGAGGTGAATAGATGTATGCAAAGTTAAATTCTCATGGGCTATCTCACCCTGAAAACAAAAGACAATGAGGCGATAATCAAAACATTTTACGATCAGTTTTGCACAGCGCATATGTAAAACACTAGAGTCTCTACTCCTATCTCATGATGGTGTACGAGCCACCAACTAACCTTGTGAAGATACTCTATGGTGTCCGTAGAGATCCTGTCCTTTTAGCATACTACCCTAAAGCACAGTTACTCACTCAGTGGGCAATGTAATGCACTATAATTGCTTCTATAGCTTATGGACTAATAAGTTAGACAGTACTTCATAACTAAATACAGTTATCATACAACAACAAAGCCTTTATTTCCAAAAAGAAAGTTATTGATACCATCAAAAAAATTGTTACACATGATAATACATTCTAACCATACAGCTTTAGCTATGAGTGGAAACATATGTGCTGCCCCTCTTGACCAAATTGCTAGTCCTAGTGTCCTACAAGCTAGATTAGTAGTAATTTTGCATTTTGAGTGCACCCTACTTGATGTACAATTTGTCAAATACTGGCCTAGCTTTCAAAGAACAGCATTTACGCGCAGCCTTTCCAAATTACATCGCCTCCAAATTTCTTAGTCTAACACCTCCATGGATTATGCTTCACTCGATCTCAGTTCATCAAGCAAAGGAAACATCATACAAAAACTTTGTAAAATCACCAACGCTCCTACCTGCCACAATCCCCATTCAACGCAATTTCTAGGAAAGCTACTATTTCATTTTAAAAATACAGGGGGTTTTGTTCAAGAAAGATGTTTGCTTTGTGTGCACAACAAGAGAAGAAAAGACATCTACAGTTGGAAGATTACAAAGGAATCAAGTACCTGGAACGGTAGTTTAGTAATTGGATCAAGCTCACCTTTCGCAATGGCTTTCATTATTTGTTGGGGCATCAATTTAAGAGCTGGTTAAGGTACATCACGTTTAATTTTCTGCTTAAGAATTAACTTCAAACAGGTATGAATGCTTATAGTACAGAGAGTTGAAAAAGGATATGGGCCTAAGAAATCGATATCCCCATCAATATTGTCCGTGATATTTGTTAGATTCACAATATCCTCTTTGATCGGATCGTAAACTCTTTGATGCCGGAAAGTCCATGCTGCCTTCTTGAATGACTCCTCATAAAGAGGAGGAACTTCCACAGAGCTGTATCTCAAGTGTTTGATCACCTAACAATTAAAAGCATGGTTGTTGAAGCTATAGGTTAGACCTTCAGTAGATTGATTCTGCAAGTCCACTTTAGCTTGGGCAATGACAGAGTAGATGAGGACTTGAAACCAATACATGTTTTTTTGGGGCTTCACCAGATTATTACATGCTCAGTAAGCAAATAAGAAGCATCTAACAGCTAATGAAATTTCACCTTTTCAAATGTTTTGAACTTGCTTATGAGAGAATGAGCTCTTTTGAGGCCCATACCAGGAAGTGACGGCAGATAGTCACACCCACTAAGGATACACATCTCTTGTATCATCTCATTAGTAAATCCCATAAAATTTAAATCCTTGTTGAACTGTAGCTTGTGAAACTGAAATTCAACGCCTTGTCCATATTTATCCATCTTGTAGATAATCTGGAGCCAAACAATATCAGATGAGAGCATTGAAATTTGAAAGAATTAACAAGATTAAATATTCAAACAGAAGTAAGAGTTTTTTGTAACATACTGTCTTTGCAAAGGAATGCTACAAGTAGCCTATCCTTTTTGTGGGGTATAACGTATAGTGTGACTCATCCCCTATAATTCCCTGTTCAAACTTTCAAAAGTTCCCCAATTCTTACAGCTAACCGTAATAAATTTGGCAACAAGGCACAAGCTGATTCCTTATCAGAGTGATACAAAAATCTCACCAAAATTTTCTACTGCTTCAATGGCCAGTGAATCTCAAAGTCTCATGCATGCTAAGAAGTTTTTTTAGGCCATAACGAACAAAATAATTAAAAAAAAATCTTTTTCTCCAGAACGGAATTCTTTCTGACAGCAACAGAAAAAGAATGTTCGTTGTCAACCAATTGGAAAAATGTGATGACATTTGTATCGAGCAGCAGATTAAATGTTTGCTCTGTTCAATTTCATTAGATAGAAGGTCAGAAATTTGTATCATGCAAACATAAAGTAGAAGAGGGTTCAATTTGCATCTATGCGTATGAACCCTTAATTTGTATAAGCTGCTTCTACTCACCAATTGCTACGAGTGTCCATCGACATAAGAAGAAGATTGTTCATCCACATAATGTTGAAACTTGATAGACATTATAACTACCAGACATGTAATTGATTCACCGATGCTAACTATCAAATTCTTCTTTGACCTTTTTCTATCCTTTCCACAGGGATTATATAAAATTGTCCACCAAGAAAGGGAAAAATGGGAAAAATGGAGGATCATACCCTCATGTGGATATGGAACTTGGGAGCACAGCACGTTCAGCAGCTAGCTGTCCAAAGATAAGACTTGATAGTGATTTAACACTTACTACCAAGTGCAAAGGTACCTCATCCATTTCTCCATGGTCAATCCATATGAGTGCTTTGATTTATTACAGTTAAGTAAATGGTTAACAGAGTCAATCTTTCTATTTCTGGCAAAACCTGGGCTTCAAAGTTCCTTTGATAGATAGAATACAGCAATGAAGACAGCTATATGGTCCAACATAAAATTCTGTATTGGTAAACGCTTTGCTCTACTCAAAGGACTAAAGAATTTCATGCCAACTAACTAATTGGATCATAAAGGAAGACCACATAGCTATATCACTTTTTTCTTCTCATGTATGAAAGTAAATCCTTGAGGTTTTTTTCTCTACCAAGAGATTACTTCATAGGTTCGGGCAGACAGAGAATCAGCAGGCTTACTTTTCACCAAATACAGATTTTTTGCCCAACTTGAGCTCTAACTCTAACTCTAACTAAAAAGTTATTTTAATAGATTTATAGCAAAATCCAGTATATAAGAAGATGCAATAAACTAATCTCAAATGCAAATCTTGTTACTTACCCTTGGACAACCAAATGCAATGAGGTCTGAATCCTCGGTAATGACTGCATCAACCTGCTTAGTAATTGCCAAGAATGTCATTTGTGCATCTGCTTCATAAGGGGCCACTACATAGCTAACACTTTCTCGCTTTAAAACCTTGTAAGCAAAAAAAAACAAGTGAGCAATCATCTGAATTTCCAAAGAAAGGCGACAAAAAAATATCAGTAAAAGAAAATGAAATGTACAGCCTCATTCTATAAAATGAAGAGCAAACAGAGCTGTTAGGGCTAAAACTTCACAGCACCTGTATTAATCCATGTGCAATGGCTGGGGAAATATCAACAGCCTTTTGGTAGCATTCATATGCAGCCTTAGAATTGCCACTTGACTCATGCTCAATAGCACGTGCAAGATTTTCCTTCCTAGAGCTGCATTTTTAGCAATGTTATTATTGTCAATTAACCTGAACATAAAGGATTACAGCAAGAAAAATAATTATTTGGTGGACAGCAAGCTATTTACAAGTTCATCTCAAAGTGATGCACCATATATTGTATTGCTTTCACCATAACGGCAATGGCTTTTCCATTTAGAAAACTCCAGTTACCCTTTTGCTAACCCCTATGAGAAACTATCAACAAGTATACAATTAACCAAATGCCTTTCAGAAGGCTTCCTATCGCAGCAAGTGCGGGATTAGATATGTGCAGTCTCACCTTTACAATTCCAAACTGTTTCTATGACAACCTTGATGGAGAAGTCTTAGGATGGACGGCTAATTTACAGATTAGGTTCTTGTGCTAAAACATAGGATTCAGATACCTTCGTTCTGTGAAGTGTACATGTTAAGATAGAAATATTTTCTTGCTTATTATTAGGAGATATGATGTATATTGTTAGGAGGTAAGATAAGCTATGTATCTTATAATTAGGGATATTAGTTATTTAGTTTCCTTCTTTATAGGAGTACCAAAGATATATTGTTTGTATATATTATATGCGTTGTATGCAGTTGTGAATCAATGAAATGAGATAATCTTCTCAAATCACTCTTGTTCCAATTTCTTCATGGTATCAGAGCATTTTTATTTCGATCCTGAATATAATTTTCTTCTGTCAACCAAAGTATGACTGGAGAAGAAAAACACAAAGGAACGGGGGAGGTCCAAAGACCATTCCCACAACTTCACCACTGTTTCTGCATCCTTCGGATAATCCAAACTTGATGGTCACACAAATTATTTTCAATGGAAATAATTATGACTTATGGGCAGAGGCTGTCAAGAATGGTTTGGATGCGAAAAATAAAATTGATTTCATTGAAGGGAAAGTCCAGAAACCTATTTGTATCAACGGAGAAGAAACCGTTGAGACTGTGGCATGGAGGCAGTGTAATGCGATGATTAGGGCTTGGCTCCGTAATGTGATTGACCCTAAATTACATCCAAGTATAACTTTTTCAACATCGGTTCAAGAGATTTGGGAAGAACTTCGTGACAGATATTCGGCGGGAAACGCACCAAGGGTTCATCAATTAAAAACTGAACTCACTGAATGTAAGCAAGAATCCGATTCGGTGGTTGAGTATTATACTCGACTGAAGACCATTTGGGACGAACTCGAAAATTACAATAAGATCAAGGAGTGTACCTGTGGAGCTGCCACTTCGATTGCTAAGGAGAGAGAGAGAGGAGAAGGTTCATCAATTTTTAATGGGGTTAGATTTTAAATTATACGGAAATATTCGAACTAACCTGTTAATGGAAGATCCAATTGCCACCCTTACTCGTGCATATGGATTGATTTTAAGAGAAGAACGGCATGCATCAATGACGAAAGTCAAGGAAGATCGAGTAGAAGCAGCTATGGCGACAAGAGCATACATGCAAGGGCAAGAATGATGAAGATGCAGCGTACGTTCCACCACAGTGCACCCACTGCGGAAAGTACTACCACACCGAGGCTAATTGTTATGAGAAGCATGGGTATGAAGAGGTTATTGCAAGAGAGAGGGGTCGTGGTAGACGCGGAGGCACTAGTGGTCGAGGAGCAGGTGGACGTGGTCGCGGAGTGAGTGCAAATGCAGCCTCAAAGGGGACTGAAGGCGCATCATCACACTTGCCATTCACAAGCGAGGAAATTGAAAAATTAAAGACTTTGCTGGGCACGAGTTCAGACGGTAATGAGAAACTCAAAGGTATGAAATTAACAGTTGGTGTTGAATCGATGATTGATAGCGGAGCTTCCCATCATATGACGGGGAGACGGGATTTGTTGATGAATCAATGGAAGGAGGAAGTGTCAAAAGTCAGTTTACCTGATGGCAGAATAGTTGAAGCCAGTGTGCATGGAAAAGTTCAATTAAATGAGCATTTTATTTTGAAAGATGTCTTATTTGTTCCAAATCTTACATGTCATCTCATTTCTGTTCAACAACTAATACGTGAAAATAATTGTGTAATAACATTCTATTCGGATTATTGTGAAATGCAGGACCAGACTACGAGGACGATGATTGGACGGGGTGAGCATCGACATGGAGTATATTACTATCAGTTGAGGAAGGAGGAAATGGTGCAGCAAGTGACGGTGACCAAGGATGCTCGGTTATGGCATAGGAGATTGGGACATCCGTCGAGGAGTATTTTCTCTCAATTTTCTAGTTTAATTGGGTGTAGCTTACATTGGAACATGGATGTTTTGTGTGATTCTTGTTGTCGAGCAAAACTAACTCGATCTCCTTTCAAGCTTAATAATAAAAGATGTGATGTTTTGTTTGGATTAATACATTGTGATATATGGGGGAAATATCGGGTAGCAAGTTTGACGCAATCACATTATTTCTTAACCATTGTTGACGATCATAGTCGAGGGGTTTGGGTATATTTAATGAAAGACAAAAGTGAAGCATGTGAATTTCTAAAAATCTTTTGTCAAATGGTGAAAACCCAATTTGAAACATGTGTTAAGATTATTCAGAGTGACAATGGAACGGAATTATTATCCGGTCCAATGCTGCGCTATTACGAAGAGAATGGGATTAAATTTCAGACCAGTAATGTCGATTCCCCACAACAAAACGGAAGAGTAGAGAGAAAGCACCGTCATATTTTAGAGAAGGCTCGAGCTTTACGATTTGAAAGTGGATTACCTTTGGTTTTTTGGGGAGAATGTGCTTTAACAGCGGCCTACTTAATAAATAGAACACCCACACCATTGTTAGGGGGAAAGACGCCATATGAAATTTTGTATCGTAAAAAACCTCGTTTTGATAATGTTAAGGTTCTTGGATGCTTGTGTTATGTTCACAATAAGGAGAGACCGAAAGATAAGTTTGGAGAAAGGGGGAAGCGATGCATTTTTATAGGATATCCACATAGTAAAAGAGGATGGAAAGTGTATGATTTGAAAGAAAAACGGGTTTTTGTATCTCGTGATGTAGTTTTTTTATGAGAATGTGAGTCCGTATTTGCTTCTTACCAAGGACACGGACACTCAGGATGAGGAAGTTAATCCATTAATTCCCGACCATTTTTTTATTGATTATGCACACGTTGATGGTTCCACACCTGAGGACAGGGGGAATCATGAAAGAGAAACAGAACCCAGCCTAATGATGGAACCTTCGTAGGTGACACTAACGAAATGAATGGGGGTACAAGTGACGGTACAGTGGAAGAAGAGGAGTCGGGCGGAGAGACAGGGAGTCCGACAGAAGGAAGTGCAGAAGGATGGGCAGAGGAGCAAGAGAGAAGTTTGACCCGGTATGGAAAAAGGATTATTACTGTAAATTAATGAAAGTACTTGCTCCAATGTCGAATGCTCATCCAGAAAAATCAACGTCTTCATCGTCAGGTACCCGTTATCCTTTATCTAAATACGTTGTTACTGATATTTTTTCATCGTCACACAAAGCTTTTCTAGGAAAAATTGATGCAGAGAAAGAGCCTATGAATTACCGAGAAGCAGCAAAAAGTGAACAGTGGCGATACGCTATGCACAAAGAAATCGAAGCCTTAGAAAAAAAAACAAGACTTGGGACATTGTCGAGCTGCCAAAGAGAAAGAAAGCCATTGGGTGTCGATGGGTATACAAGATCAAATATTTGGCTAATGGTGAAGTTGAGAGGTACAAAGCAAGACTTGTGGCCCAAGGATTCACTCAAGTGGAAGGCATTGATTTTCATGAGACGTATGCACCAGTAGCGAAGATGACGAATGTTCGATGTATGCTTGCTATTGCTGTAATGAAGGGATGGAAAATAGAGCAACTCGATGTTAACAATGCTTTTCTACACGGCGATTTAGATGAAGATGTTTACATGCGGATACCGCAAGGATTTGATCGAGACAAAGAAAATAAAGTTTGCAAATTACTGAAGTCAATCTATGGGTTAAAGCAGGCTTCTCGAAACTGGTTTGCAAAACTCACTCATTCGATGCGGAGGTATGGATTTGTTCAATCTTTAGCGGATTATTCATTATTTACTCTTCACCGTGACGGCATTTTTATCGGAGTTCTCGTGTATGTGGACGACATGATTGTCGTTAGTAATAGTGATGATGCTAGTCTTCGTTTCAAGCAATTTCTTGATACAAAGTTTGGCATTAAAGACTTGGGTCGATTGAAATATTTCTTGGGAATTGAAGTAGCTCATGGCGTGAGTGGATTGTTCCTTAATCAACGAAAATATGCAATGAATATTATAGAGGAATGTGGAATGGCGGGTGCAAAGACGGTTTACACGCCAATTCAGCCGCGTCACAATCTAGCATTGGCCAAGGGCAGTGTTTTGAAGGATGTTATGAAGTATCGAAGACTTGTTGGGAGATTGGTGTATCTTACAATTACGAGACCTGACCTCGTTTATGCAGTGCACATTTTATCTCAGTTTGTTAATGAACCAAAGGTAGAGCATTGGGACGCAGCACTTCGGGTGGTTCGTTACATCAAAAGGAATCCGAGCAAGGGCTTACAATCAAGAAAGATGGAGTTTTTCAGTTACGGGGATATTGTGACTCGGATTATGCAAGCTGTCCAATTACGAGACGTTCATTAAGTGGATATTTTGTGTCTTTGGGTCAGTGTCCTGTATCATGGCGGGCGAAGAAGCAAGTGACGGTAGCAAAATCAACCGCAGAGGCCGAGTATAGAGCAATGGGGGCAGTCACTAGTGAGCTAATCTGGCTCAAGTCTTTCCTTGGTTCATTTGGTATTTTTCACACTACACCTATGTTCTTATATTGTGACAATCAAGCGGCACTTCATATTGCTAAAAATCCGGTATTCCATGATCGGACGAAACATATAGAAATTGATTGTCATTTCATTCGTCAACATCTAATGGCCAAAACAATTAGCACTTCTCATGTGCGAAGCAAGGAGCAAATTGGAGACTTATTTACAAAGGCGCTAGGAGGAGAATCGTTTGATCACTTGCAGTTCAAGCTGGGACTCGGTTTACCTCGTTCTCCACCTTGAGGGGGAATGTTAAGATAGAAATATTTTCTTGCTTATTATTAGGAGATATGATGTATATTGTTAGGAGGTAAGATAAGCTATGTATCTTATAATGAGGGATATTAGTTATTTAGTTTCCTTCTTTATAGGAGTACCAAAGATATATTGTTTGTATATATTATATGCGTTGTATGCAGTTGTGAATCAATGAAATGAGATAATCTTCTCAAATCACTCTTGTTCCAATTTCTTCAGTACACAATTTCTAAACCTAGTAGTTTAATTTTTGGCCTTCACCAAAATGATTTGTAGAAATCACTTATGAACCAAGGATACAGCTCTGGGTTCATGTCTTACTTATTTAAAAATATAGAACAACATCAACAGACCATACTTCAGTTTCAGTTCCTCCGGGAATCACAGAAGCTAGCCTTATAACCTCAAAAGATCAGAGAACTAAAAAACCTAGCATGATATGGAATGTAATGAGAAAGAGAACATATTCCTTGCAATGAATAGATGGGTACCGTGCACGTTTATTCTCCTGCTCGCTCTTCATTGGTAGGTCACCTCCATCAAAGACAAGAATTGGTTTAACACCATAATGACGCAACATATTTACTCTGTGTATGCAATAGTCAATGTGCCTGTGATAGAAAAACCATTAGTAAAAATGAATAGCAAAGGTGGAAGCTGTAAGTATGTTACTCAAAATTGTTACTTTTGTTGGAAATTGTTAAATGGCCGATTAATCTCTTTTTATTTGAAAATGAGTCCTTGATTTGGCCCAAAATAAAGTGCCAGACCCATGTTGAATTGTCGAGGATGTGACGCAGGCACTTGATGTAATCAAGTTTAAATAGTATAGGGAGTATCCGGTGCATCATAGTTATTATAGTAAAAAGTTCTTTCCTCTTTTAATCTCACTATTTCACTTGCCAAGAACACAAAATGACCAATACAGAAGTGCTAGGCTTCCATTTGGCATAACAAGAATCAAAATAAATGACATAGGACCACTGAATCCCACAAATCCTGTGCACCTAAGCCTAAGATATGTAGATTGGCAGAAAGATTTTCACTCCTTGTCCATTCTTTCTAGTATTTTATGTTTCCAACCCATAAACAGATTCTTAACAACCTCTTTCACTCCACCTTCAGTAAAGTATTCAAACTTCCAGATGATATCAAATAATAGAAAAATGGTCATGCGGGAGGAATTTGAGATATGACCACAGAAACAACAGAAGTCTCCGAATGGGATGATTCCCTAAGTAAACCAAACACTTCTATTGGGCATATATGTAACAAATTCAAACCCAAAAATAAACTTTCAACTTAAATAAGCTTCTTGCTATCTAAAGGCAACATCAAAAAGCCAATAAATATGAAGGCTGAAAATTCCAACAATGCCTACTCAAATGTAACATAAAAAGGCCAATCCAAGCTACTAGAGAAGCAAAAGAGAATCTGAAAGAGATAAAAGAAGGCAATTATTTCAAAAACGATTACTTTTGCTCGAAACCACCTTCCATTCTGGAACATGTATGCCCTGTAACTTATAGCTAGGAGAATAATAACATCAACATCCATAAAAGATAAAAGAGAGCAATTGTTTCAAATTAGATTATTTTTTCTCGAAACACGTCTACCATCCCCTCCAGAACATATTTGCGCTCTAACAAATAGCTAGGAGATTAGTAACATCAACATCCATGAACAGAAGCATAACTCTACATACCCAGCTCAAAATAAGGCTCCGTTTGCTTTGATGGAAAACCATTTTCTTGGAAAATGACTTTCCTTCATCTTTCCATTTTCCTTTGTTTGTTTTCTTATGGGGTGGAAAACAATTGTCTTTAAGATGGAAGATGCTCCGAGGAAAACCAAATTCATTTTGTAAAGAAAGTATGCCACATTTTCCTCTTTACTCCATTACTTCTCTTTATTCTCTCCTCCCATCTTTTACTTCATTTACCTTTACACCCTAAGTTTTTCTCTAATCAAACAAACAAAGGAAAACTTTATCTAAAATCATATTTTCCATTGAAGAGAAAATTCCAAAATGCAATTCATTTACTCTGAAATAAGCCTCTACAGCAACAAAAAGGCAATTCATTTACTCTGAAAAATGTTTGACCTTAATTAATGGTTAGGAAATTAATAACCCCACAAATCAAAATCAAAATCAAAAATTGAAGCTTAACCCTATATACCCATTACCCAACTGAAGCAATGTCAGGTCAAAAATGTTTGAACAATCAGAGAGACAATTCATGGCTAACATATATTATCCAAATGGGTTTATTAAAAACTGATCAAAGGGTCTAAGATTGGATCTTGGATGGAGCAGTAGAGCTGAAAATAGAAGAAATAAAAGAGAAATAAAGGAAATGACCTAGAAGTGGGGAGACCCTTGCAAAGTTCGACACTGCAAGACAATGCACCTTTATGGAGCCAAGAATAAGTATCGATGGCAACAGTACAACCCTGTAATTCTTTAATGTGTATTGGCGACATTATTGATTTGAGTTGCGGCAATAGACCCTGTATCCCCATCTATTTAACTCAAACAAATGCAAATAATGGGGTCTATTCTCTGTGGTAGAGAATGAATGAGATAATGGAGAATAAAATGGTGATTTTTGTAGGTTTAGGAGAACAAGAAGAAGAAGAAGAAAGGTTTCAGCCTCAAGACTGCGCTCCTGAACTCCTCCATTTTCACTCTCGTATTGGCGGGAAGTTTGTTGGGATATGTTCTTTTTTTTTGTGGGTTGAAATTAGTAAAAGTTTTGGTGCCAAAAGAATTAATTTTTATGTATGTATCTCTATTCTATAAGTGAAGAGTAGGGAGACACCAAACATCAATATTTATTTATTTTTTTTATTTCTACTTAAATGAAATAACTTTCTCCATGACTAAAATGTTTTCAGCTTTTAAAATTTTGAAAAAGAAATATAAAACACCCGCAACAAACTTACCGTTACATATTCATGCAGAATTTTACGTAATTTCGCACGCATTGCGTGCATATATGACTAATACTTGTATAGTATAGGGAAATGAGAGACATGCCCGGTTCCTAGACAATTGGTGTGGTCACCAAAACCTAATTGATGAACTCCATATCAACTCAAACTCATTAGATATAGGCCAAAAACTATCAGATATTAGTACACCAAATAAGTATTGGGACCTTTCCAAACTAAGCCAACTCGTACCTCAAGATATATGCAGACAGACAAAAGGTATCCATATCCCCATAAAGGACACCCCAGTCTGAGACCCTTCCTTCCAAGGCAGATTCACAGTAAAATCAGCAACCAGGCTAGCACATAACATCCCCTACAATCCCCCTAAATGGAAGTTCCACTAGATCTATAAGATTGACATTTTTCCAAAGCTCAAAATCTTCTTTTCGCAACTCCTCCACAACAGCCTTCTGTCAAAGAAACCCTCCACAAAGGACACATCTCCCCCTTTAATCTGTTCCCCTTTTGTGGGCTGGTGCCAAAGTCCATTAATTATCTTTTAATTCACTGTGATATAACCAAAAAAGTATGGCTCTTCCCACACATTGGCACTCCTCCATCCCATTCGGTAGCTAGTACCCTTTCCCTACTAAAGCAAAAGGGTCAAAACATTACATCATTTATTTTCTCACTCTGCTACATATGGAAAGAAAGAAACGCCGCAATATTTAATAACACTTCTTTCAATTAACATAAGGTGGCTCACTTTGCCTCCTTCAGCAATCAAGAATTGAATTACATAACCGTCCTATACAATAATCTTTTTATGACTTCCCCTCAGGGGGATTCCCCTTCCCTTACCCCTTCATCCTAACCCTAACCCTAACACAATCCTTGTTCGTTGGTCCTCTCCTCCTGAAGGCTTCCTCAAACTCAACTTCGATGGCTCCGTCAAATCAAATTTAGTAGCAGGTGGTTGTATCATTCAAGACCACCATGCAAATCTCCAAACAACTCAAGATCTTAATCTCGGCAACACCAATATCATGGTAGCAAAAGCGCGACATCACAACACCAAGGTCTACAACAACTTGCAACTCTACATCCAACCTCCGTAGTTATTGAAAGAAACAATTTCCTAGTCATCAATGCAGTCAAGAACATCTTGTTCTCAGAGACTCCCTCCACAAAATTTCCAACATACACCACAAAATGCAGCCCCCCAAGAGTCCACCACTTCGATTTGATGAAGTTGATACTGATTATGTAGAAAAATCACGAGGAGACACAAAAGAGTTACACAAAACCATATCAAACTCCCCAAGACTTGGATTGTTCGAATGGCAGGCAACAATGCTTAGAGGCAACAGGGACAATTGTCTGGGCACATTGTTTAGAGGGAGCAAGCAAATGTCGTTACACTTTGTAACGACACTGCTTATTATGATGCTCCTTCATTGTCGATTGATGATGTTGCCCCTAGTAAGGGGAAAGAGGTGGTAGAGTAAGAAGAAGAGGAGAGTTCGATGTCTAAGGTCGAACTAGCAAAGAAAAATCAGACAAGGAAGCAAAAGGAAAAGGTTTCTGAAACGCCTTTCACTCCAAAGCTACCTTTTCCTCATAGGATGTTCAAATATCAATCAACAATTTGGTAAGTTCTTGACCATAGTCAAGAACCTTGAAGTAACGATTCCTTTTATTGAACTCATTTCTCAAGTTCTTGTTTATGGAAATTTATGAAAAACGATGATTACTAAAAAGAAAGACTTTGTGGAGTATAGGGAGTCTCTTTAACTGAAGAGTATAGTGATATTTTACATAATAAAACCCCACCTAAGTTGAAAGATCGTGGGAGTTTTTCTATCTCTTACCATGTTGGTCCTATTTTTTATAGATAAAGCTTTGTGTGATTTAGGTCCTTCTATTTCCGTCATGCTTTTATCTGTCTATAAGAAACTGAATATAGGAGCAATTAGATGCACATAAATCACTTTACAGATGGTTGATCGTTCAATAAAATACCCCCTAGGTGTTTTAGAGGACGTTCCTGTTAGGGTTGGGAAATTTTATATTCATGTTGATTTTGTTTGTAGTACTTGATATGGAGGAAGATGCCCAAATTTCCATTATTCTAGGTAGACTATTTTTGTGTACTGGTGATGTTATCATTGATGTCAAGTGTGGGTCTTTAACTTAAGTGTTGGTGATGATAAAGTTTCTTTTAAACTAATCAATGCTAGTAAGGCACCTATGCTTGAACAATCTTATTGTAGGGTTGATGTTGTGGACGAGGTTGTTTCATTTGCACTCCAGCATATGCTCTATACTGACCCTCTAGAGGTCGTACTTACTATGGATGTTTCTCCAGGCATCGACCTTCTGCATTGCTGATTTAGAGGAACCTAGAGAGGCACAAGGAACAAGATCGGTGGTTATAGAGAAGGTGCATTGTGTAAGGTGGCATTATCATCTACAGGTAAGAGTAAGACCCCTTTAAGGAGGAAGATGTTTGATGAGGGTGGCACTCATTGCCAAGCCCCTCCGATTTGAGACATGGACGTAATATGGTCGTGTTGGACCTTTATAAACCAGCGTTATGAGAGAGGCAACTTATAATTTTCACTTATTTTATTTTTAAAATTTTATTTTATATTAGAGTGAGAGAGAGCGAGAGAGTACTAACTTCTGTTTTTCCTATGAGCATCGTCCTATCGTTCATCTTATGGCATTGAGGACACTGCCAAGTTCAGCTTGGGGAAGGATTTGTGTTTGTACACTCTATCTCTTTTATTGCTTTCTAGGATAGATTTATTGCTTTCGAAAAATGCTAAAAAAATTAAAAAAAATTAAGATCCCCATGGCTGGTTTGATTGCCTCTCAGTGCCCCATGATGTCCTTTAATGGAAAATGATTGGCTTTGTTTTCTGGATAGCTGGACAATTGTGATTTTGAGGCTATGATGTGATGTTTGATTAGAGATGGCAATATCCAATGGATGATCCATCACCCGCTTGATATCATGTTATTTTATAGAGTTTTCTCCCCTATTTTTGAGCTAAAATGAGTTTCAAATTATGCTCTTAGGAGCTATTTTATGCTAACTCCTCTATCTAGTTGTGGTTTGCTTGGTTTATGTTGGATTAGTTATAGGGAGTTTTCTCCCTATTTTCTGCTGTTTTGAGCAACAACATATGATAGGCGGAGTTCTGAGGCATATGTGCAGGCTCTAAGGCCATACTTCATAGGCGTAGAGGCATCCATGTTCGAATTTTGGCTCAAAGAGCCAAGAGATAAAGAATTGCAGACTCGCTTGGTACCATCAGGCAGATTCGCCCCGATCGGGCGAACTCATTGTTGTTGGGAAGATCGTCAAAACACACGATCGGGCGCAATTATTTTCATTGCTGCCTGCTGTATTCTGCTGTTGAAGAATTTAAAGACGTAAGACCCACCCGATTGGGCGTTTTTGCCATGACCAATCGGGCGGTATGACAATTGCTGCCAGTCCAAAATTTGAAGACAAGTGATTTGCTCGACCACATTGGGCGGTTATGCCCGATCAGGCAGAATCTCTTTTTGGTTAATGACGCGCGTTTTGTCATCCGTTTTTGATCCTTTTTAGACTTAGTATAAATATAAAACTTAGTTTATTTTTAAAGACATCTTATTTTCCATTATTATTTCATTAAGCCTTAGTCTTAGAACTCTAGTTTTCTCTCCATTGTTGAAGTTTGGATCTTTGATTTCCTTTTGAATGTAGTTCGTGTTTCAGACTTAATTTCAGTAATCTCTTTACTTTCGTTTTGTTCTTATTCATTCATACTTAGATTATTTGTGATTGTTTATTGTTTTCATTGTCAATTATGAATCTTTTACATAGAGTTGATTTTGTTCTTCATAGTCATGAGTGAGTAGTTTCCTTTTCTAGGGTTTTAGAGAGGAAAACCATGTTTATGTCATAATTGCTATATGAATTGCTATAGTTTCTAGGTTTTGATTAGAGCGATCATAATGTGATTTGTTTGTGAGTTCATGATTTATGTTAGTGGCCAATTCATGAGTTATGTCCGGCTAATAATTGTTCGTACAGTTCATTCTTACTTTTAGAGGCCTAGAACACATTAGTGATCTTGATTATGTTAGTGACCATACGACATATGTTGGATTATGGGCGTTGAGACTTAACCATAGCTCAACACTTTGCTCTAATCTTCCGACCCTAAACCTAGGTAATGTTAGTTGTTTGAACCTCTTTAATGGTATAATCATGGTGTACCGAACTATAACCCTAGATAAACCTTCAGTTTAATCCTGCTTTCCTTAGTTATATTAGTAGTCCAGTCTTTCTTCCCTATTTCATCTGAAGTAACTTTTTAGTTGAACATTAACTGTGAAAACCTGTCTCCCTGTGGATTCGACCCTACTTCCCTGACTATTGTTTGTTAGAGGAATTTAGGATTAGTTTTGATTAGGTGATACGACTTTAACCTATCACCGCTCCACCCGAAAAACAAAAATGGTGAAAAACCAAGTTCAATGGGTGATGGACGGGTGGCGGATGAACGAGTGACGGGTGATGGATGGATTAGGGTGAGAAAGTTTCATCCATCACTTGATCCATCACCCGGATCACCTGCTTCATCACCTATTTGTTACGTTTTCTTAAATGTCTATCATTTTATTTAGATTAGTATAATTTTTTCCCTTTTGATTATTATTGACGTGTTTCCATAAACTTATCTTATTTTAATTTGACATGAAGTTTATACATAAATTGTGATTTTGCAAGTTTGATCTAACTTTTCTCGTTTAATTATCTTAAATGGATGATCACTCGGGCCACCCAATTCAACCGCGGGTGGTGGATGGATGGAATGTAGGCGATGTTTTTACCAGGTGAAGGATGGATAAATGAGATTTGGTCTAATCGGGTGATGGGTGCGGGTGATGGCTCACCTGACCCAAATCCCACCCGTTGCCATTCCTATGTTTGATTGTTGTGATTTTGAGCAAAATTTTATTATTATGCACTACATTGTGCTACATGCCTGAATTGGTTGGACTGAGAGGCATATTCTTGCCTATTGGATTCATATTAATATCCAGTCTGTTTCTTGTGCGTTAGTTCCTCATTAGCTGATTGATTTGACTTTGACTTAGTACTTATTGATTTCTGATCACTTGTAGCATTTGCTACGATAGAGGCATTTTTTGTATGATTATTGAGCCTCAAAGTGGATTTTTGATATACTTTCATCCTGCTTAGCCCCGCTAAGCCTAATGATCGTTTTGTGTTACTAAACTTTATTACATGCCCATGACCTTTATTTCGATATTATTCCCAATGCAAGCCTAGCTTGGGGGAGCTTCTACATGGGTGAAGTGGTGAAATGGTTGTTATGGTTTGTTTTGATTAAGGGATGATTGTGTATTTTATGTGGTTTCAAGTGTGAGATAAATAAAAGAAAAGGCAAAGTTTGAATTATGTGAATGCATGGTTCGAAAATCTTATATCTTATCTTATATAAAAAGAGAACTTATGGTTTGGTCCAAAATGGCATTTGTACAGTTTTATCTTTTCTTCTATTTCCTTCCTTGTCCCTCTTTTGTCATTACCTGTAGGTTGTATAACTCACCTTTTGTTGTGGCTTGCTGCTTGTGGCCCTTGTGGGTGGATGCCCACCTTGATGCTATTTGATGTAACAATGAAACTAAAATCAATCCCACCCCCGCTCTCAATAAATTTACAATGGGGATTTCAGAATGTCATAGAAAACAAACGCAATGCTAGAAATACCAGAATTTAATAGTGGGCAATTTTGATAAAAACTTCCCTGTTAATTATCATCATCAACAACCAATGTGCAATGATGATAAGCAATTTACCCATCATATATGCCCCAATATATCAAAACACCACAGACTATATCTCTAAGATGTACAAGAATAATTGAAAGTATGTGACAAAAACTTGGGTCAGTGGTTAGCTAAAGATTAATTTAAAAACATTTATAAAATTATGTTATGGTATTAAGGTATCAAATAAAAATTTTTACTTCATTGTTCAAATTTCGATATGGAGAAAGGTTATGAGGTTAGTAAAAGATTAATTCATACAATAATAAAACAAAATTAGACACAAAAAATGGAATTCGCATCATAATTTTCTAAATCATATGGCTTATAAAGGGTAATGGATTGACACAGCTAACCGTTTAATTAAATAGGTCAGGTTAGTGTGAAGGGTCTTTGACACTTTTAGTTAAATGGGTCGGGCTCTGTGTCAAGGGCTTTCAACACGTTTATTATTGCATAGACATGAAGTCAACACGACACGACCTATTTGATAGGTCTAACAATAGTCTGTGTTTAACTCACCATAATTTCAATAGTATATGTCCTTTAATTTCTCGTTTTCCCCCTTTTTTAGTTTTGACTTTACGTTCACGCAAATATTTTTCTCTTTCAAAATTCCATGAGCTAAGATTATAAACGTTTATCAGAAAACTCAAATATTCGTATAATTTGATTAGGATCCAATTCGATTATTTCGAGTTCTAATTTTTAAATATAAGCGGATATGTTTCGAATATCGAATACAATTTTACACATTGGTTTTCAAAGAATTGGATATTTGACATTCGAAAAAAATAAGATAATATTAGTCGAACCAATATCCAACGCAATGCCGAAAGGAAATATATGTTTAACATTGTTGATACAATCTTTAAAACTTTCTTAAACATGAGATAATGATTGTTTATTTCAAAAATCCAATTTATGATCACACCTAACGCTTGCAAATTTGCAATGCACAATTGTTCTTTTTACAGCTTTTGCTTCTTCTTCTTTGCTCCATGTGTATTGACTACATTTTACGACACCAAAAGGTTAATTTTCGCATGTTAGAACCTACAACTCATTTGGTAAATGATAATCATTTCTGCTAATGGTTTGAAGTTATACTTCCTCCGTTATTCAATAAATGCAACACTTAGCTTTCACGTTTTGCCATGCAACATTCGAACCTTATTACCTCTAATTATCACATATATTTATAAGAACTTGTCATCTAGAAAATATATATTTAGACGAATCTAATAAGATCCCACATCATTGTGTTTCTTTCTTATTATGTGCAAATCATAAACAATGGTCAAAGTGAAACACGCGAGTAATGTTTTAGTTAACGTGTTGCATTTCTTCAAGAACGGATGAATTGTGTAACCCTATCATAATTTTTTTGTACCGATGTCCATGACAGTGTTTTTTCTACTCCCCAATAATGTTTTATTTATAAATTATCATTATCGCACGTTACTACTCCACTAAAACATATGTGATATTGAGTCATATAATAATGAAATTTCATGAAGAAAAAAAGAAACATGTTTGAGATCAAATTCCATCGTCACTAACATTAGCTTGAGACTTGGCTTTATTACCATACCTCCTTATTTTACCACTTATCAATGCATCGTTGGTAAATAAGATCAAAGGCAACCAGAGATAGAGAGCACAAAGTATTATTAGTTAAACACTTAAACTTGCCGCCCAGTGGCGGAGCCATGATAACATTTATCATTCATAAATTAAAGTTAAATATATAATCGTTTTGCTGTTATTCTATATCGATTGTCATTATTTTCAATGAACATATTTGACCATATATATCTTTATTGATGTAATAGTTAATAGATGGAGTATAAAAGTTTCAAAATTTTGAAACTGGAGAATGAAAGGTAACTAATACGATTTTTCAGTTAAAGGACTACTAGGTATGTTTTGACATAATTTTGTCTTTATAATATTGAAGATGTACTATTTAGAAAGCAATTGAGGATTTGGTGTTTAACTGTTTATGAGGATAGGAATTGGGAAAAAATATTCAAAGTTGCATAAAATACATTTAGTACACTTTTTTTTCCCTAAAAGATATATCTACACGGGCGCACATAATAAATATCAAAATTTTGTTTATCTAATCTCTTATAAATATGAAACAAAAAATTAATTCTATCACATAAAAGGTTTCAATTAAAATTGTCTTAAGATGTTTATATTTTAAAATCTTGACCTTTAATTTAATATTTAACTATTTAAATCAAAATCAATACGGTCTAGCCATACGTCCATGGATAAATTGTCCGATAAGTCTTTGCAATTTTCTTATGGCATATAAATTTTTTTCGAACTTAATTTATTGTAACTATCTACTTAACATTTTTGTTAGAATTTCAAGTTGCCTACCGCGTGCGTAGCACGTGGTGGTCAAACTAGTGAAAGAAAAAGAAAAAAATTGTAAACGTATAAAGTTTCCTTTATTCACATTGTTTATAAGGAAATATGCTACATTGCTTTAATGTTGGGTTTGTTGGAAGGTTTATCGATTCATAGACTCGAGGTGTGTTTTGTGGTTATGTGTTGTTATTGGGAGATGTTTAGGTCACATTCGACCTCGTTTTTAGTGACTTTTTCTCCCCCATTCTTGGTTCTTCCACCACATTTGCTAGAAATATCCCCTACACTTACCTAAGCCCCTTTACAACCATAAAAAATCCTCTTAAGCTCGTGTTTGCATTGTTTTTTTATTGGAGTCAATTTGTTAAAGTTAAAAAGTACGTCTGCTAATCGAGTCGACTTGATTAGGATGAGCGACAGTTTTACCCTCTCAAACACATGAGAGTGTGAGTGGAAAGGGATATTAAAGGTCGGGTCAATGAGTGTTTGGGCATATTCTTTGCTTGCCACAAAATTGAGAGGAGTGACATCTTGGTGAGCCCCTTTTCAGGATACGTATGTCATGTAGATTAGTTGAATGACGATTTGCTTGAATCATTGGTAGTTGGATAGATCTGAATAGCTGAAGTTGAATTTTGTCTGCTTGAATGATTCTTAGTCTTTAGAAAGTCTTGAGCTTTGAATGTTTTATCTTATGGGTGAGGCAATTTGTTCCATGTTCATGCATTTATTTGCTTGAGTACAAGTAAAGGTTTATTTTGGGGGAGTTTGATATTATGGTTTTATAAAGAGTAGTTTTTCCCCTTTATTTGCAAGCTAAATCGTGCGTTATTTAAGCTCTTTGGAGCTATTTTGTGTTAATTACTCTATATAGTTGTGGTTTTGTTATTTTGTGTTGAATTGCAGGTTTTAGGGAGTTTTCTCCCTATTATATGCTATATTGAGGCAATTGCACCTTTAAGAGTTGTTACAAGGCACGTGAGAGTCATTACGAGGCATTTATATCAAGTTAGGAGGTCCCGAAGCCGTTGTAACGAAGAATTATGCTCGAAAAGGCCAAGAAAGTGAGATTAGGTCTTTTTGTGGCTACTTGTAACAGTCCGACCTTCTCGAGCGGCTAGGGTTAACTCGCTTAGCAATCATAAATCTGAATATCTTCTTAATAAGAAGAATCAGATATAAATTAACTCCAACTTGCAGCGGATTTTCAACCACAAAACCTCGATCATGAACCTGTGGGTCATTGCCCACAACACAATGGTCCTAAATAAGCCTTTTCAAATATATAATTGGCTCAACTTAATCACCGAAACTATAACTAACATGATTTGTTCACAAACCATTAATGTTCAATTAATACAACCCAAATTCCAAAACATAAAACTAAAGATCACACTACCTTGAATCTCACTATATAACTCGAACTGTGACGTCGCTATTGATTTGATTCCGGACTTCCAACACAAATCTGAAAAATAACAAAGAATAAACAAAACAAACAAAATTCCAAAATGAGTAAAAAACTCGTAACCTTTACTTCAGCCCGTCAAAACATTTTATTTTAAACAATTTATCACTAGGTGTAAAAACATTAGTATTTGGGAACTGTCGAAGACAAGAATAACTTTATAATTAGCTAGTACGTAGTAAGCCTCGTACGCAACCACGTGTTATTTCTATTAAAATTATTAGTATTATAAGTGTATAAAAATTTCAACAAAGAAATTTGTACAAGTACAATTGTCAAACCCTCTCATGATAAATGATAATTGTTATTCATATACCATTGACAACTTATCGCCAAAACACACAAAACACACACACACACACAGACACACACACACGCACGCACGCACGCAACACGCACACACGCACGCACGCACGCAACACACACACACACACACACACACACATATATATAACTTACTATCAATATCCATCGTATAAATATTCGGAAAGAGAACACGAACAGAGAGGGGTTCCTCCTTAGGTAAACCGGCTGTCTCTAAACTTTTGGAGGTCGTCGCCCCACCATTTCATTATTATGCTTGCAATCCTTCATTAGGACATGTCCCGATATTATTCATTCGCTAGGAGATCAGCCATCCTGCAAGGGTTCGTCAGGAGATCACTTATCCTACAAGGGTTTGTTAGGAGATCACCCATCCTAGAAGGGTTCGCCAGGAGATCACCCATCCTACAAGGGTTGTTGTTCATACCGTACCATTCGGTAACGACTCTTTCCGCTTATGCATTTATTTATTAATATTATTAGCTTATGAATTGAGATGCCATTTGCATCATTCATTGCATCTCATTAGCCCTTTGGCTTACTTATTGTTAATAACATTAAACACTTAATTTCTTATAATTTAAAAGCAAAATACACTCATAGTTATTTCAATGGTAATTTTTATTGTATAACAAAACTTCAAACTTGGAAGTAGTTTATAAATTTGTAAGGTATATCACGTGTCTAAAGTAATACCCATCTAGGTGTGCGAGGATGTGTATGCAATAAATTTTTTTCAAGACTCCGACATAACACCATCAATCAGTTTAAACTATTTTTCAATAGTTTGGTCAAAGTAGGGATTGATATAATTTACTTTGAAAGAAACTTAAAAGATTGATTCAATTTTATTTATGAATCTTTATACGAAAATAATAAGATAAAACAATTTCTTATTAGCTTTAGAATTCTAGTAAACTCAAATGTACTGGAAATACTATTTCTAAAATATTTTTAAGGACACTATTTGTAAAACATTTCATAAGTATTTTATCGAAATCGAAATTTTATCTTTTGGAGAGAATGATGAAATCCTACTATGTAAAGATAATAAAGGAACGTGGAAATGTTCATTTGAATAAACCCAAGTCTTTAATCATTCTTTGGAAATCATTTCTTTTGACAATTCAGTAAAGCTTGCTTTCATAATATCAACTTTTAAAGACAGATTTTTATAAGTAGTTGTAATCAAATTAAAATAGAAAAGAGTTTTTATACACAACCTCAATCAACGACAGGTTCAAAATATGAAATCAAGCTACATCAACCTTATAATATGAAAATGTTAAAAAGGTAAATGTATATGGGAAATAACACAATGATTGAAACTTGCTCAAAACGTGGTTTTTAATACCTCAATTATGAGATATAAAATGAACTGAAATGTCATTGATAAGATTTAATAAACTGTTATGAAACATTATTAAAAAGTTACCTCAATAAACATTTTTAACACAATCACCTTAATGGGTTCCTTAATCGTCGTAATATTAGAAAACTTCAATAATCATAAGCCTTGTCTAAGATTCCAAAACATATTTGTTTAGAACACTCATACCTCTAAACATTTAATTGTATTATCAAATAAATTTTACTTTAGCAACATAATTCGTATTTTATTCATACAAAAATATAGTACGGGCATAAAAGTTAAGGTTGCTGAACATAAAAGTTACCTTAACTGCTAACTAATACTTTATGTTACCCTTCAGGAAGCCCACCATCGATCTTCGAATAATGCTTCTAATCCTCAACTAAACTCCATGATTAACCTCGTAAATCATGAAAACACTCAATGGTCTTCAACTAAATTTCATTTTAAGAAGCTATTCAATATACCCTCTTTTCCCTCCATCAATTCAGCTAGACCTCTCTTAACTAGAAAATCAAATAGCCTACTTATAACCCATTTCATAACCATATAAATTCTTTTAAATTTTACAAAAAGTATGGGACATAGAAGGACATTTTATTTGGAACTAAACACCTTAAAATAGTTTAGAAACCCATTTTCCAAACCATAATACACAAACTTGTTCAAGAACAATTTTGGTCGTAAAGAGTAAGGGGCGAAATGCCATTGGACTTGTTGTAGTTAAGCGCAAAATTATATCTTCGTAATCGTTTCAAAATCTTTATATTAAACTCATTATTTAAGAAGTGTTCATATTCTCAATACAAATATAACTTTAACAAGCTTTCCAAAAAAGTAGTTGTTATGAAACTAACGAATTCTGAAGTTGAAAGTTTAAGTTATAAGGATTTACTTACACAACAAAGGTATTTAAAGTACTTGTCAAAATATAGGTCATTCAATACTACTCAAAGAGTTGTTAAAAGAACAACAAAATCATTTATGTTTGGTGAGGAGATATATGATTTTATATAAGAAACTATGGCATTGGTAAAGAATTGTAAAATCTCTTGTTATACACTATGTGGTAAATGGTTTACCAAATCAACACTCCTCAAAAGAAATATATGCACATTTTAATTGAAAGTTATTATTTAAAACTTTGTAAAATCTAAGTCAAGTAAGTTAAACAAAGTTTAAGAAATAAGGTAGATGATGTACCCATCAAGAACTAGATACTATTTCATTTCACTAAATTTTCATTTACATCTTGAAATAATATAATTTATAATTACTTCCTTAAAACACTTTGTAAAACATTTCTTTAAACAATTTGGAAATTGACCACAAGTTTTACTAAGAAGCGAAATGGTCCAACAAAATGTCAAACTCAGCAGAAACTTCAAATGAGCATAACTCCCTCATAACAACTCAAAATCAGGCGTTTTTGAGCCTAACTTGAGTAAAATTTTGATACAAATAACTTTTATGAAATAGCATTTTGGGTAAAAATGACCATAAAAAGTCGATAATAGGTTTTTACGAAACTGATCCAAATTCTTACTGGAAAATAAAAGTTAACACTTTCAAATTTAAATTATCTCACATGCATTTGGGTTACATCTATAAACAAGAACTTAACCACTTATTAACACCGATTTGAGTACAAATTTTACTAATCTCAAAGGATCAAATACTCAAATGAACTTAATGAAAAGATAATACTCTAATACCTTGATTTGGCCCCAATTCATTCTTCAAAACTTTCTTAAGTACTCGATTACTCAATCCCATTCTCTTTCAAGAATCCATTGTCATCTTCCTCCTTAAACTCAACATGCATGAACAATTAAAGGATAGAGTTAGGGTTTGAGACTTACTAACCCAAAATCAGAAATTAATTTAGGGGTTTTGTTACTAATTACACTTAAGAGAAGAATTTTACCTAACTCATCTGTCGGAAATCTCGCCGGAATGTCACAGGAAAAAACCCAAAAAAAAGTTGATCTTCTACTTTCCTTCTTTCTTTTCCTTCCTTTTCTCTCTCCTCCTTTTCCCTTCCTTTCCTTTGACCGATTCCTATTCCTCATCTCCTTTCTTATTCCTTTCTCCTTTTTTTTTCCTTCTAAACTATTTTCCTTATTCTTCTCTTATTTTTTCTTTTCCTCTTTGTAATACTTTTTTTGCCACTTAAAGCATATTTTCCAAAATAGTAAAAATGACCCAATGTATTTGCTATTCGGATTTTAATTATAAATCACAAAAGTTAATCTCATCCACAATTAAAAATAACTTCATCCATATAATTTTGTTTAAGAAATAATTAAACAATCTTAAAAGTACAGATTGTTACACTGCTGTTTTGGGAGCTCGTGCCTTTGGAGAAATTGTTACGGGCCCGATCAGGCCAATTCGCTCGACCCGATCGAGCGGAGTGCTTTTGTGATGTTGCTGTGCTGCTGTCAAAATGCAAAGGAGAAGTTGGGTTGAAGTGGGTCCGATCGGGCGACGCAGCCCGACGGCATCGGGCAAATGCTTTCTTATGCTGATGTTGTGATTTGCGAAGAGAGGGAAGAGGCCCTGCATTCGGCCCGATCGGGCGGTTTACCCGATTACACAAATCTTATCTTTTTCCGCCCTATTTTTAATGCTTTATTAGTTTAATATAAATAGTTTAGCTTGTTATTTTGTCAGACACTTTTATTTTATCGTCCATTAGTTTAGTTTTAGACCTTTTTAGAGCTAAACACATTAGTTTAGATTCGAAGGTGATCGAACCTTGGGTTTGTTATTAATTAAAGTTATTGCTTTCCGTCAATTGGTATCGTTCTCTACTCTTATTTTCTTTCTTTCATATTTGATTGTTTATTTAATCGTTCATGATGCAAAGTTTAGGTATTTATATTATATTCATTGTTGTTAGTTCAATGATGGGTGCATACTCTTTTTTCTAGCGTTTTAGGGAGAAAATCCATGTTAATTCCATGATTATTTTTTGAATTGCTATTAGTTCTAGATTGTGATTATGGCAATGGTAGTGTGATTTGTCCTTAAATTCGTAGTTTTATGTCCGTGAACAATTTCATAAATTACGTCTGGCAACTTGAGTTTGACCCGACCATATTTTAGAGGCTTACAACACACTATCGCTTTTTATTATATGAGCGATCATACCATATATGTTGAATCGAGGGCGTTATGACCCAAATCATAGGCTTAGCATTGGCTCTGATTGTTCGACTCTAGACCTAAATATTATTAGTTATTCAACCCCTTTTGATTGGTATAAGCATGGTGGACCGAACTAATGCCCTAGTATTTTAATCCATAGTTAAATCACATTTTAATATTGCTTTCATTAGTTTAATTAGTAGTTCAACTGTTTTATCCTTGATTTCGTCTGAAAAGTAGTTTTTTTAATTGAATTTTGACTCTGAAAACAGTCTCCCTTTAGATTCGACCCGTACATGCAAGGCTCTGATAATAACAGACACCGTGCACTTGCGGTATTATATTTAAAACACATCATCTCTCTTCGACTTTTTTTGTTAAGATGGCAAAACTTCATAATTTTGCGCAGAGTGTATATAGCAAGTTACATTTTAGTGGACCTTCTAATCTCTTGTAATCTTGTAAAAAAATGAATTAATTAATCTAAACAGTTAAAATAATTACTAGCTGCCTCCTACCTTCTTCTTTCTCTCCCACAAAACCCTAGTTTTGATCTAGGAGCTACTGCCACCCTTTTGGACAATTGTAATTATTTCAATGTTATTATTGTTAATAAACTTCAATATCACGCTAATGGAGAGTTTTTCTACTCATCTATTAGGTTATATCAACTTATATATTGGGTTTTATCTCTCTCCATGTGAGAGTTTGGGGACTTAGTTTTTTTTTTGTTATTTGAGTGATTCCAAAGGTTCATTAGTTGATCGGAATTAGTGCAGAGTTGCAACAGAGTTCAACTAGTCATATATGCACGCGATGCGTGCGAAATAATGTAAAATTCTGCGTGCATAAATAATATTGTACTTTGTTTAAGGTGTTTTGTATTTCTTTTTTCAAAATTTAAAAAAGTGAAAAATAGTTAGTTATGGAGAAGGTTGTTCCATTTAATTAAGAATTAAAAAAAGAATAATATTGATTTTTGGTATCCTCCACATCTTCCCTTATGGAATGGAGATACTTCATTTTGAATCAGTTGATTTGAATTTAGTTCTACTTTAAAACTACGACAGATCGATAGGCCTCCTTGTAGAAGCTACAACAAACAATGATGTGAAATACGAGAATTTACAAAAGTGTTAACTCTTTTAATATGTATTTGCACGTTTAGATACCCTTGTAAAGGTCGTATCAATGAACGAATGCCTATTTAAAACAAAAAGTTAAAATATTAAAACGTGATGAAATCAATGTTACTAGTCTTATATGCACGCTATGCGTGCGGCGCAATTGATTTCAACATTAACGTATTGGATGATATAATTAGGCTTATTCCTGTTTAAAATAAAATATGCGTGCGGAAGCATGATATTATAGGATAAATCGAGACATTAAAATTCACAATCAAATATGACCCATGACCAATAATTACTTGAGAATTCATGGGAAAAACTCCTCATTTAAAAAAATATAAAATACCCATATTATTATTTAAAAACCACACTTTCCCCACCCTTATCCCACTTTCCTTCCTAAAAGTAATTTTTTTCAATGATTCGATGAATCCAAATAGACTTTTTTCTCTTTGGATTTTTGCTTATTCCACTATTTTTTATTTGATTTTCGATTAAAACTTCTCAGTAATAGGGTAGGCTTTATGTATTTGTTTATTGACTAAATAAAGCAAATTGGTAAACAAATTAAATATTGGGTAGATCATAAAACAATCTAAACTAAATTATGAATGTTATTTTTTTCGTTTGAGAAAAATATTTTAAAAAAATACGTTAACTGTTTTTCTTTTACTGTCGTTTCAACTCCACTCGGTTTGTAGATATAAAGTTGGATTATAAAATGCTTGACAAAAATTATTCACATAAATTAATATCCAAAAAATAATTATCGTACTTGTAGAATATCAGTATAAGGACAACGAACAACACACAAAATCTCTAATTTGAAGTTGGAAATGCGTTTCACAACCGCGTACATTATTTTCTGCAATCTCATTAACCATTTTACAAAGTATGGTTCAATTACGAAGCATGGTTTAAAAATAAAATACTACGTTTACCTTTTTTTTAATTGTGTTGATAGTTGAACTTGAATGTTTGCCCATGTATATGAGTTGGAGCTAGAGAAACTGAATTATAAAACAAAAACTGAGACAGAGTAGTTGATCGCCATCATGAAGCAGTGAGAAAAAGGAAGTTATCTTTATCTTTCCTTGAAAGTGAAAACATAAAGGTGGAAATAGGAAGATGAGAGACATAATGGTTAAGAATTGAGGCATTGAGGGAGGTGTGATCATGGCTGAAAGGTGGGAAGCATATTAGGTGCACAGTTATAGTTAAAGGGCCACAAACTTATTTTAGTACCGGAGGAGAAGTCGGTGCAGCGAGTTCACTCGCTCCCAAAATCGGTCCACTCGGTCTCTCCCCTAAGAAAATCGGAGAAGATATCGCCAAAGAAACAGCTAAAGACTGGAAGGGACTCCGAGTCACAGTTAAACTCATTGTTCAGAATCGTCAAGCTAAGGTAACTGTTGTTCCATCTGCAGCTGCTCTTGTGATTAAAGCTTTGAAAGAGCCTGAGAGAGATAGGAAGAAGACGAAGAACATCAAACATACTGGTAACATTTCTCTTGATGATGTTATTGAGATCGCTAGAATTATGAAGCCTAGATCTGTGGCTAAAGAATTGTCAGGTACTGTTAAGGAGTCATTTGCTACTTTCATCCGAAAAACGTGGGGTGTGGTTAGTGTTGATATGTTGGCAGTTTTCCCCCCTCCCCAGTCCCCCATTCATTTGCTACTTTCATCCGAAAAACGTGGGGTGTGGGGGTGAGGAGGGAGTTTTGTTACGTGGGTGGGTTTTTACTTGGAGGAGTTTTGTTGTTTTTTTAATAATAAATGGTAAGGGTAAAATAGACAATCCATTAAGTTTGGTGTCCCACCCCTCTTCCCTTACGGTATAAAGATAAAGATTTTCCGATGATCTTGATACTCCGTTTATAGGGGAAGTTAGAGTGGGTTTAGGAAACTTATAGGTTGCCTTGGAGATCAAGGGAAAAGAAGGCGCGTGACGCTTTGAATATAAAGGTTTTAGAAACCTTATAGTAGACGGGTACCTTCTCAATCTCATCATAGGCAAGGATACTTCATCACTCTTTAAGGCGGCTGCTAACAACTACAACTACAACTACAACTACCAACGCTTCTGTTCTTGTTTCTTCAATTTCTCCTCTGGTTTTCTAAAGGTATGTTCTCTTAATTTTCTCTGTTTTTTGTTATGATTATTTTCCATATTTGTTACCCTCGAAATCTTCATATTGTTTATGTTTTTCAATATAATTCTTCTTATCGCAGTTTTTGTTTTGTTAACGTACAACTTTCTAGCGACAAATTGGGTTTTGCTCTAATTTCTGCGTCTTTTATGAAATTTATGAGAAAAATCAAATCTTTTGTAGAAATTTTTCTGGGTTTTGATGTGCTTTCGCATTGCGCTTATCTTTGTGAGCATTGGAAGTTTGATTGTTTTTTGTCCAATTTTGTTGATACCTAAATCTTATTGAATTTAATTTAGTCATTGTTATGGTATTTGGTGACGCATGGTAATCTAGGGGTGAATCCAACAAAAATTATTTATTGGGCTCAACAAATTTGAATTTTTTTTGTAATTGGGACCAAATAATCTTGTTTATTAACGAGAGATTGCATATTTACTTTGTAAAGTTTGTAAATTTTCAATATTTACTTCTGATATGATTGATCTTCCAATGACGGCATGTCTTTGTAAAACGGTAGTGTTTGTCCTGGGACTGTATGTGTTCTTTGTGTACCCATTAGACTAAGGGTACGTTCTCTCCGCCTTATTGATTCATGAAATCATCTGAACATATCTAAACCTAACTTATGTGAATTTATATGAACTTATTATTTAATAAGGAATTGGAAATTATTTGAGCTTATTTGAACTCGTTAGTTCCGAAACTTCTTTTTTAAGCCGAAGAGGACGCACCCTATATGCTTGGCTGACTGATAAACAACATTATGTGTCTATTGTCTCTCTATTGTATACTGTTGACCTTGCTCCTTAGTGTCAAATTCACTTACTAACTTATTTCACAATTGATGTCTTTTAGCATCAACTATTGTATTTATAAATGTTTCTAATCTCCTTTTTATCTTTCTTGTCATCCATGTACATTTTTGCTATGTGAAGACGGAAATCAAGGAGATGGCATCTGAAGTAGCTACGGCTGTTGCTCAAAATGTTGTGCCAAGAAGAAAATTGAGGATAAAAGTTCTTGCAAAGAAGCCTGTAAAAGGAGCTTGTGGATTCTCAGAACCATCTGGTGTCAACTGTTTGAACAAGCCACTAGCTGATGGCAATAGTAACACTGTTGTTGGCGGGAAAAAGCTCAAATTAACTCTAGGAACTGACCATGTGATCAGAACCTGTCAAATCTCAAAGCAAGTGCCTAAACCTAACTGGTTCGAGAAATTATCAGGAAATGACAACCGAACGACAACCGTCATTGTCAATACAAAGCTTAATTCTTTGGTGGGATGTAAGCGTAGATCTGAGGAAGTGTTGGAAGGTCATGAAGGGAAGAGGATGAAGATGGATCGCTTAGTAACATCCAATTGTCAGACCATTCTTGAGAAACTTATGGCTCATGAGTTCAGTTTCCCATTCTATAGCCCTGTAAAACCAGATGCCTGGGGCCTTGACGACTATTTTGAGATAATAAAAAAGCCTATGGACCTTGGGACCATTCAGAAGAAATTGCTGCAAAAGAAATACATTGACACTGTGGAGTTTGAAGCTGATGTGAGGCTAACATTTTCTAATGCAATGTCATACAATCCTCCTGGCAATTGGGTTCATCAATATGCAAAGGAACTTGTTAGGGTGTTTGATACTCTTTGGAAGCCTTTCAAGAAAAAAGTGGATAGGAAGTACAAAGACATGAAGCCAAGGGGTTCTGAGATAAGTCATAGCAAGGGTGCATATGATGTGACAAGAAAATGTCTCTTAAACAATTCAGCTTGCCTGGATCAGTTGCCTGGAATAGCAATGATGCGAAAAGAGAGAGGTTCCAAAGACTTGAAGAAATTGTCAGTTGAGGGGAAACATTGTGATCTTAAATCTGTCAAAGTAAGTTAAATTCTTTTATAAGTGCTTTTCTCTTTATGTCGTGATATATTTGCTTGATATGGTGGTTACTGAAAGTCCTTTTGCTCTCCCCAGGATATCAAGCCTAAAGAGACTTTGTCATCAAAATCTCATTCAGATTCTACTGGTAAGCATCATTTACTATTTCTTGTAGGCATCGTCAGAAAATTTTAAATACGTCAATGTTGAGACTTGAGAGTATTTACATATTATCTGTTGTATGAAGGGACTATCTCACGTTTGCATAAACAAAGTGCCTGCCCTATGTCTGCAAAGGTGAAATGTGAAAATGCTCCTACAAAGAAGATTGCTGTTGATGATTTCAATGCTGTCAAGGTGAGCTTCTAACCTTGTATTACGGATTTACTGGTATTCCTTTTCTTTAGTATCGGTAATGGATTTTAAACACTTTTGAATGGGCAGGTTAAAAGTACTTCAACTTTGGAAAGGGCTAGCTTTGGTCAAGATTCTGATGGTTTGTATTTTTCTGATACCATGTATAGTCTATCATACAATGCAAATGAGATTTCTTATTAACATGCTGAAAATTTTTCTGCAGGGGCTTTAAGTCTTGTGAGTAAAGAACGTGGCTTAGCTAGTGTTGGGGCTACAACTGGTTCTCCTATAGCTACTTCAAAGGGTGAGTTTCTGAAAATATGGAATTTAGTTACAATTGTGTTGGTTGAATTTATTTGGCAGGAGACTCAAAATTTCCTGATATTCTATTTTAGGTTTGGAAACTCTATTAGATGTTGAACTCTCGCCATCAAAGGCTTTGCGTGTTGCATCAATGAAGAGACGATTTGCTGGGATCATACTTAAGGCCCAACATCATGCACTATTGGAGCCAGTAAGTGTAAAATCTGAATCTCTAACTAGGCAGAGTGATTTTTTTTTTTTTTGAAAGATAGGCAGAGTGATTTTTGGTCTTGTAGTTGGTTTGGTATTAGTTTTTGGTTTTCATTTTTAAAGCTTTATTTATCTGCTAGTTCAAAACTATGCTCAATTCGTAAAATCACACACATGTTCTTTCTGAACTTCTAGGACAATGGAATTGATGCTGCAATCTGGCAAGAAAAGGAGAGATTGCAGAAAAAGCAACTTGAAGGTTAATATGCTCACATCAACTTTTTACTCTCGTGTAAAATACGTAAAATCTGATATGTTGATAACTACTTGGACCATCAATTGCAACTGAACCTTCTTATTCCTTGTGCAGAGAAAGCGAGAATCAAGGCACAAATTAGAGATTTCGAGTCTGCCGCTCGATTTAAAAAAGAATCTGAACTCAGAAGGCAACGGAATCAAGCAAGGGAGGAAGCTCGGATGGCCATTAAAAAGGTCGATCCAACTTTCATAACCTTCAGAAATTATATATTTTTGGAGGTTGTGAGAGGTTTGAATTGTTTCTTAATGGTTAATTTTCTTCTATACAGATGGAACGATCCGTTGATTTTGTTGATAACTTGCAAGTGCTGAAAGATCTTGAGGCTATGATTGGAAGCTCTTTAGTAGTTGCGCGCCATGATCGTAGGTCACGTGCTACTCCATGGAGTCAAATGGACAGTAACAAACATAAAAGCCCGTTAGAGCGGCTTGGTTTATATCTCAAGGAAGAGTACAGGGTGGGTGATGACGATGACTATGCCTTCCTGGAGGAAGATTGGGAAGAAGGGGAGGTTATTTTTTGAGCTGTGGTAAAGTCGTATAGACGTATGTGCTGACTGGTTGACTTTGAGACTTCGAAGGCTGGGTGGTGTATGGGGAACCCTTCCTAGAAGGTGGCCCTTTTATACCACCTCTTTCCGTCTTAGTTTATGTATATGTTATTTTGGCTGGTTATGGTATATACTTTTGTGACCCCAGTAAAAAGAAGGGGGATAACAAGTCAGAAGCTTCTGTAGTATGGAGCTGCTGGGGAGTTCTTATTTTTTGTTGTGCTCTTCTTTCCAGCTCTAATTATTTATAACCTCCTGCATATATTATTGGCAAAAGCAGCTTGTAAATGTGTATTGTTTTTGCATATAGCAATAGGCTTGGGAACCTGGGGCAATACTGCATTGTTAGTTAGTTCACACATGCTTTTGTAGATATTGAAATTTTTTGGACATGTCAGATGATGGATAGTTTGGATTATGTTTATTTTAGCATGTTTCGCAATCCTTGTACGCATTGGAGAATTTGGACATCATGTTTTGGAGAAATTAATATACTCTTAAGTGAAAGTTAGTACATATGCTTGGTTGTCATGCCTGAAATGGGAGTTTTGGGGCCTTTTAAGGTAGCACTTTTTGACACACAAATGTTTTGAAGAGTGAGGTGATTGATGGTGAAGGTTTACATCATCTTTGGTACGGAGAAGCTCTCGTAGTGTGAATGGATAATGTACCTACTAGAGATTACAAGTATATCAGTGATATTTCATGGTCCAATTTTGTGATATAGTAAATTGTATTTGTATTGTCCTTTTCCAGTGGATGAATTAACCAATGAATAAATATATCAATTTCCCTTAAATACCATGACTATCTTGGATATTGGAGAACAAAGGACGTGTTAACCCTCCAAAGAGGAGGGCCTCTTAATCACTGACAGTTCTAGCAATATAGTACTTCCTCCATTTCTAAATAAGTGGAAAATAAAAAAAGTGGGAAAAAATCAAAGAGGTTAAAGGGAGAAAGTTGGGAACCATAATTAAAAAGTACTCTCTTCGTCCCACAATGTTTTTCCCACTTCTTGAATATATGTGAGGTATAAAATAATAAAGTGGGGAGAACATTGTGGGACGGAGGAAGTAAATGGTACTTTAACTAAATAAACAGTTGAATATATATTGCTTGAGTAAGGGTAATCATGTAATTTATCATTTAAATGTTCTATTTTGAGTTTGGTGTCACTTATTGTGATTTCATATTAGGAAATTGTGTCACTTATTTAGAGACGAAGGAAGTATTTCTTATTTGAAGGGAACAATATAATATTTCGATAACGCAGATTTCCAATACAACATGTATATATAGATTTTTGATTCTCAGAAATGCTACAAATAAAGTTTTTCATTGGTATTACATAGTACTACTATAGCTTTAATGTCTTATATTGGTATATGGAAATGCCTTTTTTTTTAAACATGTGACACGTGTTAATTACGTTTACATGGTCACTTGCACAACCTAGCAAGACCATATGTAGTGGTAGAGCCTAGGGGTGTTCATAAATATCTGATCTGCGATCTGGTCGATCTGATCCAAAATATAGTGTTCCGGATAATTTAGATCAGATATCCGAAATTTTTTCGGATCGAATTCGGATCACCCTTATGGCTTTTTTGGATATCTGAAAAAGTTCGAAATATGTTAAGAAATCGAATATTTTTCGGATATACGGATAAATATCTAATCCACTCTGAATATCTGTTCTTTTTTCATTATATAAAATTGAATTTAAACCTTTTTTCCAACAAAAATTGGATCGGATAATCCCGGTATCCGAAAATTTAGGTATTCGAGATTTTCGGATCGAATTCGGATCACACTTCTCCCGATCCGAAATGAACACCCCAAGTATAGCCTGTTATAGGCACGGAGGTGTAAGTGCACCCCCACTTCAAAAAAACAAATAATGGGATTTTTGCGGGAATTTTGATTAATAATATACTAAAAATAAGTTCTTCTTCTTAACTCACAAAAAGATGATAGCAAAGTTAATTTAGTTGCTTAAATGTTAAGGGTATGGGTAGGGACTAGATGTTACAATCCAACCTGCCTTTATATGTATTTTTCTTAGTTTATGTTTTCTTATGTTTTAGTTTATGTTTTAGCACTCTTGTATAGGCTTAAGGTTCCATTATTGAGTTACTGTAAATCCAATGTTCACTGGAAATATGTACTAACTCAAACTTAAGCCTCATTAGAGGCAGATGATGAATGAAATGTTTGTTCACCACGAAGGCCTCCTATCAGTTGTATGCTTGCTTTATAATATTTAGTTGTTGGTGTTGGCCAATTTAGAACTTGTGCCGCCACTTATTATAAAGTGCTCACCCAAACTCAAAACAAGTACATCTCGTCGTGGGCCCCGTTCGTGTCCGCCTTGTGCACACGAGCGCCCCGATCGACCCTCTTCTCGTACTCTTGTCGCCAATAGGCAAGAGTACCCTTTTAGATACCGAGCGGTCGCGCCTCACGAGCTTCAAGAGACCCTTTTCCGCATTAAGGCTAGCGCACTTGCCCACTGAAAACAAGGGCGTACCGCAAATTCCGAGGTCAGAACTCTCTGACCGTGACACTAGGGAGGTCATGACTCGTGAGTTCTAGTCTCCTTGTCAACAATGTTCTTTTCTTTATCTTTCTAATTCCTTTTATTTAAGTTTTATCTGGAAATTGTTCTTTTCTTTATCTTTTTCATTCCTTTTATTTACTTGTTTTGTTTGTAAATTGTTCTTTTCTTTATCTTTCGCATTCCTTTCTTTACTTGTTTTGTTCATTTCCTTTTTCTATCTCTTTTATTTAATTGTTTTCCCTTTTCTTTGTTTTAACTCAATTATTTTGTGACATTTTTTGTTACTAACATTTTTTTTTAAATATTTTGTATATAATATAATCTGTCTTTATTTTAACATTATTTATTAATATAGATTTTAATAGTTCATTATGTGTAAATCAAAAACGGTGATAAAAGTGAAATTGTGAATAATGTCAGACTATAAAGTGTAACAATCTTTGTGGAGCCGTTTTTCAACTTTAATTGTGCATGCTGACATTTTAAATCATGGCTTCGCCACTAGCCATACGTATAACCTTAAGTAGTCACATGTGCACCCTAATTAAAACATATGCTGAACTATAAGTGTTCACATACGTCAGCTAATAAGGCCATATGTACAATCTTCAGTGGTCGCATTAACAACCTAAGTTTTTTAGCATGCCTTAACCATAACTTAACAATAAGAACTATGTAGCCTTTTTACTTTGCTATTAAAGGTAATGCAATCTTTATACCAATTTATTAGGATAATTTATAAATACCACCTAAAATTTACAACTTTTTGGAAACTCCCACTTTTTTTGTTCTTTTTTTTATATATATATATAAGTTACCACCTAAGTTTTCACATTTTCTTGAAAACTTCCACCATATAACAAAATCTGTTAACAAAAACGTTAAATAGGCTCCACATATGCGTTTTTTCCGTCAATTTTTCCACAATGGTTCCCCCGTTGATGTGTTGATTATCTCCTCTCAGCTGTCTCTCTCTCTTTCAATCACAAAAACAACGGTTGCTTTGTTTTTCCCCAAATCACACAAGCTCACTTGAGAATTTCTGAAGTATGATTGTTAAGTTAATTTAGAAAAACATGAAGAAGAAGAAGAATCAATGGAGCACAATTTTTTTTTGTTGGAGCCTTCAACACCTAGAACCAATGGTAAATAAGTGAATAGCGTAAGTAACAATCTGTCAGCCATACAACTGAAAGTTGGTAGCTTAAGTAACTAAATTAGTGCATTTTACTTCTTGATTGTTGCAATTTGTTCCAATTCAAGCTATAGATTCGAAGAAAAACTTCTCTTCAATGGTGGAAATGAATAAATGAGGTGGAAGAGAGGTATGGAGGAAGACAACCAGGCCTTCTTAACACACTTAGTTAAAAAAGTTTAGGATAAAACGTCAAGTGGTGCGAGATTGTCAGCAGACTGAAAAATTCAGGTGGTAATGCGTAAGCATGGATTGCAATCTACGCTATTCTCATAAAAAAGTGCAAACGAACCCACGACCTTGAGTATGAAATATAAATGCTCCAACCATTGCGCTACTACATTATTGTTGCTTCTTTTATCAATTTTAATAATCATATTATGTTTTCAATGAAAAACAATAATTAAGTTACATTAATTGCATTTATGAGTTATACTCCCTCCGTTCCCTTTTGATGTTCCCATATGAAATATGGGGGAAAACCAATGCAGATTAATGTGGATGAGAATCTTTTGAATTTTATAGTGTATAAAGTGTACTTTGGTACTTTTTGCTTTTGAAAAGGTAAGAGAGAGAGAAAGAAAAGTGAGTGATTGAGAAAAAAATTATTCTAAAGTGGGTCCATGTGTAAGACAAAAAGTAAAAAGTGTTGTAAATATTTAGTTGTTGAAGGATAAGATGGAGAAATATATGTTCTTAAAATGAAAAAGATTCAATATGGGAACAACTTTTAGAAACGGCCTAAAACGGAAAATGGGAACATCAAAAGGGAACGGAGGGAGTACTAATTTATAACTTTTTATTTATCTTTTTCTACAACAAAATAGTTGTCTTAAAGTACTAAAGTGAGTCCGAGGCTGTAAAAAAAGTGCTACAGTGTAATACATATAAATCCCATAGTATCGCCTGGGCCTAAATACTAGTTTTTATAAAAAAAAGTGAGAGTTTCTAAAAACATGTAAATATTAGGTAGTAATGTACGCATAATCCTTATTATTTGGCTGACCTTTAGCCATTTATTAATTTTCTATTAACATGAACTAGACTAGTTCTAGGAGGACTCCTAGTGTTATACGTGGCATTACAAGTGGACAAAATTTCGATAACTCATTTACAATGATACTTGTCATTCTTTCCTTTGCGTCCTTTGCCATAGCAATCACTTCCTACTACCTCCGTTCCATATGTATAGCAACCTTTGACATTTTGCACTATTTATACACTACCCTTTGACCTTCTTTTGTGATTTATTTATGAGGATGAATATAGCCATGTGAGATCTTGTTAGATTCGTCTCGATAAATGCTGCAATACATAGGGATTTCTTTTAGATTTAGGTCGGGTGTCTGTAACACGTTGTAACATTTTGAATCCAAAACGTTCAAGTTATTAGTGCAGTGTTTATGTCAGCCTTCGGTTTGCTTCTTCTTTAATTGCCTTCCGTTTTCGGGTTTGATTTGTTGCTATACAAATATCCGAAAATACTCTTCTTCTTCTTCTTCTTCTTCTTTTCTTATTAGGTTCGTGCTTTCTCCAAACTGTATTCTGTTGGTTGTGACTTAGGCTCGTTGTGTTAACCTAAGGGAGCATTCTGGCCAGTTGCGATAAACAGCACTGTCGGGCTGTAATTTCTTTTAGGTAAGTGGTCTCATACCACGACACTGCCTTGAAATGTTCTAGTTAGCCATTGCACATGTGTCTTCAAACAATTTGAAAGCAATCAAATGTTTGCAATGGCCTATGTTGCAAACAAATCTCTGTTTGAAATCTCTAAATTTGAGTCCCGGGAAGGAAATAACTATAAACACCGGACTAAAAAGTTATTCATGTTTTTCGAGCAACTAGACATTGATTTTGTTCTGTATAAGAATCCACCTCAGCTTATCGATGTTGCGTCAGGTGATGATTCTACTAATCATTCTGCTGCTGACCTCAAGAAAAATGAGGATGAAATTAAAAATTTTGAGACATTTAACAAACTGCCATATTCCATAAACTTAATCTAATGACACATAATCGTTTGATTTAGTCGATACATAAGTCTTCTAAACTGATTTAGATGGCCTTAGAGAAAAAAATAGGGCTAGCGATGCTGAGAAACAAAATTATGTTGTTGGAAAGTAGCCGGCTTTTCATATAGTTAATGATAAGTCTGTTATGTATTAGGTTGATGTTTATGTAAACCCATGTGCTGTTGTTCTTAATGAGGATGTGAATATCTGCAAAGCGTTTCAAGCTAATGTTTTTCTAGAAATTTTGCCCCCATCATAAAGGGAATTCCGTAACAATCTGACGCACAAAAAGGAGGTTTGGTAAATCCAGAATCTTGTTAGTCCTATACGAAATGCAGAGGTAAACCGCCTCAAGGACAATCTGGATTTTGTGGCAATCAACACTGCCAAAACCAACCTTGTTGGAGTTGTGGCTGGTTCATCAGATTCTGATAAGTTCAAGGGAAAGAGCAAGAAAGTCAATAAAAGGGGTATGAAGCAAGGGAAGTTCAACAAACCTGCTAGTAAGATTCAGAAGAGGGCATTCCATTGTTATGTTTGTGGCAAGCATGACCACAAAGCTTACCAGTGCTCTCAGCGCCAAGGTTCTAACCAAAAGAAAGGAGGTCCGGTCAACCTTGCTGAAACTGATGACATTGTTGTTGCTGTGGTCGTTGAGATAAATCTGATTGATAATAGTACTGACTAGATTCTGGACACTAGGACTTCGAGGCATGTATGTCAAACAAGGAACTACTCCATGACTCCCAAGATGCTACTAAAGGCAAGTGTGTCTACATGGAAACATTGCAACTGCTGGAGTAATTCGACGAGAAAACATCACTCTAAACTTACCTCTGAAAAGACCTTCTCCCTTTCAAATATATTGTACATTTCTACTATGCAGTACAAACTAGTGTGTAGTGCTGGTTTGAAAATTGTTTATGAGGCAAACAAGATTGTGATGACTTGTGGTGGGGTGTTTGAGGGAAAGGGTGCCCTATCTCTTTTCTTCTCCATGTCCAACTCCCCATGTGTCACTTGCCCATCTTCTGCTCCATACAGGGAGCTTCTTGAGTGGTACGTTTCATTCATGAAGATGTGCATGGTGTAGTTTAATTACAAAAATTTCAGTGGTGATAAAGTACTTTAATCTTCAAATTGAGCTGGTGTTTTATTGTGTGGCTTACCCTATTAATGAGAAGTGATGCAAATATTGTTACGAATGACAGCCATTGCCATTATGAGTTTTGGAGGCCAACTAATGTCGAAAATTGGCACCCAAAATTTTCGAAGAGAATTTCAACGAATAAAACAGAATTTGGGTAAAGAAAAACGAGAACTTCATTCCAACACATAACAAAAGAGGAATAAGCTAGCAGGGATACATTTGCATATTCTCAAGAGAGCAGTAAAGAATTTCATTGGCGAAAACGAACTTCAGACAGCAGACTACATATAAAAAAAAACACTAGCATATGTTTCCATTTAAGCTCCAGCCCACACTTTCACCAATCCGCAAGGAATTACTTCACTATACAGCTTAACAATTGTACCGATTCTTAGCATTCCTGTCGTGTTTCTTTGCATCATCCTGAAGCACACAAATAGTAGTATTTTTAGCACAGCATTTTCAACAGAAATTGTAGGGCAACAATAAATAAGTACAGATGTGCAGCTTACGTGAAATATGAATCCGATATTGTCATTATAATCAAGGAACTTCTTCCACTGTTTTCCAATGCTCAGCTGCGGACAACAAATCAGGAAAATGAAGGGAAAATGAACATTGTATCTGCTATAAACAAAAAGTAAACGGAACTTTCAACAACAGTAGACATTTTTGAAGGCAAATGAATAACAATTTCTTAAGGCTCACTTCATCCGTAGACGATATAAACAGAAACACTACAAGCCAAACATCAGCTCATTATTCATTCAATTGTGAAGTTCCAGAAGAATAAGTGAGTGGCATTAAAGGTGTTACCGATCAACCACATCAAAATCAGGGATAGTCTGGTTAAATAAGGCCGTGATTTTTGGGGTATTGTGGAAACGCAATAGAAAATAGAGTGCATTCTGGGGTGTTATTGAAAGCAAGAACATTATATTAGGAAGTGAGAGGCTTCATGCCAAACGTTCCCAGCGACCCCAAACACAACAAACAGCAACTTGTGTTGGAGAGATGATAGGGTAAGCCAAGGATCGACAAGAGTTATCTACTTGTCGAAAATCAATCTGCCAAACACTAAGGAGACATCTACTGGCGCCATTATAGAATTCCACTCCACGAATTATTAGCAGCAGGATTGTGGCATGTTATGACACAAGAAAGAGAAAGTATCAGGATCATCCATATGAACAGCCATGGACATACCTGAGCAGCTTCATTAGCAGCATTCTTGGTCCATATGGCTATTTTTTCCTGCCTAGACCTCACATTGACCACAGCTCCACAAATCTCATCTCCATGATCAAATTGCTCCCCAATCATTGCCAAGAGCTACAAATTACTCACCTTGTCAGAAGCAAAGCACAAATATGCATCTCACAAACAAACATAGGATCTCAAAGAAATGAACCATACCGTATAGAGCCAGCTTGTATCAGATTTTCCTCTTGGGTAGGTAACAGTCCACTTGCCTCCATTAGCACAAATTGGATCCTCCCATTTTGGCTCAATTTTCTTCTTGAAACAATGAAAATCTGCCCCTACACCCAACTTGCTAGGATGATGTATGTTGTTGTAAAGGCTGAAATGGCAAATCACAATCGTATTATAACTGATAGTTCATGGTCATAAGCAACGACAGGGAATGGATGATGCCGACCAAATTGTGAGAAAAAAAAAATACTAAATCTTGCCAACAAATGCAAAAATAACGATCCGGGATACAAGAGGCATTCCTGCTACAAAAATATTCCTAAAAGGCATATTCCTAGTCCACATACAGAAAAATGTAGCAGGAGCCAAAAAGAACATCAAAATTCAGAAACTACATTGGTATAAAATTTCAGATAGGGTTCTCTTTTTCTTAGTCTTCCATTCTCTTGATTGTGTCTATATTCTAATTGGCAGGCCCTAATTGAAGGTGAAGCCTAGTGCTTCCTTGCAGTGCATCCTGCCAAAAGATACTCAAAGACCGTGGTCTGAAGCCATCCCCAGCCCCTCCGGCACAATGACCACATACATACATATGGACACGTGCATTAAGGAGAGGGATGCATAACACAAAAGGATAGGTACACTGGGTGGTTGGGCATGGGGTGGATGCATAGGGGAGGATGAGCGGAACAACTCTTGCACAAACATGCCCATGCCCTCCCACATGATAAATATATGACGAAGACACACTGAACTCTAACTTTAGAAGAGAAGAAAGCAGACAGTAATTCTACTTATATAGATTTACGTATTTCCTACTAACATACTTCCTCCATTCTTTTCCTATTGCAACATGAGTTTTTACGCTTGCCATTGCATAACTTTAACCATTAATATCTTTAATTACCCTTTATTATAAATTATAAATAAGTTGATATTTTGAAAGTAAACATTGAGACGAATCTAACAAGAGCAGAAAGCCCGTACATAACTATATTTTTACAATTTTTATTAAACATCAAGGTGTATGGTACACCCAAGACTATTTTTTTTCCTCAATGTTCATTTGGACCTCTAATTTTTGTTCATTGCTCATGCTACACCCAGATGTATGATAAATACCCTCCTATATTTTTCCTCATGAAAATCTCACAAAAAGAGGGTGAAAAGTGTGTGAATAGTGTCATATCCCTATATTGCAATAAAAAAGAACGGACGAAGTAAGTTGTAAGGTACAAAGAAACAAGTCAAACAACTACTTTATTGCTCAGTGTTGGCAATGTTAATCTAGGGAATAAGACAGCAACAAAGAGATATGAGTACGACACGTGAAGGTCAAAGTTTCCACACTGTAGTCGGAATAGAAATTTTTTGCACAACACAAGATAAAGTAAAGGGCTCATGTAAGACCCAAGTAGGTTTCAACTTAAATGAAAACCATATTATTTCAACAAAAATCCCCTTTACAAAGGCTAAAACATAATCAAATTGTGAATATGTTTTCTTAGTAACATTTAGAAATGATCTTAACCTAGATCACAGACATCACAATATCAATCCCAGAGATATGCTGCTCTTACGTCCTAAGATGTAAACCACTTAGTAACAATAACTTCACTTTATCTTTCCCCAATTTCATGAAGGCATAAAACATCTGGTTCTGAAAGTGAAATATATACCACTAATACAAGGCATGTCATATTCATCAAGAGCCACAAACGAATGAAACCCTGGATCTCTTGCAAGGCGTTCGATAATTCAAAGAGAATCTGATAACTAAAAAGTCAAAACTATGACTCTCACAAGATTTCTGAAAAACGAAATGTCCCAAATTTATATGGAATAACTTTAACCTTCTCTGATTATCTTGTTTTTCTTGAATTAGACATATTAAGTGATTTATTGCAAATAAACATGTAATTCAGATGAGTACATGATCCAAAATTCACAAACTCGACTCCTATTTTTCAGTCCAATTGCAGTTAAAACAATATATAGTGCTAATCAAAGAACTAATATTGGCCCTCCAAATGATATGCAGAAATCAGGGAAATTACAAAAAGAAAAACCAAGAAACCCAAAATCACGCAAAACCCTAACTAAATAAGAGTTTCAGAAAAAGAATCAAGAAAAAACGAAATCGAGAATGAGATGAAAAAGAAAAGAAAGAGAAGAACCTCCAGAATTCTTCGACGGTGGAGAAGGTGTAGATGGGGCGAATAGTACTACCCCAAGGGACTTTGTTAGACTTAGAAGTAGGATTATCAAACCAGAAAGTCCAAGCATTCTCAAGAGGATGACTTGTTGAAATTGCTTTACTGGGTTTATCAATGCTTGTGTCTTCTTCGTCAATGATTTCTCCTTCTTCCAAATCTTCATCATCTTCATCTCTTTCTCTTTCTCTTTCTCCTACGACCTTCTTCTCCTCCATCGCCATTGATTTTTGAGTTTCCTCTATTCCCATCTCTCTCGCTTTACTAGAAAACAGATGAATCGAAGGAACAATTGGGTTTCTTTCTTGTATGTCTGCGGAATCAAACGAGTTGGTTATTGGACTTACTTGGTTGTGCTTCGGGCTTTTCTTCTAGTACTTAAATAGGGAAAGTCCTAATTCCTATCTTATATAGTTACTAGTATTTTTTGCACCCGATGCGTACATCGCATGCTTGACATCCATCAGTAAGGTCAAGCTATAAATATCAATTGCAGTTAGGATGTTAATTAGATCACATAAAGAGAGTAATTAACAACTGTTCCTGCAATGTCGATCATACAAACTTCTGCTAATCTATAAGTAACTCTTACCTAAGTATGTTGCATAATCCTCTCAAGAAAAAAAGGTCTGTTGCATAAAGATCAAAGCAATTGCTTCTATATAACTACCATCAAAAGCTACACAAAAAATTAAACATGGAGTTGTAGTGGGGATATGAGGAAACTTGTTTATTGCCATTTTTTGTGATCTAAGAAGCAAAGAGAAAAAACAAATCAAAGGAGTGAATTTGTTCAATTGATTAGAAAATGAGAGGATATTAATTGTACCTTGAGCAACAGATAAATAAGAACAACAAAACATTTGTGTGATCGACATTGCAGGAACAGTTAGAAGTCTTTAAAATTGCTCTCTTTATATTTTCTTAATTATATGCAAGAACTTATAAACATAATTATGAAAGAGAAAATAACTGCAACTTTTTGTAGTGGAGATAAACTGATTTGGAAGACAACATAACTGCAAACGTGAGGGAAGAGGGTAGAGGGGAGAGGAAAGTGGAAAGAATAAAGAGAGAGAAATGATAAATAAGAAAAGAATTTTGGAACGTGAATGAGTGGCAATTAGGATGTTATTTTTTATAACATTATTAATTAAATAACAAAGGGTAAATTGGACAATACATTAAGTTTGGTGTCCCACTCCTCTTCCCTTACAGTATAGAGATATGTGAATCGTATATCTATTGGACAGAAATGTACTATATTTTTAAAATAAAATAATATAATTTTCTAGTATATTACATTATTCAAAAATTATACTACCTAAATTTCTATATAAATATACTACAATAATACTAAACTATACTACTTTTCTATAATTCATAACTTTTTTAAAAAAAGTAGCTTGATATATACCCAGCTCCTATCTATCTGATAGGAATTGGGCATCCATCCTTAAATAGTGACTCCAATATAGATTCTTGTTTGCTAGACTTCGCCTTCTTCATTTTAATTCATTTTACTTTACTTTAGTTCATTTTCATTAGTTTAAGATTATCAGTTTATTTTTTGAGCACACCGAAAAGTTTATGTTACAAAGTATTTGACAAAGCTATAAGACTATATATGCAGGTTTTGGCAATATTATGTTGTTATGAACTTGTTCTCGTGGGACCTTGAGAATTTGACACCAGTTGAAACACTTAGCGAGTTAGTGAATGGTGGATAAAGTCCACTTTAGGTCGACATCCTTTGTGATGAAAGTCTGCAACATTATAACCAAATTACTTGAGTTAGTGAGAATCAATATGTCTAGTAATTGGCAATTTGCCGCCCATTGTAAACATCGAAAGGAAGCTAAAGCTTCCGCATGAAGTGCATTGGAGGAAAAGCAGAAGGATCCACCGGCCTTTTATGAATTGTCGTTGATGGATCACAAACCACCTAACCAAGACGTGCTTTGTGTCCTTGTATTTGCCATGCAGCATCACATTGGATTTTATGAGTCAAGAGGCCAAGTTGGATACGTCCTAAACTCGCAGCACAAAATCGTAGGGAAACAAATGATATGTTTTCGGTGGGTGAAGAAAACGCAAATCAGCCCAAGCCGCCCCGATTAAGCTGGAACGTTATTGTTTCCAAGTGCTGAGATACAACTTCAATCCTAGCACTAGTTCATTAAAAAATCCTCTCTCCTACGTAGCCAAATATCTAGAGAGCTGTAATAAATTGAGAAATCTTAGGGGTATAACGACCCTCCTCATTTTAAAGAAGTGAGATGTAATAATTAGAGACCCAATCTTTTATTGACTGCGAATCATCTATACAAGAGTCACTTGATAAATTCGAAGACCAAAAATCGCATACAATTGCATAGTAGAGCAAGCTATGCTAAGAATATTTAATTAACCCTAGGAAAATATCACAAAAGTTATCACTTGTTAAATGTCAGGAGCACAAATTTCTATTATCAGCCAAATGGTTATGCAATAAAATCCAAGTAAAGTATTTCCATTTTGGTGGTAACTGTAGATGCTACAATGCGTTGAAGATAGGTTCAGGATGACTTAACCACAGTCGTTTGCACAGCTTGCAGCGGCAAGGGCAACATAAGTAGATTTTTAAGTGAAAAAACCAAACTTATGATGACTCCAAATCAGACGATCCTGTTGATTAGACTCGAGAGTTACATTGCCAAGATGGAAGAGGCAAAAGTAGTTGGGAAATGACTTCGAACTATATAGAACATCCATTGAGGGGATTTTCATGAATATAGTTACGGACTCTAGTAGTTGCTATGTTAATTCAGGCAAGATTACTCTTTAGTGTAGCAATGGGCATAGAAACCCATCAGCTACTAAAAGCTCTAAACTAGACGCCCCATACCTATTTTCTAATGGCAACATGAGCAGAGCGGAGCTTTGAGATCGACTCTTTGGTCAATGCTTACGAAGAGGAGAACCATGGTTCTATTTGGTAGGAGTAGACACAGAGGTGACGGGTGGAGATGGAGCATAATAGGCCGCTAGGCATCTGGCATGAAGAAGAGTAGGTGTGCAAGCGGCGCTAGGGTTTAGGGTTAGGGATTTCTTCCGTGTTTTCCTCTTTTCTTTTCTAGGGCTCCTTTCTCTCTCTATTTTTGCTCTCATCTCATGAAGTCCCTTGTTTACTTAGCTTTACATACCACATATAGCTTTCATACCTCATACATAATAGCTCATACCACTTGTGTGATACCTTGTATATCATATGTATGTCCTACGTAACACCTCCTATACCCGACACATATTGCTTCATATCATGTATACCTCTCTTACTCCATATCTCATGCCTCATAACTCGGGATACTAATAACTCACAACTTAGGAACCTTATAACTCATACTTAATAGCCTCATAACTCATAACAAATATCCATTCCAAAATCAATCATAACCTCACACCGAGTTTCCTTGCAACATGGCCATAACCTACCTTAATCGATAAACCCACTTAGAGGAATTAACTCATAATATATATATAAAAGCTTTATTGCACATAAATACTTAAAAAAAACACATAAAACACTTTGTTTATATATTCAACTCAACATATCAACCAACTCATCAACTTGAAACATGAATTGGAAAAGTATAACAAAAGAAGAGATCGAAGAAGCTAAGCTAGTTTAGTACTTATATTATCCAAGCTCAAAATCTACATTAAAACATGACATAATCTCCACGAGTCCAACCAACATGAAATCACTCTAATATAAATCATTGAACCCAATAAAACCATTGATATAACCTTTGAATGAGAAGGAAACAAGCATATACTCCAACCACGTTCCCAACATCACCTCTAGAATCACACCCTTCAGTTAAGAGCTCATAGAGAATTGAATACTACCCTACATCAGGTGATTCTTGAGCCTAAATTCTATAATTTTTCAATACAAACAACTTTGTCTGATATATTGATATATTGATATCTTATAGAGTTTTTGCCTTTCTTTACAAGCTAAATTGTGCTATATTGATGCTCTTAGGAGCTATTTATGCTAACTATTTCGATATAGTTGTGGTTTGTGTGTTCTATATCATTTTGCAGGTTTTAGGGAAAAACTCCCTATTTACTTGATGTTTTGAGCACCACGCTATAGCGGGAAGTTATGAGGCATCTTTGAGGTCTCAAGATGGTATTTGGACCCCATTATGAAGAAGTAAGTGTGCAAAGACTTGGCGTCTGAAGCCAAGCAAAGCAAGGCAAGAAGAAGACTCGCCCGATCGGGTCGGGCAACAATTGCCCGATCGGGTACGAGTGAGGAAGCTGAAGTTCAGGTTTCCCGCCCGATCGGGCGGCCTTGCCCGATCAAATCGGGCGGAGCAATACTTAGCCATTTTTGCCGTTTTTATGAGAGCTGAAGAAGACATCCACCCAATGGCATCGGATGGACTTGCCCGATCGGGTGCTGGGGTTGCGGCCCCGATCGGGTGGAATCTGCCCGATCCCATCGGGTGAAGCCTATTTTGTGTACTGCTGGAGACTTGTTCCCAGGCCCGATCGGGCGGCATTTTGCCCGATCGGGTGGATGACACGGGGACGCGATTTTCGTTATTTTCCCCACTCTATCTTATTGTTTTCTTAGGACCTATAAATACTTTTTTAGGTTATTTTTATTGGTATCTTTCATATTGTTAAACACTTAGAGATCTCTTAGCCTAGTTTATCATTGCTTTCGATTGTAGAAGAGATTCAAGTACAATTTCAATTCAATTAAAGTTTCCGCTTTTCGTCAATTTGGTACTCGTCTTGCTTATTGCTTTATTCCTTTATCTCAATTACTTTAGTTCAATTGATTATTTCTCAATTAGTTCATGATGCAATTCTTAGGGTTTTCAATTAGTTTTGTTGTTGTCAATTCGATCATGTCTGAGTAGTTCTCTTTCTAGGGTGTTAGATAGGGAAGCCATGTTTATACCATGATTGCTATTTAGACTCCTATTGATTTCTAGGGCTTGATTAGAGTGATTGTGGTGTGGTTTGTTCTTAATTAGTGATTAATGTTAGTGGCCAATTTCATTGATTGCTTGTGGTTAATAGTTGTTTGCACATATCCGTCTTACGACTAGAGGCCTAGGACACATCAGTAGTTCTGATTACGTTAGCGAACATGCGGCGTATGTTGAACTATGAGCGTTGAGTCTTAACCATAGCTCAACATAGGCTCTAATCCCCCGACTCTTGACTTAGGTTTTAATAGTAGTTGACCCTACCTGATTGGTATAAGCATGGTGGACCGACCTAATACCCTAGGCTTTTATTCCATAGTTAAATCCTCGACTTAATTCGTATTATTTAGCTTACTCATTAGTTCAGTTAATTCTCCATATTTTCATCTGAAGTAGTTAGTTAATTGAATATTAATATAGAAGCTCTGTCTCCCTGCGGATTCGACCCTGCTACCACTGACTACCTTAGTTAGAGGACCGTAGGTTTATTTCTGATTAGGTGACACGACTAAAACCTATCATATATACGAAGGCTAAAAATGAATGAAAGACCTCATCAAAAATGGCAAATACCATAGACTTGCTAGGTTGTCTGAACTACGAATTTATCACAAAGATGTATCCGGTTCTGCACAAGAGCTTTTATATAGATAAACTTGCAGATTTATGCTGGGAAAGGTTAAACCTCTGGTTTCGACACCTAATGAGCTGCTTTGGGATGGGTTGCTAATTTGGTCTTATATCCAGGAGCTGCTAAAGTGTTTACCATTTTATCCATAATGAAACCTTGATTAGGGTTAATTAAACTCTTGATTAGGCTTAATAAATATATTTTCATCTTTAATAAGATTAGGAACTTATAATAGTAAACTTTTTTACCACAATCTCATGAAAACCATCAAAAAAGATTAAGCCAAATTAATCCAAAAGGAGTTCTTTTATGTTTTTATCTCTTTTCTTGAACTTTAACCCATTCATGAACACCATTTTCCATAAAGGGAATATAAATCAACTCGAATATAGCCCCATGACCTATATACTCAATTATAAGTTCAACTTAGCTATTAAATTTTACGCTTACCAATAGACTAATTGCTCTATAATCTCAAACCTCTTCCTTGAAACTTTCACCTTAACAAAGCTCGTTATAAACACACATATTCCATCTATAATATCACCACTTAGTCTTTATCAACCATCTTCACTTGCATTTAAAGTACTTAAATACGATATTATCTCATATGTCCTTTAGCACGCAGCTCAAATTTGAGGCTATTGCATATCTTCTCAACTTAAAGTTTCGTTCTCGAAACTTGTACAACTACGAACATGTAAAGATCGTGAAATCGTGTTAAGATCCCAACACATAAAATACTGATCCAACAACGAGCGTTAAGAATTAAGGCTCCGTTTGTTTTGGTGGAAAACCAATTTTTTAGAAAAAGGTTTTCCTCCATATTTACATTTCCTTTGTTTGTTTGGGTAAGGGATGAAAAACAATTTTCTTAAAGGTAGAAAATGCTGTTAGAAAAAGAAAACCAAATTTCATTGTGTAAGGAAGGTATGCCACTTTTTCTAATTCATTCCCTACTTCTCTTAGCTTTATCCTCTCCTCTCATCTTTCCTTCACTTTTACATTATTTTTCTTTTCTCCCTAGGTTTTCCTCAAATCAAACAAACAAAGGAAAACTTTTCTAAAATTATGTTTTTCATTGATAATTATTTTTCTTGAAAAGAGATTTTCCATAATATTATTTTTTTTGTTAAAACAAACAAAGCGTTAGATCCTATTTAATATATGGATCAATCACATGTTTTTGGATCATGTAATCCAATTCATGATTTTAATAACAGTGTTCGCTTTCATTGGTGGGCCAGTAGGGTAGTGTTCCGTGACAAAAGTTGGCCATACTTGCCGACACAGTGGTGTATTCATAGAAAGACGAAAAAGATTAAAAATGGTTATTTGGTACATAAAATATAAGTAGTATGTATTAAGTATAATGGTTTGGTTAGTTTGTTACTTGAAACTTGAAAGGTAAGAAGAAGATGGAGAATGAAGCTCCAGAAGTGGTCAACTTCGGGAGATCTTTGATAGTGCCAAGCGTACAAGAGCTGGCCAAGCAATCAATAGTAAATATCCCATCAAGGTATGTCAGAGATAATAGCGAGCTGCTGGATCGTCCAATTGATCAACCAGCGCCATTATCAATCCCTGTGATTGATCTTGATAGGCTACTTCATGGTGAATCTATGAACTGTGAACTACACAAACTTCACTTAGCTTGCAAAGAGTGGGGTTTTTTTCAGGTACCTTTTTTTCCTTCTGATGATTTTCTCCATAAAAGTACATGTTTTCCCCATGCTTTAACTTAGCATGTATGATTTTTTTCTCTGTAAAGATCATCTGTTGCCTATTGTCTTAGTTAGCTATTTTCTTACTTTATAAAAAAGTCAATATGATTGTGTATCATGTTATTGGAATCGCAATGAGAGTGGAGAAAAGTTACATGTATTGAGAGTGCCCTTCAAATTGTCGAAAAGTTACTAAATTCTTTTAATACTGAATGCCATTTAGAGATTTGAGAATCAAAGTTGTATAATAAAAGTATAAGTAGACAAAGTAAAACAAGAGTAGAGAAATTATAATTCGCTTGTCAACTGTACTTTTATTTTGATAAAATTTACACCTATATATATCTCTTAGTATATCCGTTGGTTTACATTGTTTTTTATCATTCTCTTTTCTTTTTGTTTGTTTGATTTAGTGTAAATCTTGTACTTCCTCCGTATCCGAAATTGGGGGTGACACAAACTCCTAGGAAAAATTTGTAAATGATAAATTAGATAGATAATTAAGTTCTTAAGGAGAGAGAAAATGAGATTAGTAATGTTAAGCCCAGGGCCGGCTATGAGGGTGTGCAAGCGGAGCGCTCGCACAGGGCCTCACAGCTCTGAGGGCCTCAATATATAGATAATGTTACAGCAGCACAGTACTGTAAAAGATAAGTAGCCCAGTGGTCAAAATGCATTGATGTTATCCAACATGTCCGTGGTCGAGGATTGATGACTACATTTTTGTTATTTAACTTGTTGATAGTCACGCATCCCAACTCCCAAGACCATCTACAAAGTCTATTGCCGCCAAGGAAAAATTCCTTTTTTGCAATTCTATAGTGTACTAAAGCTTACAAGGTCATTTGCAAACATACATGTTTTATTCTCCTGGTTCATTTTAATTTATTATGCTTTTCCATAATAATGTTCATTGTAAAAGCTATTTCAACACTACCGCCTTTTTAAAATTATCTCACTTGAAAAGGACTCTAATATTTGGTAAATTCCTAGTTACTAAATTTTCCCTTAATATTTCTTTAAATTGTTGAAAGAAAGTAGTTGAGTAGATTTTTAATGAACCAAAATTGCTGCAAATAGGCAAAATAGAGGGTCAACGCCGGAAATATTGTAGTCAACACTGGAAAATGGCATTGGGTTTGTTTTACAAAATAAAAGTTTAAAGGTTTTTATTTCGCAAAATTGAACTTCTATAACGTTTTTTTTACAAATTCTCCTAAATAAATATATAGAACATTGTTCAAAGGGCCTCATTTATTCACTTTAGCATAGGGCCTCCAAAACTTATGGGACGGCCCTGGTTAAGCCAACCACCACCTTCAACATCAACCACCATGTTGACCACCACTTACAAGTCCAACCACCACGCCAACCACCAACAACAATTCCAACCACCGCACCAACCACCTTCTTCCACACCCACCACCGTCACACCCACCTTCTTCGACACCCACCACCGCACCAACCACCAAACCCATTTTTTTGAAAACTAACCCAGATTTCGAACCACCACCGCGCCAACCACCTTCTTCCATACCCACCTCTGCGTCAACCACCTTCTTCGACACCCACAACAGCGCCAACCTCTAAACCTTGAAAATTTTTACTTCCCAAAGCCCGATTTCGAACTCTAAACCCACAAAATTCTAACCCCCAATACAAAATTCGAACCCCCCAACTCCACAAAAATCGAACCCCCTCTTCTTGTTCTTCTCTTTCTCGAAAGTGTCAAGATCCTTCATTTTCTATGCCGAAAATATACAGCTCGTGGGTAATTAGAGAGGGAAATCGAAGAGAGAAAGAGGAAGATAGAGAGGATGAGAAATCCAAAACAAAGAAAATGGAGGGAGAATTGAAGGTGAGGGAACCCATCAATTATGGTGAAATTCAAGAAAGAGAAGCGTGAGAGGATGAAGAGATGGAGTTCGGGTTTTTGGGGTCGAATGTGTTGATGATGAAGCAGGTTGTAGATCTGGTGGGGGGAATTGATTTTAGGATGAGTGATGATAAATCAAGGAGGTAGGTGGGATTATTTGTTTTTTTGATAGGAATTATTAATTGAGTAGGTCAATTAGATTAGGTTGTAATATTAATTAGTTAGGTTAAATCAGATTTTATGTTGGAGTAAGGGTAATTTGGTAATTTTACAAAAAAATTTTTTTTTACCTATAAAGGGAACATTTTGGTTTGTTGCAAACATTATGTTACATCCATTTATAGTAAATGTTGCAAACATTTTGATACGGAGGAAGTAACTCTAGTTATCAACGAGGGTGATTAAAACATAATAATGAAATTGGTGTAGGGATGAAGAGTAGAGAGAGAGAGAAATAATAGATATTGGTGAAATATGGTGCAACTTGTGTAGCGAAAAGGAAATAATCTAAAAAAGAAAAACAAAAAAAGTAATAAGAACAAAAAGTAAGGAACGCTAACCTGGAATGGTGCCGAAAAAGAAAGTAATTCCCATAATGGTTTCAGTTTAGACTAATTTCGTTTTATGGTGTTCAATAGGTTCGGATGTGGAGGTTTGATTTGTGATATATAAATAATTCTTATGATGGTGTTCAGTTTACAATAATTCCGCTTTATGATGTTCAACGAGGCTCGGGTGTGGAGGGTTGGTTTGTGTAAAAAAAACTCTCATAACGGTGTTCAATTTACAATAATTCAACTTTATGGTGTTTACTCAATCAGCAACAACTCCAGGCTATTTTTGTTTAACAATGTATTTCTTTTTCTTACGAGAACATGTAAAATAAACCTTCTATGCTCATTTATCAAATTTTTTCATCCAAATTGGACATGTGTTCTCCAAAAACTTAGAAGATAATATTTAAACATAGCAACTCCACGCACCAAAAATACTATAATAATCATTTAATAAACCTGACCTGAAATTATTATGATTGAAAACATGGGTAGATAAAATAGTAGGGTTGGTAAACCGGAGTAAAAAAAATTAGGGTCCTTAAACCAAACTTAAATAACACCATATCATGGAATTTATTTGCCCTATAGTTAGATTTTCTTCTATGCATCCAAAAAATTAAAATACATGAAAGGTAAAAGTTAAGCGCTTGTTTATTACTATTATATTCTATTTCTTTGTTGTTAGCTTTTTTTTTTAAATGACATTACTTGTACGATTAACTTGGAAATTTTGTAAAACAAGACCTTATAAGTTAAACATTTTATGAAAAAATACCTTATATAATTTTGTGAGAAAACACTTTATATAACAATATATATCAAATTACACACCTTGTTATCATATTTCGGTCCGGAAGGTCAATTATATGTCATTGAATCTCTTTTTTCTCTCTCTTTTTTGTGAATCGGAATTAAGGCTAAAAATTTGGTGCTTGGAGTTGCTATGTTAAAATATCATCGTCCAAGTTTTTGGTGAATACATGCCCAATTTGGATGAAAAAATTGATAAACAAGCGTAGAAGGTTTATTTACGTGTTCACGTAAGAAAAAAATACATTGTGAAACAAAAATAGCCTGGAGACGTTGCTGATTAGTTAAACACCATAAAAGTTGAATTATTGTAAATTGAATACCATTATGAGAGTTACTTTTTATCACAAACCAACCTTCCATAGCCAAACCTAATTGAACACCATAAAGCGGATTTATTGTAAACTGAACACCATCATGAGAATTATTTATATATCACAAACCAAACCTCTACATCCTAACCTAATTGAACTATAAAACGGAATTAATCTAAACTGAACACCATTATGGGAATTACTTTCTTTTTCGGCACCATTCCAGGAAAGCATTCAAAAGTAAGACAGTTAAAAAGAAAAGGAGGGAGAAAGTAATAAAATAATTGATCATCCCGTTATTTGTGATCTTCCATTGTGTTCATTCTAACGAGACTTGACATAATGCAGGGTATTTCATTTTGAAATATAAATCTAAAAAAGTGTACAGAAATTGTAGTAGTTACTTTTGAAAGCCGAAGTCATATGTATTTTAACATCGATATCTATATTCTTGTAGTTACGAATGTATTGTTCATCCTCTAGGGTTGACATGGAAAATAATACCGTTTTTTTTGGAAAGATAATAAATTGCATGATCGAGATATATATAGACTATAATGCTAGAAGATATGTACATTTATTAAACTGGTTCCTATAAAGTGACCTATAATATTAGTATTACGAGAGATAAAATTAGCATCTACAGAATCGTACACATGAGATTTTCACTTCATACGACTCATCCTTCAATTCATTTGAAATCAGAATGTGCTATTTCATATTATTATATTGAGTTCAAAAAACTGTTTTAGAACATAAACAACGATGTATCAAATTGTAGTTTGCTCGATAGAAGGGTTGGATAAGCTAGTGACGTGAGAATGTTGAAAAATCAATATAAAACGAATCATCTAATTAAATTATTGTTCACTTCGGACGATCTTGAGAAGATACTCCTCATGATTAAGATTATTTCGAAATAACCCATGAAGTTGGATTATTCAAGGACAGTATTCGAGAGAATCAATATGCAATGAACGGTTATATTTCAAATCATTCTTGTAAAATTTTCCTCAATTATAAATAATCTATTCTTTTGGAAGTTTATGTAAATACAAGAATAGGTAAGTTTACCCATTGCTAAAAATGATCAATAAGAGACAAATTTTTTCAGTTAGTTTTACACAAATAAGTTGTAGAGAATACTCTAGGTTGAGGAAACACGAACTATTACCATGACTCAAATATTAAACTAAATTAGTATCTTAAGTCAAGTTAAGTTAACCATTTTTAATTGAACTAAATGTATTAAAATTACTCCCTAAAACCCAACTTACATGTCTTTTTTGGAGTCAATGTTCATTAAGTTAAACCGTAATTTTTCACTAATATATAAGAAAAAAATTGTCATATATGATCTTTTGCGATTTGTATAACCAAAGATGTTAATGGTCATAGTTGAATCTTGAAATGTAAAATATATAAATAAATCTGAAACTTAATTTGCGGAAAAGAGAGCATTTACTATTGGGAACAAATTGCTAATCCAATTTTAGTTAAACTAATTTTCTATTACATGATCCAACAACACCTTCAAGATATAAACAAGAACTTTCATTTGAAATTGAAGCCTCCGTGGACATGAAAACATTTTAAAACTGCCTCCACACAATTTAACTCTCCCAATTGGCTCTCGAAACTATATAATAATATGGAATAAAACCTAAAGACTTCGTTTAGCCGAAAGTATATAAATTAAACTTGACTATTGCAACATTTTAATACAATTTTGGTAGGTAATAAACCACGGGGTCAATCCTTCATTGTTGGATACATTTAAGGTAGAGGTCATCAAACTATTCGAGCTTCCTATAGAGGAAAAGAAGAATCTATGGCAACAAGAAGATAACCATGAAGGATTTGGACAATTGTTCGTGGTATCACAAGATCAGAAACTTGATTGGTCCGATATGTTCTATATTACGACTCTTCCTCCTAAATTGAGAAGGCATGAGATTTTCGACAAGCTACCGGAAAATATCAGGTTCCTCTCTATCTCTGTTTCTTTTGATGATTAGTGGAACTTTCGATAATTAGGTGGAATTTACTGGATTATGGTGAGTCTTTGAGTGAGCAATCATAGGCATAAAAAAAGGAGGAGGTTATTTGAATTATATTCCATTCTAAAGAAGTTGATTAGAATGTTTTTACTTTTTATTTTTTATTTATAGAATTAAATTAGAACGACTCAATCAATTATCTGCACTTTACATTAGAATATCTCATAATAATAAACTGACTTTTATATGTTATCAAATGTTCATTGAATTAACAATCATTGAAATTGGTAAGCGAAGATAACGTACTTACATCCCATTTTTTTGTATGAAATAAAAGTTCCTTGAGAGAAATTAGTTCAACTCAACTTGCAAAATGTTCCCCTTTTTTTAGCCTTTAATTCTAGGCGTGTTCATAATGATTCGATCTGAAAAAACGAATATTCGATCCAAAATTCACCATTTCGGATGATTCGGATATCCGAAATTATTATGATCGGATTCGGATCAACCTTTTGACATTTTCCATTATCTGAAAACACCGAAATGTGGGAAACAATTCGATATTTTCGGATATCGGGATCAATTTCCAAAATCTAATCCGAAAAAATCGTTTTAGGCATGAAATTTTGGATCGACATACTCCCGATGCTAAATTTCGATTTCGATTCGGGTCGGGTAATCCGAAATAAACATCCCTACTTAATTCTAGCTCATCACTTATGCCACACACCCAATAAGGGCGTGTGCGGCAAGTGGAGGTAGAGGTAGATGTTATAGTTTTGACTATGTCAAATTTATAATTTATAAATTGGGAAATTCCCAATGGTACACACCTAGATTTGGCTTCTCTTATTGATAACTAGTGGTACACTTCTATCTTTTTGACTTCTTTATAGTACACCTGTAGTTTGAAATCTTCCCTACCGTGATCATTCCATTAAATAAAAGGTTAGTTTAAGGTTAATTAGAATTAGAGGTCCGTCTCGTTTTCCGTTCTTTGAGTTTTTCAAGGTAAAGATGATATTTTTTCGATAAATGGATACCATCGTGCACCCTTTATGAGTAAGAATTTCGAGAACCTGTACGAAATAAGTACCAATAAGCCAGACTTTCGGGCACGTACTTCGAGATGACTTTTTTGACAGCTGAAAAAGCCCCTTCAAAGTACGTGCCCGAAAACCCAGCTTGTAGGTACTCGTTTCGTCGGGTTATAATTAATTATAAAGTACATGTTGGTGGAATCCATTAATATTATAAAACAATAGTTCTATTGTACTTACATGACATTTATAGAAGTATATCAACTAATGTAGGACGGACGAATAAAAGAAGTGTATCGATTAATACGAGACATTGATAGATTGATTTATCAATGTACGGACGTAAGGAGATGAGCTCAATGAAAGATTATAGTCTTGCATCGTTTGGCTATATATTCAAGGAACGTGACCCCCTTTATTTCAACAATCATGAGATATGTTAAAGTGTTTTGGACGTGTGAGCTCATACATAGGGGTGTCAATTCGGTTATTCGGTTCGGTTCTGGTTGGAACCAAACGGTTCGGTTGACTTTGGTTCGGTTGACTTCGGTTATTTTTTTCACGTTAAATTGATTCGGTTGCAACTTTTTCGGTTTCGGTTCGGTTAATTACGGTTACGTTAACTCTTTTTTCAGTTCGGTTCGGTTACGGTTATCTACCCGGTTTGACCCATACGGTTTTAGTAAAAAACGATTCACTATTCAACCGTCTATATCGGTTATTTTCGGTTTTCATTCACTTAATTTTAGTTTTGTATTAAAAACCACATCGGTTTGGTTGAAAATCAATATCGGTTAATTGTCTATCCTTCTCAAATTTTTTGTTTTAAAAAATTATATAATTTCTTGTTACAGACCGTACGTGTTTCAAGATACGTCAATTCGGTTAAATGAGTCGTTTTGGAATGACTCGTAAGGCCGTAACGGGTCGGGTCGAGTCTGGTTGGATTACTTGTCTCGGATCACCATTAATTGGATCATATCGGGTCGGTTACGGGCAAAAGTCATATCACGGGCTGGTCGGTGTAGGTGAAGTCGAGCCGAACGAATATCGGGGCGGGTATTAACGGGTCCGGGTAAACATGAGTCGGATAATTATCGGGTTTGTACGCGTCAATTTGAGATCTGTGGCCTTTGCGTCGAATCGATTTCAATCCGGGTTATTTATGGGTTGAGTCAATTCATTTCTGGTGGAACTTAAAGGTGCTAACGAGTCGGATGAGTTATGTATAGCTGAACTCATCTCATTAAGAACTCGAGTAGATCTTTGACTGATTTTAACCAATTTGAAGGAGTTTGGGCTGAGTTTGACTCGAGCTATTTGCGAGATTTTTGGTCGCTTTACACTCATAAGATATATTGTACATAAAATTTGAATATTATTACCATTTATCATATCATTCGAGATTTTTGCGAATATCCGAGTCGGTTTTGTGATTCTTGACTTAACCTCATTAGCGTCTTGAGTTGAGATTATTATTATTATTAATAATAATAATAATAATAATAATAATAGTAATAATAATAATAATAACAACAACAACAACAATAATAATAATTACAATGATACAAATACCAATATTAATAGTAATAGCTGTAATAAAAAACTACTACCACATTAGATCAACGTTTAAGATAATTTATATCAATGTATTAGATCAATAGTCAATATAATTAGATCAATGTATAACATATTAAGACCAATGTATCATATCAATTTACATACTATGTATTAGATTGAGCAATCATCAATATATTAGAGCAATGTATACGATAGTTAGGTGAAGTGTATCATAAATCATCAACGTACTAGATCAATGTATACGATAGTTAAGTGTAGTGTATGCATGAGATTATTCATTAATACATATAAGATAGTTAAGCTTAGTGTATTAGATCAATCATCAATATATTAGACTAGTATGTATGATAGTTATGAGTTACTTTATGTTATCAATGTAGTAATTGTAGTGAAAGATGAGGTTTTATGGATACACGATACACCACTATAATATTTGTTTAAAGATAGATTTGGTAATAGTTATTTATTCAAGTTAGATGGATTAGAAGTGTATGTGTGTAGGACCAATCAATCAATCATCAATACATTTAAAATATTTAAGACTAGTGTATCAGGTCAATCATAAATATATATATATATATATATATATATATAATCACTCATCTATATGTTAGATCAAAGTAAATAGTAAGGCAAATGTATTAGATTAATCATCAATATATTAGATACTTAAAATTCGTGTATTATAGCATCTACGTATTAGATCAATGAATAATATAGTTAAGATCCATGTATTAAATGAACCATCAATTTGTTACACCACTGAATTATATTTAGAGCCATGTATTATATTAATTCATCAATATACTTGCTCAATGAATGAGATAATAAAGATCTATGCTCAACACGAGTTTTAACGAGACGATACGTGAGCCAATCTAAGCTCGGCTTGGGAGCTCGTGAGTGGGTCGAATTATTCTTATATCTTATTTTTAAAAATATATTTACAAACTTCATTGGCTTTCATTTTTATATATGTAATTTATTTTTGCTATACAATATTTACCATATTAAACAAGTCATCTAAAAAAAAAATCAAGAATTCATGCATGGAATAGGAATCCCACATGGAAATGGAGTAAATAGACAAGTATGATTGCTGAATATAAATATCAGTCGTGACTTTTAGCTTTGTTATTCTTGCTGCCAGAGTCCCACATCGAAATGGAGGAAAGTATCAAGGAAATTCTTGCATATAAATTCAAAGGTTGGTAGCATGTGTTTGCTTTGTCGTAGCCCGCGACCCATTTCATTTTTGTAAATTTAGGCTCCGTTTGTTTTGGTGGAAAACCATTTTCTTGGAAAATGCATTTCCTCCTCCTTCCATTTTCCGTTGTTTGTTTAGGTAAGGAGGGGAAAATAATTTTCTTAAAGGTGGGAAAATGCTCTTAGAGGAGGAAAACCAATTTACTTTTATAAAGAAGGTATGCCACATTTTCCTCTTTCCCTCCTTACTTCTCTATATTCTCTCCTCCCATCTTTCCTTCTCTTTGACTCCATTTACCTTTTCTCCCTAAGTTTTCCTCTAACCAAACAAACAAAGGAAAACTTTCTCCAAAATCATATTTTCCATTGAATATTGTTTTCGTTGAAAAGTGATTTTCCATGAAAATTGTTTTCCGTTAAAACAAACGGAGCCTTAGTGATAATTGGGCTTTGGGCTATGATAAATGGACAAATTGCCATAAGCTCATATTCTGTTTAATGGCTACTGAAGGCTTTAGTCTACAATGAATGGACAAGTAATATTAAATGTCTACAATGAATGGAGCTAAAGTAATTGAAATTAGATGAGTAATGAATAATATAGGAAATTTCAACTACTTAACTAACTTGTTGAAAATATTTAAAACTTTGAAATAATTTAATAATATTATAAATTGGATGTTATTGTTTAAATAGTATAAATTGGTTTAAAACGGTTTAAAACAGTTAATTTCGGTTTAATACGTTTTTTGAAACAGTTAATTACGGTTTAGTTCCTTTTCGGTTCGGGTTCGGTTCGGTTTAAAACGGTTGAGTTTGAAACAATTGATTTCAGTTCGGTTCTTTTTTCAGTTAACGGTTAGTTTCGGTTCGGTTTCGGTTCGATTAACAGCTCAACTAACAGTTTTCAACCAAACTGACAGCTCTACTCATACACTCAACTCTTGGCACTTAAATTTGATCTTTTAAGGTAGATACGTGTAACAATTGTTATATGGTTTTACGAGATAAATTTTGCCTACAAGTAATTTTGTCTTCCACACGTCTAACAAAATAGCTAATATATGCATGTCAGGGTAACAATGGAAGGATACACAACATCAATGAAGGATCTAGCTCAGACTCTTCTAAACGAAATGGCTAAAGCACTAGGGATTGACAAGGATGAAATGGTTAATTTAATTGGTGAAGGGTTGCAATCAATAAGAATGAATTACTACCCTCCATGTCCAGAGCCTCATAAGGCCATAGGCTTCACACCTCACTCCGATGCAGGCGCTCTAACCATCCTATTCCAGCTCAATGATACTCAAGGCCTCCAAGTGCGCAAAGATGGCCATTGGGTGTCCATTAAGCCCCTTGAGAATGCTTTTGTGGTCAACATTGGAGACATCATGGAGGTATACTCACTTATAATTCCTGTAAATTATAGTTGCGATATTTTTTTTCCCTTAAAGGGATGTTTAAAATGCGGGTAATGTATTAAAAGGTAAAAAAAAGATTAGATTTAAATTATAGGCGAAATCCATCCTCCACGAGTGGACATACATAAAGAGTGTCTCGTATAAAGGAATCCTTATTAACTTGTTTGACGTGCAGATTGTGAGCAATGGAACATATCGAAGTATAGAGCACAGAGCAACAATAAATTCAACAAAAGAGAGGCTATCAGTTGCCACATTTTACAGCCCCAACCTTGATTCAGATTTGGGACCAGCAAAGAGCATTATTGGCCCCTTAAATCCGCCCGCTTTTAGAACGGAATCAGTGGAACAGTACTACAAAGGTTTCTTTGGTAGAAAGCTGAATGGAAAATCTAACATAGAATATATGAAACTATAAGTCCGGGAATTACCTCACATCAAATATTGAACCGTAAGTCGTGATTTAGATGGAGTTTGGAAGTGTCTTTTATTAGGAATTATAAATAGTAGACTATTTATACTGTTTATGTTTAGTATTTCTCCTACCAACAATTATTAAAAGTAAAAAAACTATGTCTACAGTGATTTGCAATTGCATGGGCTTGTTGAACTTGCTGTTTGTAACTTTGATATATGACCGTGCACCAGTTGAGCTATTTGGCTTGGTGTTTGATAACATGCAAAGTCCAGTGAATTTCAATCCTTGTTGGCGTTGTGGTTGTAGGAGGCACCTAACTAGTTCTGCTGAGTCTGTTAGCTAGAAACTGTAGATCATCAATATGGTTTTCAGCAGCCCAGAAGATACCATTGAGGCAGGCCAAGGCTTCTGAGTGAAGCGCTGAGGAGGCAATCCCATAAATGCCCCTTAATAAGCCATGCCATTCCAGACCAAGACATATCGAATTCAATAGTATGCATTGGTGCACCATGTAAAGTTCTGCTGAGGTTAGCTAAATTAAAACCTGGAGGGTGAGAACCTTATTAGTCTTGTCAAACCATCTCATTTAATTAAACTGGCCAAAAATCATGACTCAATCTACTAATTTCGTGTTTGGTTCATAGCGGGTTGTTGAATCGTGTCAACATTTACCACCTCTACATGAAACTCTTAGTCTCTAGTGATGTACTAACATTAAACATAACTCAAAATTAAACTTTTTAGTAATGATAATATCGTTGATACATTTAAATGTCACATACTACAAACAATAAAGTACGTATCATCACGAATCTTTTACATACATACTTCTAATAAAATCTTACTAGCTTTATTTGCGCGCAATGCATGTATGCATTCAATAAAAATTTTTATCATTACCCACATAACAATAACAAACTTATAGAAAGTATTAAAATCTAATAGTATAGACACATACTTTGTATAACTTTTATGAGTGCTAGAATACTGATATTTATCGACTTTCAATATTTAGTTAATTGTAACAAAAAATTAACTATAATTTGAACGAATTCTTCCCAAAACTTTTGACATATGGCGGCACAAAACATTAATTCACTGGTGAATTAACTCTACAAAGCATTGTGTTGCTTTGAGTACGATTGTGCTTCCACCATGACATGAAATAAAGGATCTCTTTCATCATGCAACACAATTAGTTAGTTTTTGCATATTCAATAGCTTTCATTCAGGGGTTGGTATTATAAGAGACCGCTCAATTTTAATTTAAAATTAGGCAACAACCCAAACCCAATAAAAAGAAGATAATGAAACTCCTTTTTGAATAAAATGATGAGCTTTTTTAATAGAGCGATGAGCTTTTTTATTAAAGTGATGGGTTTAAGTTAGTCTAATATAAAATTAGACTGCCTCTTTTAATAATTTTTGTTTATTCGTTCATTGCCGCCTAACATAAGTTTCACCACTAAGGCCCTAACTACCAATATAATTCATATATGATTATAATTTTTTTTATTTATTGAAGGTAAAATATACTTTTGATGTGGATTTATCTACTAATTTCATTAAGGATACACTAGGTTTTTCATGTGGACATCATTCCTCCCTTCCCTTATCTAATAGAGATATTATTGCATGCTACAAATTCCTATCAAATCTATCTTAAAAAAAAAACATCAATAACATTATTTTATCATCTAAAAATTACGTGTTGGAGTAAGCGTCAAGAGTATTATGGGATGGAGGGTGTAAAAATATTTAAAGATTAGCTTGAATCAGTAAAATCAGTACTTAAGTAGAAATTACTTAAGTAAAACGTGTTGGTCCTATAGAACTTCTAAGTTTACTACAAGAGGGGGGGGGGTGAATTGTAGTAAAGACTATTGTGGGGTATTTTTGCGGAATTAACAAGTTAAAATGAAATAAAGAGAAGTTAAAACAAAGAACATTAAAACTGGTTTTAAACAAGATCTTATTCCTATTTTCTCTGGGAATAAATCTTGCCCTTTTATTTATAATAGTAACTTACACTCTATTATAAACAGAAACTCACTCTGTTCCTCTAGGAACTGGTTCCCAGTCACCTTGTTCCCCCTGAACACGTGACTTTCTCTCTTGACTTCACTCGAAGTCTTCTCTTTCTCTTTCCTCTCTTTCTCTCTTGAATGTAGAAATTTTCTCACAAAATTTCACTCACCCCAACTCAGATTAATGGAATACAATGAATTGTTGAAGAGAATAAAACCGAAATAACTTTCTAAAAGATTTACACAATTATCGTAGAAAGTCTTAAGAACTAAAATTGAGTTCTTCTTAATTTATATAGCTGTGATGAATCTTCAACGGTCTTCTTCAGCTTCTTTGTAGTGGACGCAAGTTTTTAGGAATTATCTTCCACCTTCATAGCCGTTATGGACCATGTTAAGGCCACGTTCCATGATCGTGTGTTTGCACGGTTTGAATGAGTCTTCGAGTCTTCCACGATCTTCTCAGCAACTCTTGACTTGGTCTTTGGCAGTTTAGGGTATATGTTTGATGTGCGGTTAGCTGAGATCATGACCCCTAGAATCTAGGACCTCAACCCATCAATTCAGCCACGCATCATCGCCAGTTCTTCAACGTCTATTTTCCTGTAAACCATTAACAAACTCAACTAATATTATGGAATCCAATATTCCATAATATTAGAATATTAATTCTACACAAAATAACTAAATATTCTATTTTCCTAAACAACTTAATTTTGGTTATTATTAAACCAAAAATCCATAAGTTTATTTTAGGCAAAATAAAATAAATAAAATAAAACTATATAAATAATTACATAAAGAAAAACTAATTAAAAACTAAGTTAAAAACTATTCATTTGTCATCATGAAAATAACGAGTACAACAATATTCCCCCTTTATGATGATGGCAAATAAGTTGGCAAAAAAAATTTCTATCCTAAGTCTAATTCTAAAGTAAAGTCTAAAACGAAAAGTCTAAGGCTAAGTCTAAACTCAATTTGGACTAGGAACTGGATCCACTAGAAACAGAGACAATCAGAAAGGCTCTAGGAACTAAGTCAGACCAGAAAATATTTTTAGATAGCCAACTAGTCTTTTCCCCCTTTTGTTATCATCAAAACTAAGTTATGTCCCTGCAGTACTAAAGAGTCAACAGTTTAGGCATCAATTAAAGTAGCTCAAACAGTCATCTCATAATATTAGCCATCCAAACACAAGCGAGTACGAAAAGAAAAAGCATATGCAAGCAAAAAGGATCACATTGAGCATATCACAAGAGCAAGGAAAGAAGAGTTCAGAATGATCTGTGTCAAAAGAGGACACGCAAAAAGGAGAGAAAAAAAATGTTCAACCAGATATTACAAACCCAAAAAAAATTTATCCAGTAAATCATTGTTTAAAGAGAGGGGGGAAATTATGGTTTGGGGCATTTGAAGATGTTGGAGGCAACGGAGTCAATCTTGGAAATCACTGCATCCACCTTGTTCCTGATCCCCGTGTCTGCCTGCTTGATGGCGGCTAGAGTCTCCTGCTGCTGTGTATCAAGAGTAGAAACTGACTTCTCCAGGACATTGATCCTTGTGTGCATAAGTGTCAGAGACTCCCTAATTTCCCTCAGAATCCCATGAAGTCCAGTGGTAGATATGAGAGGAAAATCCACATCAGTTGAAAGAACATGATCCTCATCCAGATTGATCGTTTCAGCATGACCCGGATCCTGGTCCTTAAGAGACTTACCCCCAGCCAGTCTCTGGCTCTTCCTAACAGATCCCCCACCAGCTTCCTCAAATAATTTCCTTTTGTCCCTGCCTCAGGCTTAGTCACAGTTAGGGGTGTAAACGAGCCGAGCTGAGCTCGAGCTCGACCAAGCTCGGCTCGGCTCGAAGTCACTTTGGTCGAGCTCGGGCTCGGCTCGAAGCTCGACGAGCTCGCCAAGGTGGAGCTCGAGCTCGGCTCGTTTACAAACTTTCGAGCTCGAGCTCGGCTCTTTTTTTCTCCCGCCTATTGGTTTTTGGTTTTAAAGTAAAATATGTAATAGTCCATCATACATAAATTTAATACAATATGAAAACTAAACTCAATAACATTATATTCTTTTATGGGCTTTTGCATGTTTGGGCTATTTTTTTTTATTTTTCTTATTGTCACACGTTTCAAATGTAATTTTTCTTAAACGAGCCGAACGAGCTTAAACGAGCCGAGCTTTGCTGGGCTCGGGCTCGAGCTCGTATACTTAACGTATAGCTCGGGCTCGGCTCAGGCTCGAAGTTGACCGAGCTCGAGCCGAGCTTTGACCGAGCCGAGCTCGAGGGCTCTACGAGCCGGCTCAGATCGTTTACACCCCTAGTCACAGTAGCCTCTCCCTCAAATTCCAACTTTCCACCAACCACCCTCAAGCTAAGTCTAGTCAGCGTCTCCTTGGTCAAGTAATTTTTAGGTTCAAGGGTTAAAGAAGGGCTGTCATACAATGTCCCTTTATTTTTCTTTAAAATTGTGGTGATTAGATTGCCATATCCCACCTTGGTATTATGGGATATGCAATAGGAAAGGTGAGAGAGCATAAGAGCGGGAAAGTTTATCTTGATATTATTTGCTAAACAGTACATTATTGAGAGGTCCATTAGATTATCTTGGGTTCTCTTGGAAGATCGGGGTAAAACAAAACGCCAATCAAACTGAAACAAAAGTTTCTGAAAGGGAATTTTTTCATTTGAGACGCCATTGATGTTTAATTTGCCCTTCCCTTTAACATACTCCTGGTACCCATCTGAAGGTACTTCAAACCATTCACTCAATTTCTTTTCAGTAAAGGTGACCACACATCCATTCACTAAGCTTACACACACTCCCTCTGTTTTATTGAAATTCTCACAGAAGGAACTCATCTCTTCCTCATATAATCCCTCATCTACATAGACTAACTTCATCCATTTTTGAAACTTTAACAAACTCAGAAATTCATTCCATTTTACTTTCTTGCACCATGCAAGATCAACACAGAATCCGACAATAAATTGAGAGGATTTTGATTTCTTACCCCTTTTTGTGGGAATCTGAAGGTCTCTCCCCTGACTGCTTTCTTGGTCCTCATCATCGTCCTCAGGCTTGGGAGATGCCGCTTCAATGTCAGAAATGGGTTCTTGAGAATGTGTGAAATCGTCTTTCGGATTAGAAGATTCTTGGTCACTTTGCTCGTCCATGGAGGGTGTTTTTTCGGCTGGGTAATTTTCTTGAGGTTCAGAGGTTGCCTTTTTGGGTGCCATGGGAGAGAGAGAGAATGAAAAATGTAGAGAGATGAAGGAGAGAGAAGATGAACAGTGAGAGGTGAAGTGGGTCAGTAAAAATAGTCAGTGAAGTGAAGTTTTGGGTTTTTGTTGTAATGATGAGGCGTAATGAGTTGAAGGTGAAGAAGTGTGATTTGACTGGGTACGGTTTGGGTAAACGTGTTTCATTTATTGTTAACCCTCTTTAAATTAAATAAATTGAATTTGATTTTGAGTAAATAATTTGGTTGATACAGTGAATCAGAGAAGTCATAATGAGAGGAGGAGAGAGAATAAAAATGTGGAAAAAGAAAAATTAGCTCTTGTGTACACGGACCCTTTTCAAACTATACAAGCAATCTTAGTTTACGTACTCTATATATGTGCATGGACAATAAGGATAATATTTAAAGACAAATGTGAGTCCTTAGACATGACCCTAGGTGTATGAAATTTAATTCATGAAGATTGCAGGATACTCTTAGAAATAACTAGTACATAGGGTTCAAATTTTATAGGCCATCTTATACAATTCTGATCATTCCTAGTTCCAAGCGAATCTTTTCAAATCTGTCCCTAGATAATGGTTTGGTACAAATGTCAGCAATTTGATTTTATTTTAGGCAAAATAAAATAAATAAAATAAAACTATATAAATAATTACATAAAGAAAAACTAATTAAAAACTAAGTTAAAAACTATTCATTTGTCATCATCAAAATAACGAGTACAATAAAACGGAATAATTGTGAGAAAATATCAAGGTTTTAGGTTATTTTCAAAATAAATACCAACTATTTGCGAAATCAAAAACAAATACCAACTAGTTCCAATTTCTTTTGGTTTCCATACCAACCAACATAAATCGTCAAATTATCAGTCTATGGTCCTTGCTAGTTGGTATGGAAATTTGACCGAAAATTTGATGGTTACTGTTAGTTGGTATGTAACAAGTCTAATTTACACTTTACTATACTTAGTCTACTAGAATTTATTTTTTCAGGACTAGATTCAGGCATTGTGAGCTAAACTTATTTACACTGAATTAAACTTTTTTTTATATACCGATTTTCTATTTTTCGACCATAAAACTACTAGTTATTATTGAACCGAACTTGTTTTTTTCTAAATTGAACTTATTTACAACAAACTAAACTTATTTTTGTTGAACATGACTTATTTTTATCGAATATTGTAATTTGAACATGTTCTGCATAAGACTTTATACCCATCTATAAATCATAGCATACAGACTTCCATTTTAGTTCTGTTACAACAATAACAAATTAGAATCAATACGGTTAGTTTTGAACTTTAAAGTTTAATGATTCAGAATTAGAAACCTTTATATTTTAAGTTCAAACCTGAAATCTTACTATTTTAAGTTAAAACCTTATTATTTATCATGGGCGGTTGTATGTTGTTATGAATAGGGTGAGTCGACCCCACTTAACAATCAACCAATGCATTATGAGTTAGTTATTCTATTCTACTCACGCAGTTGAAATAACTAAGCCGAACTAAAACAAAAATTGGAATTTTGGAATTTGTGTTTGTAAATTTGATTTTCAAAGAAAACATCGAATAGCCCGTCAAAAAAAGAAAAAATCTAACAAAACCAATTATTTATACCTTTTAAAAAAATTTAATTAGATTTTTACCCTATTATATATATATATTCCTTTGTATCCGCAACTATTGTTTATTCCATAGTCTATCAATAAGCATAGGGGTGATTATCGAACGAACCGAGACCGAACTCTACTTAGCTCGGCTCGTGTTCGTTTAAGTTTATTTGTACTCGAGTCGGGCTGAAAACTTAACGAACCTAGATGTTATCGAGCCGAGCATTGACTAAGTGTTGACCGAGCCGTTGGCGAGCTATTGAACAAGCTTGACCTATTATTATTCTTAGTTTATTGCTCTACTTTATTATTTTATTAATGAATATTTTTTCTTTTGAATTTATATTTGGACACTAAAGCTATTAGCTTATTATTGTGTAATATCTACAATTTTTTTTAGATTCATACATAATATAGTATTTCAATATATAAAAGAATAATCGAGCCTGTTCACGATGCGAGCTTGTCGACCCGAGCTTAGCATAACTCAGCTCGGCTCGTTAAGGTCTCGAGCCGAATAATGATTTTGGACTGGACTAATGTAATCTATCGTGTAAAATATCATTTAAAAATATATAAGTAATCTCATTTAGACAACTTAGGGCCCGTTCATTATCGTTTTTTGTTTCAGTAATCAATTTTTTTGAAAACTAAAAACCAGAGACAGGAAACCACAAAAAATGGTTTTCATTTTCTAGTTGTCAGTTTTTAAAATCATCACGTTTCCAATAAGTTTGACTAGATTAATATTTATTATAGGACATTTATCATATGACTTTCAAATATAAAAAACCAAAAACCTGAAAACCACAGTGATACCGAACGGGCCCTTAACTCTTGGTTGTCATTTATATATCATCATTATTGTTGATAGATGCATCAATAATAATATGGTGGCATATTGGTTGGAGCTATTCATTCCATAGAAAATTAGACTTATTTCATTGCTATGTGACATGGGCTATTATAAAATTATGAAAATTAGACTTATTTTTTGGATAAATATATAATAGAAACTCATTAAATACTTAATTGAATTAGATACCCTTAGTCATTCACGAGAGAAGAAATCATAAGGATAGTAAGGTAATTTCATCTGGCTCATAGTCGTGCCTTAGTCATTCAAGAGAGAAGAAATTCAAGAGAGAAGAACTAGCTTTTTTACAAGCGAAGCTTGAAGCTTGAAGCTTGAGTGAAATTTAAGATGCAGTTAGACTAATTATTTCCAAAAATATTTTGGCAAAGTCTTATAAAAGACGGTCTTACATTAAGTTTAATGTAAGACCAGCCCAATAAGCCAATTAAAAGCCCAATTACGCGTGCCAAGCGCTAAGGAGTCCAAAAAAATTGATTTTTTAACTTTTTAACCTAAAACCTTAACTTTTGCATTTTTTTAACTTTTCAACCTAAAACTTGAACTTTTGCATAAAAAACCATAACTAATAGCGCCAGTGGAGTGAATGATATCGATTCAACATATGATATTAGTTATGGATTTTTATGCAAAAGTTAAAGTTTTAGGGCGAAAAGTTAAAAAACGTATGAAAGGAGGTTAATTAGTGGCCGCCTCTCTTTCTCCCTCTTTCTCCTCTCTAAAACCCTAGCCTCCATTAGAGTTTTTTGGAGGGGCTTCCATCGGATTTTACCGGTGGAAAGCCCCAATCTTTGTATTTTTACTTCTCTTTCCTTAGTTTTTTGCTTTCTAGTTTCGAATAACGATCTTTCCTTCCATGTGGAATTTTTCTCCCTCGAAAGATAGGGTTTTTCTTCTCTTTATGAGACTTTTTGTGTTTTTTAATTTACTCTACCGGATTCAAGGTCAGATGAATTGCCGTGAAATTGGTTCGTTGATAAAGAATTATGCGAGATTACAACAGTTATCAAATATTCAGATTTATACAGATGATCCAGATAATAATTGTCCTCACAACTACATCAAATCGTCAGATTGTCTCTCCAAAAAAGCTGTAGATTCCAGCGATATAAGCGGGGGATGCTCCACAGTGCAAGATCTACTCAACGATTGTAGTTTTCATGATGGAAACCTTTATTTGTTTCATTTTTTTATCTATTTGTCAGTTTCGAATTTCTATTGTAGATGTTGTATGACTCTTTATTAATGAAATGATTTTACTTTCAAAAAAAAAAAAAAAAGGTTAAAAAACGCAAAAAGTTAAGGTTTTGGATCAAAAAGTTAAAAAATCAACTTGGCTGGGCTGTTTAGCGCGTGGCGCACGTCATGGGCTTCTCCAAAGCTTATTGGGCTGGTCTGAGGTTAAGCTTAACCTAAGACCGTCTTATAGTAAACCTACTTAAATATTTCATACAATTTTTTAAAAATGTATCCCAACCACGAGGTAAATAAATATCTTATCACTAAGTAAATTAGTCAAATTAAAAAATTATTTAACTTTCTTAAATGCCCTAATCCATTAAATAAGAAGTTTTTGATTATGATAAAACATTAAATTTTCGTTAACAAATTAATCCTGACTTCTATTGTCTTCTTTCGCTAAAACTTTAGATGCTGCAAATGATATATATTAACTTTAATTTTCATTCAACATTAGAGACTCCGTGGCCCAATGGATAAGGCGCTGGTCTACGGAACCAGAGATTCTGGGTTCGATCCCCAGCGGAGTCGAATAATTTTGTTTATTTTTACTTAACACCTGAATAATGACAAACTGATACTTCAAATGGATATAATTTCTACCACATAAAGTTAAGTCACTCATCCCCCCTCAATTTTTTTTTTTTAAATCACTCATATTGTTCCATACTTTATTTTTACTTTCTAATAAAAGTACAAGAAAATTTTAAAGGACTCTTTCCCTTTTTAAATGGTGAACCCTAAACTAATACAATATTGTTCCATACTTTATGTAAAGCAATTTTATCATACACCCCGTTATACCATACTCATGAGTCATGACACACCCAAGGCTATTTTTTTTACTCAAATAGCCTTGGGTGCAACATGATCATGTTACAACCCGGTGTATGATGCATACTCTCACCAATACAATATTGTTCCACACTTTATGTAAAGCAAGGATTTTGGCGAGAGTAGACGAGGCGCGTCTGTTGTTTTTAATACGAAAAGTGGAAAACAGTTGGTTTCTGCATAAATTAGATATAATGAACATGAATAATCTCAACTAGGATTAAAGGTCTATGCATTCCTAAAAAAAATGAAAATTAATAATGAAAAAAAAATTATAATAATAATCAATATGTATGAAAAAAATAATCATAACATTCATGAGTATCAATGTCTTCTTACAACAACTGTTTTTATATAAAATGCTGATATTACTAGCTTTTGGCAAGTCTTAGAATTGGTGTTATTTGATCCTCAATTTTATTTCATGTATGATAATCAACGTTTTTCTTAGATATATTATATGTATTGATTAAACAAAGCCTATATCTATTCTCTAAAAAAAGCTTATATTTACCTTTTTACTTAAAGTTTATATTTATGCCTGAACAAACCTATGTAGCTATAAGGGTTAGGGCCTATAATATTTTTCTAAGTTTTATAGGTATATACTCATTAAATTATCTTTTAATATATATGTTGATTATTGATATTGTGGTCACTTTTTAGCTTATTTAATTTTAATCTTCTTTCTCCCCATTCTTCCCTCTTTCTTCTCCCTTGCCTTTTCTTTTTTAATTTATTCACTTGATCATTCTTGATCATAGTGACATTTTTGCTAGATTTTCCAGTTCTTTTTAACCGAATTTCTACTACATTTGCTTTCCCCATATTTTGCCATGTTCTTAATATATGTGGAACTACCAAAGATGACTATGAGTTGTATATAGTTGGCAAAGGAATCAATGAAGATAGAGCACATAATGAGAAATAGTGCGCTTGCACCATGCCCCATGTCCTTTCGCACAAAGGAGCACATAGCGCAATGAAATCTTGTATGGGAACTTCAAATGGACATACTTTTAAGCCCTATATCAGATGAAGGTAACTCCAGTTAAAGGTGAAAGCTCGTTTCGATAGTTTTCCAACATATTACATAATCTCATACAAATCAAACGCACAAAAGTTATGACTGTTTGAGGTTGAGCTGTTTACAGATCTACATGGCCGTGTGGGATTTCATACGAGCGTGTAGCCTCTTTTTTGCTGAAACATGTTGTGGCAGATTACAAACTGATTCGAAAGAATTAAGTCCACGCGACAGCGTGGTTTTCCACACGACCGCGTGGACTGTAGAGAGGCTTTTATTCCGCATTTACTCGGTTTTTGATGAGAGATTATTATAAATAGTTTAAGGTTTTTATATGTAGAGTGATGAACACTTAGTCTAAAACACTCTAATTTTACCTCTCAAACACTTTATGTTCTCCGTTGTCATTGTTATTGAAGATTCGAACTTCCATTAATTCAAGTATGAATTTCTCTACGCTGTACTTTACTCTCAATTTATTGGCAATCATATTTAGTTTAATTAATTATATTTTCTTAGCATCCATGTTTAAGTGAATAGTTTGCTATCTAGGGTTTGAGTGAAAGTATAAATTAGGGTTTTGTTAGATTGTTGATGTGATTGTGTAATTTAATGATGATTAAGTATTGATTTTGGTGTTTTAACACCTTAGGATAGATCTTGGTCATGTTTATGTTAGGGCATTTAGGTTTCAATTGTTTCTAATTGAATGTTGAATTCTTTCGTCATTCCCATGAATCCACTTAATTTCTTGACCAAGATATTGAGTAAAAATTAGAAAATCCTTTTATTAGGGGTTTTCGAATCTCATAATCAATTCACTAAAGACTATTTGAGCGAGGATTTAGTTGATTGATTACATGATTATTCTTGAGGAGCATGCGAGAGAGGACTAAATTATTTTAGAGGAGAACTAAACTCTGCATATTTATCGCTTTTGAACTCTAATTGCATTTGTTGTCCTGCCCAGATTTACACTAGTAGCCCGAACTCTAGTGTTTTCCTAATTGATATTTGCATCTAGCATTTAATTGTTAGTTCCCATTCTTTAGTTAGTTATTAGTTGTAACATACCATTCTAAACCCCAAAATCCTTCAATTAGGTAGATTAGACTTGTTAGACTTTTATTAATTCCAATTTCCTGGTGGATTGACCTTTGACTTGCTTAGGCTAAAGTCGTATCACCTAATCAAAGATAAATCCTAAGTCCTCTAACAATGGAAGTCAATGGAAGTAGGGCTGAATCCATAGAGAGACGAATTTCTAAGTTGATATCCAGCTAAACAGCTAATTCAGACAAAATCAGATAAGAATAAGCTGAACTACTAATTAAACACTAAAAGCAATATAAAAAAGGATATTAATCTATGAAATAAAGGTCTAGGGAATTAGTTTGGTTCACCATGCTTATACCAATCAAGGGATCAAACAACTATCAGAACCTAGGTCAAGAATCGATAGATTAGAGCACTTGTCAAGCTATGGTTAAGTCTCAACACCCATAATTCAACATATGCAGCATGTTCACAAACATAATCAGAATTACTGATGTGTACTAGGCCTCTACAAGTAGGACGGATCTGGGCAAATAATTATTAACCTCAAGCAATCAATGAAACTGCACAATAATATTAATTACTCAATAAGAACAAATCACACCATAGTCAATCTCATCAAACCCTAGAAACTAACAGGAATTCAAATAATCAAGGTATAAACATGGCTTTCCTCCACAAATCCCTAAAAATTAAACTACTCAGACATAATTAAATAAATCATAATAAAACTAATATTAAACCCTAATCCTAACATCATGAATCAAAATAATAATCAAACTAAGCAATCAAAAAGTAATTAAAGAGATTTAGAAAAAAGAACAATACCGAATGACGAGAAGCAATAACCTTTATTGAAATCAAATCCGAGGTTCAATCATCCCTTCAACAAATCTAAAGTGTTGAAACTAATAAAGCTCTTTAAAAACTAAACTAAGAACAATGGAAATAAACTAGAATAAAAGATGTCCCTAAAATAATGAGGGAAAAGCTATTTATAATTGTAACACTCCGCCCAAACCGAACCCTTTTAATATTAATAAAACTCGTTTGAGGGAAAATCAACGAGGGTTCGATTAGGATGGAGCGTTACCGCCACACTCAACTCCTTGGAATTAAGTGCAAGGCTAAGTAACTAAAACATATTCATTCCAAACTTAATTAAAAATCCTTACAACCAAATTAAACTTGTTCGTTAAGTATTAAATACTAAGTGTTTTAGAGTTCCAGCAGAAGCAAAATATTAAACTAGGTGGATGACAACTTCTAGTTGCTCTCTCATAATTCCCCTCGATCACCCACCTGCAATTAATCATTGAAAAATACAAGAGAGAGACAAGCTCTCAAAAATCTGATAAACTGAGTAATTCCAACTCTATCCCGTAAAATACTTAAGTTGAAAATACTTTGTGAAAATAATAGTTTAATAGAGTCGAAAGCATAGCACATATACATATATAATACAATTAATAATCTCGTAAGTGCATTCATATATATATAAGATTAATAATCACATAATTTCAATTAATTCAATGATTCAGTATTATCCGATTATTTAAGGAGAGGAAAGAGAACGCCAGTAAGCCAGGGTCAATCCCCAGTAACTACTTACTTCAAGGGTGTAGGCCGGGTTCAATCCCCAGTAACTACCTACAAATATTATAATGGCCAAAAACAGAGTCCCTAGTGTGCACACCCCTTCTAACTTGGATCACATCAAGATAGAAGGAAGACAAATAACAGAAAAATCAGCATAGTAACTAGAAAACCTATAGGTGGCCGCTGAACCTCCCATACAGGGCAACCTGTTCATCACTTCCTTCCTTTATTTCACTTTAAGTGATTTATAGTTTTTTTACTTCAAGTTATCACATATCACATATTCACTTATACATCGTTCATTAAATCGAGAGTTAAAACCGTTACTCCAATTCCATAACTCATTTCATACATAGCTAATTCCGATAGCATATCCATATTCTCAACCATCACTTGGTTACATTAACTCATAATCATTCCATTATCACAATGTTACTTCTTTTTATAACTTCCACATTAATAATAACGATTATAATAATAACAATGATGATGATGATGATAATAATAATAATAATAATAATAACAACAACAATAATAATAACAATAATAATAATAACATCATTAACAATTAATCTTTAATTTAAACAAATGTCGAGAATAAAATATAAGATTATTTATCAAGATCGTTGGTAACATTAGCATAATTATCATATCGTCCATAGTCCATAGTCCATAGTCCATAGTCCATAGTCCATAGTCCATAATCATGATCCATATCCATAATCCATAGTCATTAGTCATCTTACTACTCGTATTCATAATCCGCAAGTCAATAGCTTTAATAATTTTCATAATTATAATCCACATTTCTAATAATAATTCAAATCACATAGTCACGTAATTAAATATTTTTATTTCTAACGGGACCTATGTTTAAATGGACATTGAAAATTACCTCTTGAAGCGTGTCCGAAATTAATTCACGAGTTGATCGCACTCTTGATAATCTCCTTCTACTAGATCGGAGTCTACAATTAAACGAAATCTAAAATTAGTTTCCTAAATAACCCCTTATGATTTTATAAATAAATAACTTAAATAATTTAAATAACTTAAAGTAACTTATTATTTATTTCAATGGAGTTTATAAATCAAAGTTTAAGTTTCTCGAATTTATTAATAAAAATCATATTAAGTACTTAAACATTATAAATAATTTAAATAAACATAGAAAATCAACTTCAATATATTCATTGTTTTATTTTAGAAACTTAGAAATATTTTTAAGTTATAAAAAGTTAATATAAACATTAATGGAAATAATAAAGTTAAATGGAACTTTTATTTTAATCAAACAAAACAAACTAACAAAGAAGGATGGGTCAATTATTTAAAGTTTTGGGCTAACTTAAGAACTAAAATCTGATTTGGGAGGGAGTAAGATTGGGCTTTAGGTCAATGTAAGTAAGTAAGGAGGCTTTGGGTATTTGTGTTTAAGTAAAAACAAAACATGAGAAGGAATTAAAGAAGAGAAGCAGTAGAAGTGGAAGGAAGAAGGGAAAACAGAGGGGAATTGGCTGCCGGATTCCGGCGACCCTAGGCGGCCGGAAGGTGGCCGCGGTGGAGTGCGGCTGGGCGGTCAGCAAGGGGGCCGTGGCTGTGCCGCCTGTGCTGCGTGGTGCAGCATGGCAGCAGCGAACAGAAGAGGGGGGGGAACTGCGTGGCTGCCTGCTGCTGCACGCGGTGGCGGCAGTGGCTGCCGCTGTTGCCGTGTGGCGGTGGTCGGTCGACGGAGGGAGATTAGAGTTGTGGTGGTTTAAGTGGTGGAGCTTAATGGTGGTTTTATTATTTTATTTTCTTAATAAATTCCCAACAGTACACTCCTAGAATTGGCTTCTCTTAGTGGTACACTTCTATCTTTTTGATTTCTTAATGGGACACCTGTAGTTTGAAATCTTTCTTACCGTGAACATTCCGTTAACTAAATGTTAGATTGCAACCCAAAACAGAACGGATTCATGTTAAAAGAAGTATGGAAATCAAGTCATGTGAACTCTTTTGATCATAACTCATTATCCGGAGATCGAAATTGAGTGATTTTAGTGGGGTTGGCAACTAGACTTGAAGAGCTTTCCAACGGTGTATCACACGCCCCGATACGACTTCTAGTTTGTGACATATGGTCTTTACAAGTTGACGGTGTTTTGCAGGATGAAAACCCCGCGGACTCAAGTTATTCCATTTAGTTTATAGTAGAACTAGTTTTTGACCCGGGCAATGCCCGGGTTGGGTTTTATTTAGTTACAATTTCCATTATATCTAAATTTCAGTGTTAAACACTAAGATTAACAAAATATTATAAACTAATTAGTAAACTGTTTAGATATTATATTTCGGTAGTTATTTACATATAATTCTCATCCGATTAACGTAAAAATTGTTTAATGTTTAAAGGATTCTTATATTAAGAGCTAATAATTTTGTTTATCACGAATTTAGAATTACTTTCCTTTATAGGTATAGTAGTGTCCTTCTAAAAATAGTCATTATATGCTTTGGTGATTTGAAAAATAAAATAAATTGAAGTTAAAGCTGTCATAATACACAAATGTTACTTTGGTAAAGTTAACTCTCAAAGTAAAATAAAAAACATAACAAACATGTTTCCTCTAGACTATTATTGATATTGCAGACATTATAGAGTCACATAATTACTCTTTTATCACTTTTATTTCTTCTATAAATTCATCAATTCAGTTGAAGAGCTTGTGCTACAATAATTATACTATGATTGCTTATTCTCATCAGATCAACATGGGTTGAGACGTCCAAATGAGCAATGAGCAAAAATATAGCCTTGGCTGTACCATGCTCATAATACACACCGGCGTATAATGAAACTTGTCTGAAATGAGATGTGTTTGAATGATTTCGAACAAATTATGAAGAAAAATCATGATTCATCTAGGTAAAAAATAATTGCTTCTCATCCATGGAGATTATTTAGTTTGAGATTATAATACATGGTTTCCTTTTGGGTCTCATTTGCATACCAAATTTGAGATGAATAAATCTATATTCCCAACTTAAATTGCATGTTTAAATATATTTACATTATTTTTTGTGGGTTCGTGTTTGACAATAATCTGCATTGGTTTGATATTACATGTATCATCAAGATTCATTACGTTGCACACGTTTACTTGAAATTCTCTTACTGTGGACTATTTTTGAGTAGTACATACTTGTGTCGCCTAGTTGATAGTTGACCAAATAGGAATATCTTTTTTGAAAAAAGATGTAATGTGTATATCGAAATATATTTTTTGAGAAACCAACTTAACTTTTTTAAAACTTATTTTATTAATTAATGAGTGACCAAAAAGATTTTTGGGAAATTCGATATGGTGAACACGTAGTATTGTGTTTTTCTACATGATGGAAACAAAATATTTTGACTTTCTAAAATGTCCCTATGCTTTTGTATATGTAACTATAGTGACCCTATGGAATTGTTTTTTCTAAATGATAAAAACGAAATATCTAGATTTTCTAAAATGACCTTATGATTTTGTATATTTTGTGTTAGGGTGCACCAACTATAATTTAACAACTGAAACAATATTTTAACTGACCTAACCCTAATTGATGCACCCAAATAAAAATCATCTTTTACCCCCATGTATTTCGTAGGATATGTAGGTTCTTCAATTTTAAAACATCATTTGACATTACCTTCCAAATAGAAAATGCCCTTATGCCACCTCTGTGCATGATACCATCATAACAATTAATATGAGTGATATTATCCATCACTGCGCAATTTGGATTCTTTTATGACTACGTGTTTAATTTTTTTAAAAACTTATTTTATTAATTAATGAGTGGTCTAGTTGACACCTTTAGTAAAATATAAGTTTTTTTTTCTTGCAATTCCAGAAAACATATCATAAGTGGATCTTGATTCAGAGTATTTTCGAGACGAATCTAACGGTGCAAAAATTAAAATTTTCTGAGATTTGAAATGAAAGTTATGGCTTATTTTATAATTATATATCAGTTGTAGTTTTAGATAAAGATTAGTTGTAGCTTTAGATAAGGAATGTGATTTTTATTTACGATATAATCATTTTTTTAATTATTGTTTATTGAAAATATAATTAATTAATTAATTATGTATAATAAAACATATCATAAGTGGATGTTGATTCAAAGTATTTTTCGAGACGAATCTAATGGTGCAAAAATTAAAATTTTATGAGATTTGAAATGAAAGTTATGGCTTATTTTATAATTTTATTTCAGTTGTAGTTTTAGATAAGGATTAGTTGTAGTTTATATAAGGAATGTAATTTTTATTTAAGATATAATAATTTTATTTAATTATTGTCTATTGAAAATTAAATTAATTAATTAATTATGTATGATGATGTGGAGCGATGTGGTAGCTCCTTTCGGGACGGCTTTTGTAACATCCCCAAATTCCTCTCTATTTTCATAAATATTTTCTACGTAAATCAGAGGAATCTAGAGGTGTTACCGCCACGGTGATACGTATACGGCTGATAAAACAAAATATTAAATAAGTCTACTAACCTTTGCAAATAAAACAGCGGAAGTCTTAACTTAAAATTAATCAAAGACAAACTGGAAACCCTTTAAGGCCCCTTATTAAAATCTTTAGAAATCCAAACTCCTAATTTGATGTTTAAAATAGTTCCAAAACATGACTAGTGTTCTTTGAGTGAAAATCAAATGAAATCAATGTTGCTTAACATAGTAGTGAAAAACAACTTGCTGAAAGATCCCTTCCCAATGATGCTCATTACGAATACCTGAAAAGAAATCCTGCTCGCCGTACAACATAAGGTTGAGATGGGTCGTTGCAGGTCCATAATACAATGGACGACACACAAGAAAGTACACGTCATCTATGGGCCGAGTACATACACACTAACAAAGTTTAAAGCATAACAAAACATCCTAGCATGATACTAACAAGGTAAAACATAGCATGATTAACAACTCGACTCTTGACTCATCAGACAGATGATTAAATTACTTTATTATTGAATTGGCATTGAACGGGCACCGTCATCCACCAGGATTAGTACGGGCTACTACTATTTAAAAGTGATAAGAGCGTCCCTAGGACCGTCCTCAAATCGAATAACCTTGAAAGTGATAAGAGCGTCCCTAGGACCGACCTCAAATCAAATAACCTTGCCTACAACGTCAGTATGATCATACCTCTAAGTAAGAGTCTCACCTGGATCAACTTACTCAGAAAGTCTAGCTAACCTTAGCCATCTCGACGAATTACTAAAACTATAGGTCATCTACATCGTCATGTAGAAGCCTGTGAAGAAATGTACAACACTGCGGTCGTCATCCCCCCCATTGTTCAATACTCATAGGGGATCCATCCTACGAGTTTTAATGCCATTCTTTCTTTCACTTTAAGTGCTTTAGTATTTTATGAAAGTATAGACATGTAAAAGAATGACATAAATACACACATGACACAAGGACAACTCATATAACCATATACATTCTCTTTTATCTTAAATCACGTTAGGTGATCAAATAACATTCCTTTGATTAATTCCTCGACTTAACATGAAGTTACCTCGAACTTCTCAATTGAACTTACTATACTTGACTTACTTAATCTCATAAGACTAAAAGTGCTTGATTACAAAATAAAGCATGCTTAAGGGCAACTTGCCATAAATAAATATGTAAGACCTCGCTTAACATGATACTTGCCTTTCCAATAAAACTTGCTAAACAACATGCTATTATAGTATTTCCATACTTAACTAATATGGATCACGTAACATATAAGTCACTTAAAACATGATTTATCGTCATATAGACCAAACGATTGAGTCCTCTAATCATGACACTAAGTTTTTCATGCTTTACGACAATCTACGACAATAAATAAACTAACATGATTCCTAATTTAGAATTTTGCTAAGGTGTACGTACCTCTCAAGCGTGAATTCCACGCAATTACGTATTAAAACTCCCCTTCTACGAACTGGGTACCTAAAACATATATTGAGTCATAAGCAATACTCTATTCACATCAAGTTATCATTTAGAAACTTAAAGAAAATCATATTTAAAACTTAACTATAATATAGCCAAATGAACCCTTTCAACAACAATCCTTCACTTTTCAAATATAAACTCTTTTTAAAACTAACTTCATACTTATAATATAGCTTTTACATAAAATATAAACTAGTTTATATAACCTATAATTAATTGATACATAATCAATAATCAAAGACTTGTCACAAAACATTTTCCCTAAATATACTTGTATAACTTGAATTGTGATGCTATATGAGAGCCTTAAACTCTCGGCCCAACTAACAGTTTCACGGTGGTCTAACCCGACCACCACTGTCGACGGCAACGACAGTAGCAGTCGGCCCACCGCGGCAGCGATCCATGATGCTGAAATGAAGGAAGAGTTGGCTTCGTTACACGAAGCCACCAACGAACATCATGGCGCTACACTTCCAATCAATAACTCACGACAGCACTAAGAATAACAGAGGAAGAAGGAGGCTCGTCAACTTATGCGGCTTAGGCGACGAACCATCGCCTGACCAGCGAGTATACAACGGCCCAAAACAGAATAATACAACAGCAGCGAAATAGAGCACGAAGACGTGAGAGGGAGATAAAGATACCAAAACCAAGAAAAAGGAGAACAAGGCTCGCCGGTGTGATTGGTGCGACTGCCGGCGATGGAGGCGAATCAATGGAAGCGCCGTTTTGTTCTTTGGTTTAAAAGAGGAACAGTAAGGAGGAAGGGGATTGCGCGGTTTTTTTCTTTTTTTGCTGTGCAGCGTGATGTGAAGAGGGGAGGAGAGGCCCTTTTATAGTTTTCTCTCTTTTTATTAAATTACTAATTAAATTAGGTTTATGAAATCATTAACCTAGTCAAACTCTGCTTAGAAAAGTCAAACAAGCTCCAAAATCATCTTAAAGTTTGATTTTCATAAACTCTTTTAGAAAATAATAAAATTCTAATATTTTAAACTCTAAATATATTATAAAACTTAATAGTTCATGAAATATATTTAGTAAATAATCATACTTTAAAGTATAAAACTTAATCAAAACTGAAAAGATTATAATATTAAATGGTAAAAATACGGAGTATTACAGGCTACCCCCCTTAAAAGAAGTTTCGTCCTCGAAACTTAGAATAAAGCCTGAACACGTCCATCCTTTTATAAGAGAAACAATTACTTATTTAATAGGCAATGCAACACTATAAGAGAAACAAAAGCATGTAAGAACAAGTGCACAAAGTTCTCTCGCCTATCTACCCCCCTTAAAAGGAGTGACGTCCCGACACTCAACTAACCTGAAACAATTCTGGATACTTCTTTTTCATCTCCTCTTCAGCCTCCCAAGTTGCCTCCTCAGACACTTGGTTAGACCACAACACTTTGACAATTCTCACATCCTTATTCCTTGTACTTCGAACCTTTTGATCCAAAATCTTGACTGGTCTCTCTTCATACGAAAGAGTCTCATCTAATTCAATCGTTTCAGGTTGAAGAACATGTGCAACATCTGGAACATAACGCTTTAGCTGAGACACATGAAATACATCGTGCACACGCTCTAACTCATTTGGTAAAGCTAGCTTATAAGCCACTTTCCCAATTCTCTTGACGATTTCATAAGGGCCTATAAACTTCGGACTCAACTTTCATTTCTTGCCAAATCTCATCACCCCTTTCATGGGTGACACTTTCAATAACACTTTCTCGCCAACTTCATATTCTTCTTCCCTCCTTTTTAAGTCAGCATATGATTTCTGACGATCCTGGGCCGCACGAATCTTCTCCTGAATGACCTTCACTTGGTGTGTGGTGTCTTCTATTAATTGTGGTCCTAACATCACTGTCTCGCTTATATCACTCCAGCACACTAGGCTTCGACACTTCCTACCATACAGTGCTTCAAATGGTGCCATTCCTATGCTTGACTATTGTTGTATGAAAATTCGATAAGATCCAAATGATCATCCCATCAACCCTGAGACTCCATAACACAAGCTCGAAGCATATCTTCTAGAGTTTGGATGGTTCTCTCAGTCTGACCATCTGTTGCAGGGTGAAAGGCAGTACTCTTGAGAAGTTTGGTCCCAAAAGCTTTCTGAAATGCTTCCCAAAAGTTGGATAAGAATCGGGAATCTCTATCAGAAACTATATCAGACGGTACCCCATGAAGTCTGACCACATGCTTGATGTAGGCCTTTGCTAGTTGTTCCATCTTCCACGTCTCCTTCATAGGTATGAAAACAGCAGATTTGGTCAATCGATCGACCACTACCCAAATGGTATCCAATCCTCCCCTAGTCTTTGGCAATGCAGTGACAAAGTCCATAGCTATCGAATCCCACTTCCAAACTGGAACATCAAGAGGTTGAATCTTTCCTTGGGGTCTCTTGTGCTCACTCTTGACCTTTTGACAAGTTAAGCAACGAGAAACAAACTCAGCTACTTCCCTCTTCATCTTCAGCCACCAAAAAATCTTTTTCAAGTCTTTGTAGAGCTTGTCTCCTCCAGGATGCATAGAATAAGGCGTATTGTGGGCCTCTTCCAGTATCTTCTTCTTTAAATCTTCACAATTCTTAGGCACACACCATCTTCCCTTGTAACGTATGCTTCCATCATCATGAATTACGAACCCTTGTGCCTTTCCTTCTTTCATCTTTTCTTTCACTCTGTCTAGTTTAACATCACCAGGCTAATTATCAAGGATTTCTTGGAAGAATGATGGTTGTATGGTTAAAGCATTCAAGCTAGCTGCTATTTCTCCAGGTTAAACCACCTCTAAGTTTAACCTTGTCAATTCCTCACATAATTTATCAGCTATGACTAAGGCATTCACTCCATGACTCGATTTTCGGCTCAGTGCATCAGCTACTACATTGGCCTTCCCTTCGTGGTACTGTATTTCAAGATCATAATCCTTAATCAATTCTAACCACCTCCTTTGCCTCATGTTGAGATCTTTCTAAGTGAATATGTACTTCAAACTTTTATGGTCGGTGTAAATCTTGCAGGTTACCCCATAAAGGTAATGTCTCCAAATTTTGAGTGCAAAGACAATGGCTGCTAACTCTAGGTCATGAGTAGGATAGTTAGCTTCATAAGGTTTAAGCTGTCTCGAGGCATAAGCTATCACCTTTCTATTTTGCATAAGCACACACCCTAGCCCATTCTTCGACGCGTCACAATAAACCTCGAAACCCTCTGTCCCATCTGGCAAAGTTAGGACAGGTGCTGAAGTCAACCTTGCCTTTAAAGCCTGGAATGATTTCTCGCAATCTTCAGTCCACACATACTTCGTCTCCTTCTTCATGAGATTGGTCATGGGTTGAGCTATACAAGAGAAATCTTTTACGAATCTTCGATAATACCCAGCTAGCCCTAATAAACACCTTACTTCAGTGACATTCCTTGGCACGGGCCGTTCGCTGACAGCTTTAATCTTAGCAGGGTCAACAGAAACCCCTTCCTTAGAAATGAAATGACCTAGGAACGACACTTTCTCAAGCCAAAACTCACACTTAGAGAATTTAGCATACAACTGGTTTTCCCTAAGAGTAAGCAAGATAGTCCGAAGGTGATTTTCATGCTCTTCGCGAGTCTTTGAATAAATCAGGATGTCGTCTATGAACAATACAACAAACTTGTCTAAGAACGGCCTGAATATACGATTCATAAGGTCCATAAACACAGCTGGAGCATTAGTCAAACCAAAGGGCATTACAGTGAATTCATAGTGACCATAAAGAGTCCTGAAAGCAGTCTTGGGTATGTCTCGGTCCACTATTCTCAGTTGATGATACCCTGAACGCAAATCTATCTTGGAGAAAATCCCAGCACCCTTAAGCTGATCGAACAAATCATCAATCCTAGGTAAGGGGTACTTGTTCTTCACCGTGATGTTGTTAAGCTCACGATAATCTATACACAGCCTCAGGCTACCATCTTTCTTCTTTACGAACAATACAGGGGCACCCCAAGGAGAAAAACTCGGTCTTATATAACCTTTCTCCAACAGATCTTCTAGGTGAACTTTCAATTCATTCATTTCAGCAGGCGCCATCCTATAGGGTGCTTTAGATATCGGTCCAGTTCCAGGAGCTAAGTATATATTGAACTCAACGTCCCTTTCAGGTGGCATCCCCGGAATTTCGTCTGGGAATACATCTTGAAACTCACTCACTATCGGAACATCCTCCACTCGAATCTCCTCATTTCCACCCTCCTAAGACAACAAAAATATAAGGGAAATCCCTTTTGGACATAGGTTTTCAACCTCAAAGCACTAATGATTCTCACTCCTGGTTTTTCACACCATCTCTAATAAGATACATGGCTACCCAATGGGATCCTCAAATCTACCTTTTGGGCTCGACAATCAATTTTCGCCTTATATTTTCCTAACCAATCCATCCCTAAAATGACATCCAGTCCACCTAGCTGGAATTCAATAAGGTCTGAAGGAAAATTTGATCCAGCAATACATATTTCTACACCCTCATGACGTTTCACACAGTCTACTACTTCCCCTGAAGGAATCGTTATTGGTATAGAAATAGGTTTGGGAGATTGAAGACTAAGACTCTCAACAACAGAAGTAGAGATGAAAGAGTAAGAGGCTCCTGAATCAAATAAAAATCTAATAGGCAACGAGTTTATAAAGAAAGTACCCGTGACAACATCATGAGACGCCTGAGCTTCGCTATTGTGCATAGCATTGAGCTTCCCTGGAATATTGTTGTTACCACCTTTGTAGCCTCCATTTCCTCATGCCTTTCCACCTTAAGCTTGTTGAGAATTCTGACCTCCTTGGAACTTGTAATGACCATTCCCATTTTTGTCTCCATTGTTGGGGCGGTTCTGGAAGTTTTTGTTATTCCCATTGTTACCCTTATCTTTGGAGTAGCACTCGTACCCCCTATGACCCTTCTTGCCACAAATTCTGCATTCTACAAGATTCCCTTCACAATCCTTACCCGGGTGGTTACTGGGACATCTTTTACAGAAATAGACCCTTTCAGTCTTGCCACCATTGTTCTGATTTCTGTTGTTTCCATAGTTGCCATTGTTGTTCTGGAAGTTGCCTCCTTGTCTCGGGCGCTTATCGAACTTTTGAGGGTTTTGAACAGGGTTCTCCTTTCTCTTGTCTCCTCTAGATGTAACTAGCTGACGCTTACGGATGCCTTCTAGGTGAGCAGCTCGTTCAAATAACGTGTCAATATTAGTGAAATTCTCCCCTCCTAGACGCCCTTGAAGATCTAAGTCCAAACCCAACTCAAACCTTGCAGCTTTCATCTCCTCAGTTGGAACGTTTTTAGGTGCAAAACGCATTAACTCGGTGAATTTTCGATAGTACTCCTGGACGCTCATTTCCGTCCCTTCCATAGTCAATGTCATAAACTCCAAGGACTTCTGCTTCTTGAGGTATGGGGGATAAAATTTGGCACGGAGTGCCTCCTTAAATTGATCCCAGCCAAAGCCTGCAGTAGCAAGAAGTGCAGCTTTGCGCTGGTTCCACCAACAATCAGCCTCCTATCGAACATAAAACACAGCATTAGTCACCTTCAAGTTATCGGGGCAGTTGATCGTTTCGAACAGTCGATCAAAATCTGGGATCCAGTCTTCTAAAGTAGCAGGGTCCCCTTTACCAGTGAAGAAAGGTGGCTTACTTTGCCCTATCTTCTTAAACATCTCACCACCAATATCATTTCTAGGAGCATCGCCCCTTGCTTGCACTAAGTTGTTAGTGACCTGAATCAATTGACCAAGAGTGGCCTGCATCTCCTAAATGTCAGTCATCTCGTCTCTACCATCACGTCCATTTCTACCAACGCGATTTCTCCCTGACATATCGAACCTGTATGATAGGCGAAGCGTAATTTTTAATGGCTTGGTAATTACTAACTTATTTGCGATCGAAATAGAACACGTTTTACCTCTTATACTTCCTAGAGATACACTTAACTTTTCACAATATTATCAAGTCAAGTAATCCAAATAAATCGCACACGACCTAATTCACATAGTTAAGTCACTTGACTTTCACTTAGAGATAGGACCTATAAAAATTTAATTCTAAAATAATACTTATAATTCCACTTTTAGGAAGTGAAACGCACCTGTTATGCACTAAGTTCTACATGTAAACACATAAAATAAACAAACATATATACTTAATATTAACACATATATTTAACTCTAGATGCACATAGTTGGAATTCAACATCAAGACTTAAATAAAATCACAACATATGCACACAAATAATGAACGATTGTATATGCTTTCCCTTCGATACCCAAAATATTTTCAAATACATTAAAATGTGTTCAAGTGTGAAATAATTTTTGAAGTTGAAATTCAGTCAAAAATAAAGTAAAACAGTCAAACCTAAAGCTCATGATACCACTTTGTAACACCCCCAAATTCCTCTCTATTTTCATAAATATTTTCTACGTAAACCAGAGGAATCTAGAGGTGTTACCGCCACGGTGATACGTATACAGATGATAAAACAAAATATTAAATAAGTCTACTAACCTTTGCAAATAAAACAACGGAAGTCTTAACTTAAAATTAATCAAAGACAAACTGGAAACCCTTTAAGGCCCCTTATTAAAATCCTTAGAAATCCAAACTCCTAACTTGATATTTAAAACAGTTCCAAAACATGACTAGTGTTCTTTGAGTGAAAATCAAATGAAATCAATGTTGCTTAACATAGTAGTGAAAAACAACTTGCTGAAAGATCCCTTCCCAATGATGCTCATTACGAATACCTGAAAAGAAATCCTGCTCGCCATACAACATAAGGTTGAGATGGGTCGTTGTAGGTCCCTAATACAATGGACGACACACAAGAAAGTACACGTCAGCTGCGGGATGAGTACATACACACTAACAAAGTTTAAAGCATAACAAAACATCCTAGCATGATACTAATAAGGTCAAACATAGCATGATTAACAACTCGACTCTTGACTCATCAGACAGATGATTAAATTACTTTATTATTGAATTGGCATTGAACGGCACCGTCATCCACCAGGATTCGTACGGGCTACTACTATTTAAAAGTGATAAGAGCGTCCCTAGGACCGTCCTCAAATCGAATAACCTTGAAAGTGATAAGAGCGTCCCTAGGACCGACCTCAAATCAAATAACCTTGCCTACAACGTCAGTATGATCATACCTCTAAGTAAGAGTCTCACCTGGATCAACTTACTCAGAAAGTCTAGCTAACCTTAGCCATCTCGACGAATTACTAAAACTATAGGTCATCTACATCGTCATTTAGAAGCCTGTGAAGAAATGTACAACACTGCGGTCGTCATCCCCCTTATTGTTCAATACTCATAGGGGATCCATCCTACGAGTTTTAATGCCATTCTTTCTTTCACTTTAAGTGCTTTAGTATTTTATGAAAGTATAGACATGTAAAAGAATGACATAAATACACACATGACACAAGGACAACTCATATAACCATAAACATTCTCTTTTATCTTAAATCACGTTAGGTGATCAAATAACATTCCTTTGATTAATTCCCCGACTTAACATGAAGTTACCTCGAACTTCTCAATTGAACTTACTATACTTGACTTACTTAATCTCATAAGACTAAAAGTGCTTGATTACAAAATAAAGCATGCTTAAGGGCAACTTGCCATAAATAAATATGTAAGACCTCGCTTAACATGATACTTGCCTTTCCAATAAAACTTGCTAAACAACATGCTATTATAGTATTTCCATACTTAACTCATATGGATCACGTAACATATAAGTCACTTAAAACATGATTTATCGTCATATAGACCAAACAATTGAGTCCTCTAATCATGACACTAAGGTTTTCATGCTTTACGACAATCTACGACAATAAATAAACTAACATGATTCCTAATTTAGAATTTTGCTAAGGTGTACGTACCTCTGAAGCGTGAATTCCACACAATTACGTATTAAAACTCCCCTTCTACGAATTGGGTACCTAAAACATATATTGAGTCATAAGCAATACTCAATTCACATCAAGTTATCATTTAGAAACTTAAAGAAAATCATATTTAAAACTTAACTATAATATGAATTTTAGATTCTTTAAACCAAATGAACCCTTTCAACAACTATCCTTCACTTTTCAAATATAAACTCTTTTTAAAACTAACTTCATAATTATAATATAGCTTTTACATAAAATATAAACTAGTTTACATAACCTATAATTAATTGATACATAATCAATAATCAAAGACTTGTCACAAAACATTTTCCCTAAAAATACTTGTATAACTTGAATTGTGATGCTATATGAGAGCCTTAAACTCTCGGCCCAACTAACAGTTTCACGGTGGTCTAACCCGACCACCACTGTCGACGGCAACGACAGCAGCAGTCGGCCCACCGCGGCGGCGATCCACGCTGCTGAAACGAAGGAAGAGTTGGCTTCGTTACACGAAGCCACCAACGAACATCATGGCGCTACACTTCCAATCAATAACTCACGACAGCACTAAGAATAGCAGGGGAAGAAGGAGGCTCGTCAACTCAGACGGCTTAGGCGACGAACCATCGCTTGACCGGCGAGTATACAACGGCCCAAAACAGAATAATACTACAGCAGCGAAACAGAGCACGAAGACGTGAGAGGGAGATAAAGAACCAAAACCAAGAAAAAGGAGAACAAGGCTCGCCGGTGTGATTGGTGCGACTGCTGGCGATGGAGGCGAATCAATGGAAGCGCCATTTTGTTCTTTGGTTTAACAGAGGAACAGGAAGGAGGAAGGGGTTTTTCTTTTTTTGCTGTGCAGCATGATGTGAAGAAGGGAGGAGATGCCCTTTTATAGTTTTCTCTATTTTTTTTAAATTACTAATTAAATTAGGATTATAAAATCATTAACCTAGTCAAACTCAGCTTAGAAAAGTCAAACAAGCTCCAAAATCATCTTAAAGTTTGATTTTCATAAACGCTTTTAGAAAATAATAAAATTCTAATATTTTAAACTCTAAATATATTATAAAACTTAATAGTTCATGAAATATATTTACTAAAATAATCATACTTTAAAGTATAAAACTTAATGAAAACTTAAAAGATTATAATATTAAATGGTAAAAATATGGAGTATTACAGCTTTATTATCTAGTATAGATAAGGCCTTATCTTTTGACGAATTTGACTCTATTTTTCTAGTTGTTTTAGGAAATAGAAAGGTATAAAGACTCAAGGGAAGATTATTATTTCCTATCTTATTTTCTATTTTAATTTTCGATCATTAATTCATTTTAGATTAGAATTCTTTTGCTCTCAATTAGTTAAGAACCCTAGTTTTGCTTTTTCCCCAATTGACATTGAATTTTCAATAGAAGCTTTGATTTTGCAAGAATGGTTCTACAATTGGTATTATTTCTCTTCTCTTGTTATTTCTATTCAATCCTTGACTACTAATTCATGTTTGCTTGTTTAATTATAAATATGTTTTCCCCATTTATGATTGAGTAGTCTATTTCTAGGGTTTAAGGGGATCCATGATCAATTATGAAGGGATTTTTATAAAATATTGATTTTTATGATGTATGTTGATTCATATTGAATGTTTTTATGTCTATTCAATCCAATTTGGCCATATTTGATTGTTATAGTGTTGCAATATTAAGTTATGCGCCGAGAGGTATAAACTTGATCTTAAGGCTAGTTTCAATAGGTAGAATTGGTATTAATAAATTGTGAGAGCCTGTTAATATCATTCTATGGTTGGTTTAGACATGAGAGAGCAAATCAACCTATTTGACTGCATTATTAATTGTTGATTGTTGTGTTTCATCCCGAAATATTGATCATTGGTGAACCTATGCCCTAGACTCTTTAATATTGATATTCTTGATTTAGTTATAGTTTAGATTAGTATAATTACCACAAACGCTCGTTCTCTATAATCTAGATTTGACTGACAATTAGGAAAAGAACATTGTTTCCCTGTGGATTCGATCCTACTTCCCTGACTACTATTTGTTAGAGGACTTTAGGATTACTTTTGATTAGGCGATACGACTTTGGCCTGTTAAAATTTGGCGCCATTGCCGGGGAGACGGTTTTGTTCCATTTTCCTTAATTTTTTTAGAGTCTAGATTATATACTCTCGTCTCAGAGAACACTTGTTCTTTGGGACGAAATCTCTTAATTGTTTGTTCTTTAGTTCTTGTATGGGCAGGAGTTTGAGTTCGAATTGCCTGCCATTTTATCCTGAAATTGAAAGATCCTTTCATAGACAGAAGAACTTCTTCAGACAGTTGCGAGATAATTTAAGGGAAGATAATCCCTTGGATTCTGACTCTGATTCTAGCAACATTGTTTCTATTACTCCACAAGAATCAGAGATGACTCGGAGGCTTACTGACTTTTCCCAACCCTCCTTGGCTGAACTTCCCAAGAGCAATCAAATGCCTGAAATCGAAGCTGTTAATTTCGAGATCAAACCTGCATTGTTGAACAATATCGAAAGAAAACAATTTGGTGGTGGACCTAATGAAGACCCTAATCTTCATTATTAGGATTTCTGCCAATATTGTTCTTCTATTAAGCAACAGGGAGTGACACAAGATCATATTCGGGAGATTCTTTTCCCATTTTCACTTTGAGACAAGGCAAAGATGTGGTACAATGGGATTAATCGAGCCACTCTTGGGATCACAGATTGGAATACCTTGGCCCTAGCTTTGTACATAAAGTACTACCCTCCAGAGAAGACTGCTAGGTTGCGTAGTCAGATTACAAATTTTACTTAAGGTAATGATGAGTCTTTACATGAGGCATGGGAAAGATTCAAAGATCTTCAGAGAGAATCTCCCCATCATGGTCTACAAAAATGTTTCCTAGTTCAGGGATTCTACAATGGTTTTGGGAACAACTCGAGACTTATCCTTGACTCTGCAGCAAATGGGAGATTCATGAGACTAGAAATTGATGCTGCACATGATTTAATCGAGGAGATGGCTATTCACAACTCTTAATATGGCAATCCTCGAGGACTAGCTAACAAGGGTGGAAAGCAAGAGATCGATTCTATATCCCTATTAGCTGCACAGATAAATGCCACCAGCAATAAGCTTGATAATATGCAACTCTCCTCTCCTGCAAGTGTTGCTGCTTTGGGTACTACATCTGAGATTTTGTGTGATAATTGTGGCATAGTTAGACATTGGGCACAAGAGTGTCGGAGTTCTCTTGAAAAAGTTAATGCTTTTGAATCATATCGACAGAACAACCCATACTCCAACACATACAATCCAGGGTTGAGAAATCACCCTAATATGTCTTACAAGAGCACTAATGTCCTAAATCCTCCTACACCACAACCACAAGCACAACAATTGAACCAAAGGTACTACCAACAACCTTCTTAACACCCTCCTGGTTTCTCTAGACCACCTTTCAATCCATCTCAACAAGCACCTCCTGCCGATCCAATGATGGTTGAGATGAGAATTATGATGCTACAAATGCAAAAAGATAGACAAGCTGACAAGGCACAAATTGAGTCCATTCTAGCTCACAATAAGATGTTGGAGAATCAGTTAGCACAATTGGCTACTTCGAACTCTACTCGACAACAAGGTGCTCTTCCAGCACAACCTGTTCAACCAACAGATTCTGCAAATGCCATCACTCTCCGAAGTGGTTCTAACTATAATCGACCACCCATGCCTATTGATGATACTTTGAGTGTGAAAAACGATGAGGAACAGGTCCAAGATGAAGCTAAAACTAACAAGGAGAACTCTAAGCAAGCAAATGAACATGAAGAGACCAATGAAGCCAAAAAGCCTGCTATTGAGGTTTCTCCTATCAAACTTCCTTTCCCCAATAATCACCTCAAGAGTAAGCTAGACAAGCAATTTGGTAAGTATTTGGAAGTCGTCAAGAATCTTCAGGTATCAGTTCCTTTCACGGAATTAATTACTCAAGTGCCTGCTTATGCAAAATTTATGAAAGATATCTTGACTAGGAAAAGGGCTTTTAATGAGGTGGAGACAGTTGCTTTTACTGAAGAATGTAGTGCCCTTTTACAAAATAAATCTCCACCAAAATTAAAAGATCCTGATAGTTTCTCTATACCTTGTCACGTTGGTAGTTTGTTCATTGATAAAGATTTTTGTGATTTGGGTGCTAGTGTGAGTGTTATGCCATTGGCTATTTCCTCAAAATGGGGAGTTTTAAAGTTACCAATTATTACTCTACAAATGGCTGACCGTTCTGTTAAATACCCCTAGGTGTTTTAGAGGATGTGCCTGTTAGAGTAGGTAAATTTTTTATTCCCGTGGACTTTGTTGTACTTGGTATGGAGGAAGATAGGCAAATTCCAATTATTTTGGGTAGACCATTCCTTCATACTGCAGGTGCCTTCATTGATGTGAAAAATGGTAAGCTTACACTATCTGTTGGAGATGATAAGGTCACTTTTAATCTAAGCACTGCTTTGACAAGTCCTATGCTAGAGGAAAAGTGCTATAGTATTAATGTGGTTGATGTGATTTGCCATGATAACATGCCCCAAGCTCTCTATGAAGACCCCTTGGAGGTGGTACTTTGTCTTGATTCTTCCACATGTGATGGCAGTATATGGAGCAATGAAGTAGATGCTATTAAGAAGATGTTAGCAAGTGAAGAATCTGACCTTGATGGATGCCAAAAGGTAAAGAGGTTAGATCGATCTGTGTGTAATGTTGAGGTAAAGAAACCCGAACTTAAACCTCTCCCCTCTCACTTGAAGTATGTACTTTTAGATGAGCAAGAGTTAAATCCTGTGATTGTCAGTGCCGCACTCGATGATAGCCAACTTTCCAAACTTCTAGTTGTTTTGAAAAATCACAAGAAGGCTATAGGGTACAGTATTGATGATTTAAAGGGTATTAGCCCCGATTTTTGTATGCACAGGATACACCTTGAGGATGATCCTAAGCCGTGCATTCAACCGCAAAGGAGACTGAATCCAAACATGCAGGAAGTGGTTAAGAAAGAGGTGATGAAACTACTCGATGCAGGTATTATCTACCCTATTGCTGACTCTAAGTGGGTAAGTCTTGTACAAGTAGTACCAAAAAAAGGTGGCATGACTGTTGTGAAAAATGAAAAGAATGAGTTAATTCCTACTAGAACTATGACTGGATGGCGTATGTGTATAGACTATAGGAGACTCAACATGGCCACTAAAAAGGACCACTTCCCTCTACCTTTTATTGACCAAATGCTTGAAAGGTTGGCTTGTCATAAATATTTTTGCTATTTGGATGGGCATTTAGGTTTCTTCCAAATTCTCATTCATCCTAATGATCAAGAAAAGACAATATTCACATGCCCTTATGGCACTTTTGCATATCGTAGAATGCCCTTTGGTTTGTGTAATGCCCCTGCCACCTTTCAGCGCTGCATGATGAGTATCTTTTCCGAGTTCATAGAGTCTCTCATGGAAGTCTTTATGGATGATTTTAGTGTGTATGGTTCTACATTTGATACATGTTTAGTTAATCTCACTAAAGTCTTGAAAAGATGTGAAGAGTGTAATTTGGTTTTAAACTGGGAAAAGTGTCATTTCATGGTGACTAAAGGAGTTGTTTTAGGCCATATTGTTTCTGATAGGGGCATCCAAGTAGATCGAGCTAAGGTCTAAGTGATTGAGCAATTACCCCCACCAGCTAATGTTAAAGGGGTACGAAGCTTCCTTGGTCATGCGGGATTTTATCGCCGTTTTATCAAGGATTTTTCAAAAATTGCTAAACCAATGACCCAACTCCTTCTTAAGGATGCTCCATTTGTTTTTACTGATGAGTGTCTTGATTCTTTTACCAGGATCAAGCAAGCTTTGATAACTGCACCTATTATCCGTTCTCCCGATTGGGAACTCCCTTTCGAGATAATGTGTGACGCAAGTGATTATGCAGTTGGAGGCGTGCTCGGTCAACGCAACGATAAGGTCTTGCATGCTATCTACTACGCTAGCAAGACATTGTATGAGGCTCAAGTCAACTATGCTACTACAGAAAAGGAGCTTTTGGCTATTGTCTATGCTTAAGAGAAGTTCAGATCCTATTTGATTGGCTCTAAAGTTATTATCTACACAGATCACGCTGCCTTGAAGTACCTTCTCTCTAAGAAGGAAGCTAAGCCTAGGCTCATTCGATGGATTCTCTTACTCCAAGAGTTCGACATAGAAATTCATGATGAAAAGGGAGCAAAGCATGTAGTTGCAGACCACCTGTCAAGGATCAGACATGAAGATGGTATGAACTCAACTCCTATAGATTATTCTTTTCCTGACGATAATTTATATGCAGTCACAACAAAGATTCATTGGTTTGCCGACTATGCGAATTATTTGGTAGGCGGTATAGTACCTCCTGATATGTCCTACCAATAGAAGAAAAGGTTCCTCTATGATGTTAAATTCTACTTTTGGGATGATCCTCACTTGTTTCGTGAATGTTCAGATGGTCTTTTTCGAAAATGTGTCCCTGAGTGGGAGGTCAATGGAGTCATGCATCGTTGCCATAACTCACCTTATGGAGGGCATCATGGCCCTTCAAGGACTGTTGCAAAGCTTAATGAGTCGGGTTTCTTTTGGCCGACAATGATCAAGGATGCAAAGTCTTTCATCATGTCATGTGACACTTACAAGAGAACTGGCAACTTTTCGAGAAGGCATGAGATGCCCCAAACACGTATTTTAGAAGTTAAAATCTTTGATGTTTAGGGTATTGACTTTATGGGACCATTCCCATCTTCCAATGGAAATTGCTACATATTGGTTGCTTTTGATTATGTTTCTAAGTGGGTTGAAGCCATGACATCTCCTACTAATGATTCTAAGGTAGTCATAGCTTTGTTCAAGAAAATCATATTTCCAAGGTTTGGGGTCCCACGAGCCGTGATTAGTGATGGGGGCTCCCATTTTCATGAACGACATTTAGATACTCTTTTGAAGAAATATGGAGTCTACCACCGTACTGGATTATCATATCATCCTCAAACAAGTGGGCAAGTAGAGGTTTCAAACCGCGAAATTAAGTCCATTCTTGAGAAGGTAGTTGCAAGGTCTAGGAAGGATTGGAGTACGAAATTGGATGACACACTCTGGGCTTATAGAACTGCATTCAAGTCACCAATTGGTACTTCACCGTATAGGCTTGTCTATGGGAAAGCGTGCCACCTCCCCGTTGAATCAGAATATAAAGCTTTTTGGGCGATCTAATATGGATCAAAAGCTTGTAGGGGAGAAACGCCTTCTACAACTCAATGAGCTTGATGAGTTTCGTTTGGTGGCTTATGATAGTGCACGAGTATACAAGGAGAAAACCAAGAAGTGGCATGACAAATAGATCCTACCTCGGGAGTTCACAATTGGAGACAAGGTCTTACTATACAATTCTAGGCTCAAAATCTTTCCTGGAAAGTTAAAGTCTAGATAGTCAGGCCCTTTCACAGTTAATAGAGTGAACAAGTTCGGTTCTGTAGAGATTATGAATGAAAAAGATGAATCGTTCAAGGTGAATGGTCAACGTCTGAAGTTGTACCACGAAGGAGCCCCTGTGGGTCTAGTTGAGGTTCTCTACGTCCAAGCACCTATCCCTCCTAGTCATTGAAAAGAGGTAAATGGTCGTGCGCGACCTTCATAAACCAGCGCTATTCGGGAGGCAACCCGAATCTCTAACTCTTCCTTTTTCTTTTACTCTTAATTTCTCAAAACAAAAGAAAAGAACAAAAATATTTTCATATTGAATTCACTTGAATTCAACTTATTTTTTTTGTTTTTGAATTCAACTTGAATTCGTTTCTTATTTTTTAGTTTAGTTAGTTTCTTTTAGTTTTTGAATTCACTTGAATTCAATTTTCATATTTTTTTAGACTAACCATGCTAACAAGTGTTGTTTTAGTGGTTTTGGTGTGCTAATTTTATTTTCTAGGTGAAAGCACGAGCTCAAATTTGCGCCCGCGAGGTCTCATACAATTTCATGGCCACAAAATCCTGCGCCCGCGGGATTTACATGTTTTACATTGAAAATTACTGCTCACCCGCAGGATTGAGCCCGCGCCCGCGGGATTTCGCGGCCAAACACATTTTACCACCCCCGCGCCCCCACTCGAATTCCCGCGCCTCTTCTAAAACAAAAAAATCTGCTCACCTGCAGGCTTATGCCCGCGCGATTCTGCCTAAGCCCCCACTATCACCCTGCGCCCCCCATTCGACACCCCGTGCGCCGACAACCCTCTCCACACTCACAAAAATACTGCCCACCCGCGGGGTCGAGCCTGAGCCCGCGGGTTTTCTAGCACTGTTCTAATAAAATAAAATTAAAAAAAGAGAACTTTCACAAATCCCCATAGCAATAGAAAAGTGCCTCCCTCTCACACAAACCCCCCCACTTGCCAGACCCACCCACTAACCGGCGACTGGAATCCGGCGCAGCCACATCTCCGGCTACCACAGTCCCCCTTCCGCCAGCATCTTCCCTCTCACCAACGCAGCCCCCCTTCGCAAATCCCACCCCCCTTTCTCCCGCCGGCACCCCCTACGCCACCAGCGAGCACCACCCACCATCCGGCCACCTCGCTACCGCTCCCCACCACCACGCAGCCATCAGCCACCCATAAAGAATTCCTTCCTTCAATTCCCATACTCAAAGATTAATATTAAATTGGGGGCTTTTGAACGAACATTGCAATTGTTCAATTGGCATTCTTGAGAGCAACATAACATGTTCTTAGCAACTTTTCTTTCATCAATCTCGCACTTAAAGCGGTAGTAAGTTTTCGATTTGTTCAATTTCATTTCGAATTCTGAACAATTATTGTTTGTGCCTACTACTCTCATTATTGGTAATTGGTTGACATTTGAATTTGTTTATTGTTGATCAATATAATCTTTATTAGTGCTTAGATCGTGTTGAATTTCTTATTGGAATTGATTATATTTTGGTTCTTTGATGGCGACATTTAGTTGAGATTTAATTGATTGGTATTACATTGGTTGTGTGGTGATTGGATTGATTGTGAAGTGGTTGTGAATTTTATTGGTTGTGTGGCGCTTGTGATTGGTTGTGAAGTTATTGTTATAGTTTGTGTGGTGATTGTTATTGGTTGTATGCTTAAAAGAGTCATGAGATCATCGGCGAGAGTCTTGTCTAAGTCTAAACCCATCTACAACCCCAATGAGCACTCACGAATAATAAAAAAAAAAACCCCTCCAAACCACCTTCAAAGGCTTCCAAAACTTCAAAATCCAAAGCACCTAAAGCCCCCACTTCCAAAGCCATCACCTCCACCCCAACCCCTCAACCCCCTCCACCTTCTCCCTCACAATCACCCTCCACTTCCCAAACGCGCCTTGCTAAGCTCCAAACGAGCACCATTGCCCCCACCCTCTATTTCTCTCTAAGTGCCGTGCATAAGATAGGTTTTGATTGGCCTTTTGAGTACATTGAACAGACACATCATTGGGGCCGAGTATTCCGATTGAACGAGCGGATTTGTCCTGAGCTCGTAGTTGAATTTCTGGACTCCTTTGCAGTGGGGACATCGAAAGGTGATGTAGTTTTCACCCTTGAGGGTACCGAGCATATCATGTCTTGGGATGAGATAAAAATATTCTGTTTGGTTGGCCTACAGGGGGTCATGTCGGTCCATCTACCTTCATGCAATTACAAGATGACCAAAATTGTTATATTTTTGATCCCATCTCCTTTTGGAAGAAGATTATTGGGCATTCAGATTGGGCATCGGGTTCTAGCAAGTCCTCATCTATCGGTTGTCCTGCCCTCCGCATGCTTCACCTCTTTATACTTCAGCTTTTCCGTCCAAATTGGAATCAGGACAAGTAACTCTACAAGATTTGAAACTTCTGTGGTTTCTTTCTATGTCTCCAGTGACTATGCACGGAAAAGTGAACTTTGCTAAATTCCTAATGGGTAGATTTCTTTGGGAGCGGGATGTTAAAAAAGGTGATATATCCATGGGTGGGTTTGTTTCTATGTTTGCTGTAGACAGAGGCATCGATTTAGCCACTAAAGTGACTTTTGCCTCCACCAACCTCCTTAGCGTCGCATCTATGGATCGTTATGGATGGCTCTTTCACCACGCTAAGAACAGGTATATATGGTTCGTTAAGCCTTGTCATCCCACATAAAAGCGAATTATCTATGATATTCTCCCTAGTGCTCATCGTCAAGATTCTAGTATTTGGTTATGGAATCCCCGTGCTACCTCTGAAACTATAGAGGTAGCTAGGCGGCATAGTTCAGGGGACATTCCCATGCTCTCAGTGTGTTGCATTATCATCCCCAGAGGTTGTTGTCCCTCCCACATCACCAGCACCTCCAGTTTCTGAGGACCCCTCGTCCAGCACCACTGTGTTTCCTGAACCAATGGAAGCCCACTTCAGTCGCTTCATGAGTTCTTGTGCATTATTTCAGACGACGGTGTTATCTCGCCTCGAGACTGTTGAGCGTCATGTGGAGGACCTTCATGTAGAGGTCCGTGATCTACGTCGGCCGTTAGAAGCTTCTGGCATCATCGCTTCTAGCGTCGACACTACTCCAGAGCCATCCTCGATGGACGAGGCTCCCGTTGCGTGATCTTTCTTTTTCCCTTCCCTTAATTATTACACAGTGGGACACTATGCTGTATTTAGCTTGGGGGAGGGATATTTTATCCTTTATTGCTTTCTAGTGTAGTTTTTATTGCTTTATAGTTGTTACACGCTTTTGCCTGTTCATTAGGAATAGGCTTTTACGTGTAACCAAAAAAAATGTACTGCTTTCTTAGTTGCATCATAGTTGTATTTTAGTTAGCTCATTTCATTCTAGTTTTCATCTATGGGACTAGTGTTGGCACACCTTTGAGAACTTTGTTGATATCTCTACTACAGCTCTTCAGCTTTGTTGTACAGTGGTTTCATGATTCTTCTTAGCATAATTGTGATACGATTGATTGGCCTTGGTAAGACTGTTTGAATCTCTCTCTGGCTGGCTTTAACTTTACTGTGCAGACAAATTAACCCATGTGAGCTTCTGTGCCTAATAAACTAACGAATCTGTGTCAGTTATGTTGTTTTATGAGTGATTAGTTCCTCAGTTGATGTATTGATCTTGATTTTGACCTGGTACTCCGTGATTCTTGATTGTGTACACTATTTGATATGATTGAGGCGTTCATTTCATGATTTTAGCTCCAGAGTTCTACTTGTTTACATTTTTTCCCTCTCTAGCCCCGCTGAGCTTTCTTGACTTTTGTTTGATACTTTTACCCATATTACAAGCCTTGACGTCATTTTGATTATTGTCCCAAGCCTAGCTTGGGGGAGCGAGTGTTAGTTTTGGTCAGATTGTATTACATGGATGTAGTTGATGCGTGGTTTTGTTGAAGAAAAATGTTACTAATGAGCTTTATCATTGAATTGGAATGTAATTCAAAGGAGAAATTTTGGCAATATAGAAAAACAGAAAGAAAAATGAAAAAAAAAATGAAGAAAAGAAATAAAAGAAAAGAAGTGAACTTATTTTGAAAGAAAAGTGAAAAGGTTATATATGAGTTACTATGGTTGAAAGATTTTCTGGCGATATTTTGGTAATGATGGTGTTATATGGAGTTGTGAATGCCTTGTTAGTCCGTTTTTACATTGATATTTGCTCCCCTTCTTGGCTTTTACACCACATTTCCCAAAATATGATCCATACCCTTAACCCTAGCCTCATTACAGCCCTTGAAAATCCTCTTGATCTTTGTGTGTTGCATTTTCGTGTTGAAGGTGAGTCAAAAGGTCAAAGTTAAAGAGTATTGCTTCTTCTGAGTTGATATATATAGGTTGAGTGTCATTGATTTTCGCCCTAAAAACATGAGGGTATGAGTGCACATATCTATAGTGAGGTCTGTCAAGTTTTGTTAAGTCCAGCCTGGGGGAAAGGGTTTGTGGTAAGATTGTTGAGTTGATTGGTCACATGACGTGCTATGCGGCTTTGTTTCGTAGATGCTCGATGCTTGGTTCGTGTAGTATTGATATCTCTCGTGTTTTAGATTGTGTGCTTAACCCTGTTTTAGTCCCATATTGTAGTTTATCATTTTCTTCCCATGTCTATTATCTGATTGCTTGGGGACAAGCAACAGTTTAGCTTAGGGGAGTTTGATGAGTCATATAATATAGGTATTTCATGATGCATTTAGGTTGCATTTTAGGATCATTTAGTTGCAATTTTAGTCCGTAACTGCATATAGTTACTTAAGTTGAGAAAATATTACTCTTGTGTGTGTTTTCGGTGTTTTTGATAGTTTTCAGGAATTGAGAACACAATTAGAGTATTATTGGACAAGATTAAGCATGAAAACCATCTAGGAAGGAGCTAACTCAAATGAGAAGTCCAAAGGGCATTTTCGAGTTAGATTGCAACCCAAAACAGAACGGATTCATGTTAAAAGAAGTATGGAAATCAATCCATGTGAACTCTTTTGATCATAACTCATTATCCAGAGATCGGAATTGAGTGATTCCAGTGGGGTTGGAAACTAGACTTAAAGATATTTCCAACGGTGTATGACACGCCCCTATACGACTTCTAGTTTATGAGATATGATCTTTGCAAGTTGACGCTGTTTTGCAGGATGAAAACCCGCGGACGCGAGTTATTCCATTTAGCTTATAGTCGAATAAGGCCTTATCTTTTGACGAATTTGACTCTATTTTTCAGCAAATTATAAGGTACACCTTGGAGTACACAGAATATGTGTACTCCCGGTGGCATTTTTGCAATTTTTTTTAAATTGTGGGGGTAATAATGATATTTCGCCATCTGAGAGAGTTAATAGGGCATTTATGAGAGCTTCTTCATTTGGCGGCTGTGTGTTCTTGGATCTGGCGCTATGGAGCTCGTGATTTCTCTCAAACTAGGTAATTAATGGATCTTTGTTTGTGTTTAATTCATTGTTTTCCCTTTTTTTGTTGAATTTTGTTGAATGTTCTTTAATTTTTAACCTAATTTCATCTTTGTTTTCTCGTAATTTTGTACTCATTTAACCTAATTAATGCTCTTTTAAACCTGATTTTTTTATTTTTTTTTATTAGTACATTTATTTTCGTTTTTGATTTTGAAGTAAGATACTCAATTGAATGATTCATAGTCATTTGTGAGTTTCCTAGAAAGATACAATCAAATGAGCATGTATCATATATGTACTCATTTTGTACGGTGAAATGAGTATGTATATCTTGATGGATTTGAATTTGCATTTGCAGTATTTTTGTACTCATTTAGTACAGTAAAATGAGTATGCATTTTTTGATGGATTTTACAATTGCATTTATGCGTACTCATTTTGTACAGTGAAATGAGTACTTATTTGATGTATTTTTAATTGCATTTGTCTATAATCATTTAGTACAGTAAAATGAGTATGCATTTTTGATGGATTTTATAATTGCATTTTCTGCGTACTCATTTTGTACAGTGAAATGAGTATGCATTTTGTATATTCATATTTCCAGTGTGGTATACTCATTTTGTACAGTGAAATGAGTATGCATTTTGTGTATTCATATTTGCAGTGTGGTATACTCATTTTGTACAGTCAAATGAGTATGCATTTTGTGTATTCATATTTGCAGTGTGATATACTCATTTTGTACAGTCAAATGAGTATGTATTACTTTCATACTCATTTTATTTTATTTCTTATTTTTTTCAGTTGTTGCTTCTGGTGTGTACTTGGTTAATGAATCTGAATCTTCAGAATTGGAAATAAAAGAGTTTGATTCAGAAAAATAAGCATATGATGCTTACAATGATTATGCTTATAGGATAGGATTTGGTGTTAGGATGTCTAAAATTAGATATTCTGCTAATCAAGAGCTGCTAGGGAGAGAATTTTGTTGTAGTAAACATGAGAAGAAGCAACAACATGGAAAACAAGGTAGGAAGTTTGTGAAACTTAATCGTAGGATTGGTTGTCAAGCTATGATTTATTTTCGAAAGAATGATCAGGATAAGTGGGTTTGTGTGCGGCATCTTATGGTTCACAACCACTCTTTTTGTCCTTATGCTGAAGTTCATCATATAAGGTCACATAGGAAAGTGAGCAGTGGCCAATTGAAGTATCTTACACACATGAAAAAAAGTGGCATCGGTGTAGCTGATGCTTTTCGTTGTTTACGTCGAGAAGTTGGTTTTTCTCCGGCATTGGTTTTGAGAAAAGGGATGCATATAATGCGGTTGCTGTAGAGTTGAAAAAAATTTGGGATGGAAATGATACAAGGACTTTGGTTAAGATTTTTGAGAGAAGAAGAGAATCCGAGGATGATTTTTTTTATGATTTTGAGATTAATCCTTTTGATTCATCATTGATTGGTTTCTTCTTTAGAGATAAGAAGATGAAGGATGACTATTTAGCATTTGGTGACTTAATTGTCTTTGATATAACCTACACTACTAATAAATAATTTATGATTTGTGCTCCTTTTGTTGGTATTAATCAACATACACGTACTTGTATGTTTGGATGTGGATTTCTTCTTAATGAGCGTATAGATTCTTTTGTGTGGCTTTTTGAAACATTCTTGAAGTCAATGGAAGGGGTTCATCCTAAAACCATTATGATTGATCAAGCATTCTCTATGGCAGCCGCAATTGTGAGAGTTTTTCCATTAGTGAAGCATAAACTTTGTATATGGCACATCATTAAGAATTCCCTAAATCATATTTGGTCCTTGTGTGATGAGCCGAACTTCAATAAGTTGTTCAGTAGAATCATGAAGAAATCTCATAGTGAAGCAGAATTGAAGTTTTTTTGGCAAAGGTATTTTGTTTCTCTTGTTACATAACTCTGATATCATACCAATATTCATACTCATTTGATTGTTTTATACTCATATTGTCTTTTTCTTATATGACACAGTCAAATGAGTATGCATAAGATGGATATTCATTTTCTATATGCAAATGAGTATGTCTTAAATGAGACTTGCAGTAATGTGTACTCATTTAGTATAGTAAAATGAGTACGCATTTGACATACTCATTTTTACAGGAAAATGAGTATGTCTTAAATGAGGCTTGCAGTAATGTGTATACATTTAGTACAGTAAAATGAGAATATATTTGATGTACTCATTTTTTACAGGCAAACGAGCATGTGTTAAATGAGACAGTAATGTGTACTCATTTAGTACAGTAAAATGAGTATGTGTTTTATAATGATGTGTACTCATTTTTCTTATCATGGTAAATGAGTATGCATTGTTATTTATACTTATTTCAGTGTCTTGTTTTTTTTTCTTGTAGAATGTTGACAACATACAATTGTGCATCTAATGGTTGGTTGGATAGATTGTGGGGATTGAAAGAGATGTGGTGTCTTGCTTATAGCAAGGATTACTTTTCTGGTGGTATTTTGTCATCACAAAGGAGTGAGTCTACCAATCATGCGTTGTCAAGAAAAGTTTCTAAAACAACTAGTTTATGTGAGTTTTATGATAATTATTGCGAGGTGGCTCGTGAATGGAAAAGTGTTGAAAGAAAGGACAATGAGCTTTGTTGGGAAGGGTTAACAGAACTAGCCGTCCTATATGTGAAGATACTTGAGAAAGCCTCAAAAGTTTATGCAATTGATGCTTACAAACGTTTTGAGATGGAGTTTTTGAAGGAAATGTCATATAATTTCAAATGTGTATCAAATGGTTTTGAGGTTGGAGAATCTCTAGTTTTCTATGTAGAAAGACTCCAAAGTGAAGAGTTTGGTCATTATGTGACATTTGACACATTGTCACATTATTCTTCTTGTAGTTTCAAACGTTTTACTGAAACTGGATTTCTTTACCGGCACATTCGTAGGATTTACCATGCCAATTGTGTTGCTAAAGTTCCTGATATATGTATTTAAAGCGTTGGACAAGACAAGCTAGAGATAAAGATGATGATAAAACTTTAGTTGCTTGTGAGCCAATGGATGGAGTTGTTACTAGTTCTACTACATGGAGACTTCAACTTCAAAGAAAGATTACCAAGTTGTTATGTGCTAGTGACTCAAATGACTTAGCAAGAAAGGTTGTTGAAAATTTGTTTGAGATGGCGAGACACGAAGTTGAAACAGTTGTTGGTAGTATATACTTCTCTGATGGTGAAGAAGACTTTGATGATGGTGTTTAAAATCTAAGAGGAAAGACAACGAAGGGTGAAAGATTTAAAAGGAAAAAGGGCATAGAAGAGGTGAAGAGAAATGTGGCTAGAGAAAGACAAAGAGCTGCCGAGACTCGAGCAAATAAAACTCAAAGAGAAGAGATAGTACAAATTCCTACGTCACTAGATTGTTCTCCGAGTTGCTTTCCAATAGATTATTAGTGTCAAATGTGCTTTTAATTCTCATTAGTTTTATATATTTTTAGGATTGTTATTGGAATTTTTTTTTTAATTTATCAAGGTTTTGATATTTATGAAATGACTATTAAATTGCAGTAAGATGATGATGCATTAGTTGTGTACTCATTATGTACAGTAAATGAGTATGCATTATGTATAGTTTTTCATACTCATTTTGATACAGTCAAATGAGTATGTATTAAAGAGCATACTCATTTTCATACATACATACTCATTTCCATACATACATACTCATTTCCATAGATGCAAATGAGTATGTATTTAAATCATACTCATTTTGACACAGTGAAATGAGTATGTATCAAAGAGCATACTCATTGAGTATCAAATTATTCATACTCATTTGACTGTATTAAATGAGTATGAATTAGAGGCATACTCAACAGTAGAGGTGGCCATTGGTCGGGCTGGCCATGACCCTACCCTGAACCGGCCCGGTGAAAAACCAGTCCAACCTTATACCGGAAAAAATCAACCTTGAACCGGCCTAGTTGATCAAGGAACTAGTTCGCTTCAGTTTTATGTTTTCAAATTTTAGAACCAGTGGACTGGTTCTAACCCTGACCCTGACCCGACCTGTAAACCAACCTGTTCTTGAACCAGTCCTTGAATCGGTCCATTCTTGAATTAGTGCTTGATCGCCTCTAAACAGTCATTAAAACCCTATACCATAAATTCAAATCTTAAATCGTAACCTTTGTGATTATGAGTTTTTGTTATTGATAGTTGCGATTGGTGAAATAACCTTGAACCAACACTAAACCAACTCTGAATTGACACTACATCTATCTTTGACCCAACCCTGAACCTGGCACTGAACCGACCCTAAATTGACATTGATTGTTCCCGAACTGTGCTCGTATCGGTTCAGGTTTAGAAAAACATAATCCTGAATCAGCCTTGAACCGACTTGGATGGTTTCATGGTTAGGTCAGGGCCAAATTTTTGTAGTCAATAGTTTACCATACATATTTATTTTTATTATAGTTATATACATACTCATTTTATACAGTCAAATGAGTATGTATCAAAGAGCATACTCATTTGCATATATACATAAATGAGTATGTATTAAAATGCATACTCATTTTCATATATACATAAATGAGTTTAAATATTTATATAAGTAGATCATTTTTAGATCACATGCATACCATGTATTAATGTTTCATACTCATTTTTGAGAATGATTAATGAGTGTAACTAATTTGTATACACCAAAATGTCAGCATATTATATTATATACTTTGCATCAAGTAAAGTTTGCAAATATAATCCTTAAAACACTACTGAAGTATTTCATCCTACTAAAACATCCTCAAAACACTACATGATCCTTACTTAAGTTTGCATGAATTAAAGTCAAACTGAATATTCTTTTGCTGCTTCAATGTTCTTCTTCCTCTGCAGATTTTCTTCAAATGTCAAGATGTCATAGCAGTACTTGATCCTTAGATTTGCTAATGGTGTGAACTGCAAAGTAATGAAGTGAAAAGTTAAAAAAAAATTAAAAGAAAAGGCATACTCATTTCAGTAATACATACTCATGTTTCTTTTGATACACAGAAATGAGTATACATACTCATTTTGATACATTCATACTCATTTTACACCCAGTGAAATGGTAATGTGTCACAAGCATACTCATTTTACACAGTGAAATGAGTATGTGTCACAAGTATACTCATTCCACATAAAATATGTTTAAAGTACATTTATATGAGGAAACTTATTGTTTACTTACATCATCCTTAACCAGTCATATTCTCCAGCCTTTTGCCCCTTCTCCTTTGAATGTTTGCATGTGCCGCATGACATAGATTCCGCAATCAACAGTGTTTTCAGTATTTCTCTAGCTCATTTGTAAACGCACTAGTTTCAAAAGACTAACTGTAATTGCCTTTGGATGATCTATGAGAAGTAACCAATATGCTACTGCAGCTTTCTATAACATAGAAATTGTGTGAAAAAAGACGAAGATAAAGTTAGGCTATTATTTAAAATGAAAATTTGAGATGTAAAAGTTTTGTATGCATACCAGATTGTAGGGTAGTTACCCATATTTAATAAGTGATTTTCCAAAGGTATCTCTGTTGTCGATTATATCAAATCTTTTATGCTTGAGGATGAAAGTCATCACATAGAAATGATCATGAGCATGCACTGGAAGAACCAACATTTCCACTTTATTCATTGGGAATGAACACCACTTGTCAAATTCAATGCTTGCTTCAGCTGCAAATATATCATTCCTTTGCTTTGCTGTTTTTTTCTCGAACAAATTCACTTTGTTCTGCATTTGAAGAGTTAAAAAAAATTACAGTAATTTGCAAATGAATATCAAATTATTCATACTCATTTGACTGTATCAAATGAGTATGTAGATAACTATAATAAAAATATATAAGTATGATAAACTGTTGAGTAAATGAGTATGCATCAAAGAGCATATTCATTTCCATACATACATAAATGAGTATGTATCAAAGAGCATACTCATTACCATATATGCAAATGAGTATGTATTTAAGTCATATTCATTTTGATACAGTCAAATGAGTATGCATCAAAGAGCATACTCATTTCCATACATACATAAATGAGTATGTATCAAGAGCATACTCATTTCCATTTATGCAAATGAGTATGTATTTAAGTCATACTCATTTTCATACAGTCAAATGAGTATGCATCAAATAGCATACTCATTTCCATACATATATTAATGAGTATGTATCAAAGAGCATACTCATTTCCATATATGCAAATGAGTATGTATTTAAGTCATACTCATTTTGATACAGTCAAATGAGTATGCATCAAATAGCATACTCATTTACATACATACATACTCACTTCAACAAATGCATAATTATGAACAGAAAATTTTATGAAAAATTAATACTTACAGCAGCTTCAGTTGTAAAGAAGAATCGGACTGGTGAATCATCACTCTTAGTTAATTTCCTATGGTTCAATATCAATGAATAGATATCTATCATGTTTGATGATATCCATGATTTTTCTTGAAAACTTAGGAAAAAAATCCTAATTCCTTTAAATCCCTTGTAATCAAATAAGGTTGCCCTACAAAGAACATTTAAAAATCCATGATTTAAACATATCATGTTACTGAATATTATTTGTAACATTAATTAACAAGTTATGGTATAAGTTAAGGAATTTACCATCTTTTTCTCTTTTCATCAAATGCAAATTTTGCCATGCATAATTCTTTCTCATTTGGTGGCGTATTTGCATCTTGTACTTACTCTATAAATGGTGATCGAAGATGAGCTGAAGGTTGTAAAGGTCGTTTTCCTTCCCTATTGTCAACATTGTATGCTTCCTGCTCCTTGTTAACATTCTCTTCTATAACTATCTTTTTACCCCTATCTTCCTTAGTTTTTACATCCTCAATATTTTGATCTTGTCTTTTGCCAACTTTCTTCCCTTTGTCATTACTATCTTCATCTTCATTTCCTCCATCTGTCTCTTTGTTATTACTGTCCTATTTTTCGTTTCTTCTATCTTCAACTTGTTGTTCTTCTTGTTGATCGACTTCTTTCTGTTTCTCATTACTGTTATCTTTCTCTTATTGTCCTTCCATACATTTTTTATCATTAATGTTGGCCTCTTCCTCAATGTTCGTTTTAAATCTATCATCATGAAATTGTTATATTTCTAGTTAGCATACTCATTTATAAACTGTCATACTCATTTTGAATACTTATTTATGAACTGTCATACTCATTTATAAAGTTTCATACTCATTTCATGACTATCAATTTTTCATTTTCTTAATGCTGAAATTTATATTCTAAGATATATACTTATTTAAATTATTCATACTCATTTGACTATATGTTTTAGGGTTAAGCATAGAGCTGAATGATTATGAATCAGATTTCATACTCATTTGGCTGTATGCTTAGTATACAGTTAAATGAGTACTCATTTTAGCATACAGCCAAATGAGTATGCATCAGATTCATACTCATTTTGTCTGTATGCTTAGGATACAGTCAAATAAGTATGAATCAGATTCATACTCATTTGTACAGATTCATCCATAATAAGCAATGTGTGAATAGTAAAATCAAGACTAAACCATATAAGCAATTTGAATTATGAAATCTTATCATTACCTGAATTTGTTCATCGACATTTGATTTTGATGCTTTCTCCTCCTGATCTTTATGCTCACTGTCCTGAAGTTCATGGTCCTCATTGTGTTAAACTTCGTGTTGCTCACTGCCAATGTTCTGTTCTTCGTTACCTTCCATCTCTATTTCATTGTTAACTGTTGCCTCTGCTGAAATCTCTGTCGCCTTTGCCAAAATCGGTTGGTCTTTTGGCATTTTTTCCATTTTCTCTTCTTCATCAGGTTGTTTATCATTGTCTTCAACTGATGCATGTTCTAAATTTTCAGAATTTTGTTCTTTTTCTCCTTCATGAGGTTGTTCTCCTTCATCAGGTTGTTCACCTTCATCAGGTTGTTTCTCGTTGTCTTCAACTGATGGCTCTTCTAAATTTTCAGAATTGTGTTCTTTTTCTCCTTGCTCTTCAATGTTTTTCTCTTCTTTATCATTCTCACTTTTGTTTTCATCTTTATTCTCCAGATTTGATTCACTGCCATCATTCTCCTCATTATTATCACTTTCAATTGTGATTTCTTTTCCCTTGTCGACAGTTTCTTCTTCTTCAGCATTTGTGTTTGGCATTTGTTCTGATGTTTCTCCCAAAACCATTTCTGTGGCTTCCTCAAACTGCTCTTCTGCTGTTGTATCAACATCAAGATCCACATAGCTTTTGGCTATATCAACGACAAGGCTACATGTAGCATTCAGCTCATCCGACTTTTGTGACAATCCTAAGTCAAAGCTGGGAATATCTTGATCAACCTTATCCTTCCTATTTTCAGAATATTTTTTCTTTGCTTCTTGAGCTCTTTAAAAATTTAGAATAGCAGCATTAATTTCTTCAATGACAGCAGGATCATTAAAGAAAGCGTCTTGGCTTGAAGGTGTACTTGTGTTCTCAGTTTCTTCTACTTCTTGGTTAAAACACATACCAATCACTGATAATGCTAAGTCTTTCAATTTCTCGACAATTTCATTCTTGGGTTTCTTTGACATTACTTGACATTTGTCTAAGAAATTACTTATAGCATCCCCCAATTTTGATGTTACCAAAGCAAACTCTCTGATATCATCCTATTTCAATGTAGATATATATTTCTAGTTAGCATACTCATTTATAAACTTTCATACTCGTTTTGAATACTTATTTATGAACTGTCATACTCATTTATAAAGTTTCATACTCATTTCATGACCATCAATTTTTCATTTTCTTAATGTTGAAATTTATATACTAAGATATATACTTATTTAAATTATTCATACTCATTTGACTATATGTTTTAGGGTTAAAGTCAAATGAGTATAGATTAGATTCATACTCATTTAGCTATATGCTTAAGATACAGTCAAATGAGTATGAATCAGATTCATACTCATTTTAGCATACAGCCAAATGAGTATGAATCAGATGCATACTCATTTTGTCTGTATGCTTAGGATACAGTCAAATGAGTATGAATCAGATTCATACTCATTTGTACAGATTCATCCATACTCATTTTACACAGTCAAATGAGTATGGAATACATGCATAACCAATTGTACATAAGATTCATTACCAATGTGTGAATAATAAAATCAAGACCATATCTAAACCATATAAGCAATTTGAATTATGAAATCTTACCATTTCAGTTTTGTTGTCATTTTTTTCATCATCAATCTCAGCTTCTTTGTTGAAACCTTTAGCTTCTTCATGAACATCTTTGTTTTCTTCATTTTCTTCAGTTTCTTTATTTTCTTCATTTTCTTCATTTTCTTCACTTGCAACAGTGTTATTCACTTCAGCTTCATGTGGCAGTGCATTCTCCTTTTGTATTACTTTGAATGATGGTTTTATGATGTTTCCTGAACCGAATCTTTCAGTTGAGAGCTCATTAGTCACTCTAATCACAAGCATGTTTGTTGTCCATCAGCCAATGTTGGGAACCGTCTAGTAGGCTTTTCTGAGTTCTTGTGAACAACACGGTCAATGTAGAAAATCTGTAATACGAGATGAAATTATTTTGGTTATTATGTAAGAAATTTAGCAATGTATAAACAAAGCTAGTTAAAGCGAAGGATTACTTACAATTAAGAAAAACAGAGGATCGTTGTAAGCCTTTGATGGATCTTTCTTCCAAATTCTGCCAGATTCAATTAATGAATCATAAAGAAACTTGCTCCAATTCAAGTTCCTTATTTGGTCAACATGTGTCAAAAATCTTACAATTCTTTAATTAGCAAACACATTTTTGTTCCCTTCTATAAGCTTAGAGACAATGAGGACAATTAGGTTTCACTTGAAAGAAGCGTCACCAACCTTAGATTATGTTAGTTTCTTCACCAATATACTCTCAGGTACATTTGTTCCCCTTTCAAGATGACCTTTAAACTGCTTGCGCCACTATGTTAAGGTCAACATTTCATTCACATTGTCAGCTTTTGTGAAGTCGATTGTCTGACCTCCTATAGAGAACCCCAATGTGTAGTGGACATCAATCTCACTAATTTCAATTGATCCTTTTTCTGTCTTGAGGATATAGGTTTCAGGATCAAAACTATCTAACAACCAATAAGTAATGGTTGATGAAATCCTAGTTATGTTAAGCTGTAATAGATGCTCAAATCCTATATCTGTTATTGCTTTCCTATGTGTCTTCCCTTTTAATTTCAAGATTTTACACAGGCTTTGAGGAGACATCCTACTATGTACAGTCGGGAAATCTAATGATGGTTTTTCATCTATCATATCTTCATCCTCTATTATCTCCATTTCTTTCTTAGCATCCCTTTTTTGCTTTTTGGTTGGTATCTCATCTTCTGGAATGGAGACTTCTTTACCTTTTCTCTTTGGAGTCGTCTTTACTACTTCATTTTTGATAACCATTGCTGATGCAGTTGATGGTTGTTTTGGATGCTTTATTATTATCTTTTTCCTACAATATACATAGAAGCATAAGAACTGTGAATAAGATCCCTAACATAATTAGAAAGTTATACTCATTTAGGTTTATCATACACATTTCAATCATTTTCTAACAGATTATCAAATGAGTGTGTATGTAATTCATACTCATTTTACAGTATCAAATGAGTATATCTCATATGCATACTCATTTAACTGTATCAAATGAGTATAATTAAGAGGAATACTCAAAGAGATTTATTAATAGACTCATTTCACTAGATGTCTACATACTCATTTTCATAAATAGGAATAGTTCTAACTGATTCATACTCATTTTACTGTATCAAATGAGTATGAATAGATTATTATACTCATTTTTGCATTATTATACTCATTTCACGAAGTTTAGCTAACAAAAACATGAGAAACTACATACTCATTTTCACTGTATTATACTCATTTGATAATCAGATTAACTATTTTCATATTATTCATATGTACTCATTTGACTGTATCAAATGAGTATGTGTAAAACGCATTTACATTGATGTTTATGATACTAAATTGACCAGTTTTCATACTCATTTCAATTTATGATGCATACTCATTTTCATAAATTGGAACAGATCTAACTGATTCATACTCATTTTACAGTATCAAATGAGTATGAGTAGATTATTATACTCATTTTTTCATTATTATACTCATTTTTGCATTATTATACTCATTTCACGAAGTTTAGCTAACAAAAATAGTTGAAACTACATACTCATTTTCACTGTATTATACTCATTTGATAATCAGATTAACTATTTTCATATTGTTCATATGTACTCATTTGACTGTATCAAATGAGTATGTGTAAAATGCATTTACATTGATGTTTATGATACTCGATTGAGCAGTTTTCATCAGATTATTTACTTATTATTCAGTTTACCTACTCAATTAGGTATATACATTGATATTTAGCATACTCAATCAACTATTATTAGGTAGAAATTGAGAAAAATGATTGCATTCTTAACTTATTTCATAACTTTAATTCGAGAATAAATGCAAGCAATTGAATTTCGTGATATCTAACAGTCTAATTGAAGCTTTTTTACTTACTTAGGTTTTGGATTTTCAGCAGTTTGATCATCTTGACGATCTTTCTGGCGAGTTTGCATGATTTTGTTTTCTTCGAAGTTTGATTTGCTTCTTTCTGTTTCGAATTCGTAACAACTTTGTTTGATTTTTGCAGAAATTTTAGGAGAATGAGAGAGAATTGGAGTGACAATGGTGAGAGATTTTGGGAGGAAGGTAGTTTCTGGAGCTAGAGAAAGAATGAATCTCGAGGAAAGCGCGAGAGTGAATCAGTTTTGTTTTGTTTTGTTTTTCTTTTTGTTTTTTGGGCGGTTTTCTTGTGGGTCATTAGTGAGCGGTTTTCATTTTTAATGATTGGGCTGTCTTATCGGGCTTAGTTCACCTAGTTCCATGTAGACCAAGGTGTATGATTTACCAACTAGTATTTTTCTAGTTGTTTTAGGAAAAAGAAAGGTATAAAGACTCAAGGGAAGCTTATTATTTCCTATCTTATTTTCTATTTTAATTTTCGATCATTAATTCATTTTAGATTAGAATTCTTTTTCTCTCAATTAGTTAAGAACCCTAGTTTTGCTTTTTCCCCAATTGACATTGAATTTTCAATAGAAGCTTTGATTTTGCAAGATTGGTTCTACAATTGGTATTATTTCTCTTCTCTTCTTATTTCTATTCAATCCTTGACTATTAATTCATGTTTGCTTGTTTAAAAATGAATATATTTCCCCCAATTATGATTGAGTAGTCTATTTCTAGGGTTTAAGGGGATCCATGATCAATTATGAAGGGATGTTTATAAAGTATTGATTTTTATTGATGTATGTTGATTCCTATTGAATGTTTTTATGTCTATTCAATCCAATTTGACCAGATTTGATTGCTATAGTGTTGCAATATTAAGTTATGCGCCGAGAGGTATAAACTTGATATTAAGGCTAGTTTCAATAGGTAGAATTGGTATTAATAAATTGCGAGAGCCTGTTAATATCATTCTATGGTTGGTTTAGACTTGAGAGAGCAAATCAACCTATTTGACTGCATTATTAATTGTTGATTGTTATGTTTCATCCCGAAATATTGATCATTGGTGAACCTATGCCCTAGACTCTTTAATATTGATATTCTTGATTTAGTTATATTTTAGTTTAGTATAATTACCACAAACACTCGTTCTCTATAATCTAGATTTGACTGACAATTAGGAAAAGAAAATTATTTCGCTGTGGATTCGACCCTACTTCCCTAACTACTATTTGTTAGAGGACTTTAGGATTACTTTTGATTAGGCGATACGACTTTAGCCTGTCACAATCACACCAAAATTTGAAGGCAATTGTCTTATGGTCATACAAAATTTAATGTGTTAGGAAAAAAAAATCCAAATTTAGCGTGAAAAATCAAATAAACCCATAAATGTTTTTTAGGTAAAACATGCAATATACGAAGAATATATCCAGAAATTTAACATAAAACCAAAGGAAAAACCACAAAATTGTCGATAAGTTACAATATTTTAAATAAAAATTAATTAAACCCTTAAATATTTTTTTAGTAGAACAAGCAATAAACGAATAATAAGCCTGAAATTCAAGCCCCTAACTTATCGAAAAGATACATCATTATTTCTGGGTTGAAACTTAGCGATTTAACCGCAATCGTGAGGTCTAGATCATAAATAGTTTTTGCTAAAAGCTAGACAATGACTGGAATTTGGGTGAACATTGAGTGAAAGAAACACATTATCAGGCAATTTTCAATATTTCTAGAAATTGGTAGAATTAGTACTCCTAAGTCTCCTATGACCCTTCTTTTGATGAATCATTTTATATACCTAAAAAGGTATTTATATGCCATGTATCCTTATAACATTGTTTACAGCAACGGTGTTTTAACTTTTGGGTAAAATCATTAAAAAAAGTTCATATTGATTGATTATTATACTTTGGATTAATCACCTTAGAGGATGGTCAACGAATTTTGGCTTGTTGAATTTTTCTAAAAAAATTAACGGTGTGTAAAGGGAGTGAAATGTAGATGCTAATTTCACCAAGGCCCCGTTCTTTTGGACTAAATTAATAAAATTAATTGTAGTTCAGTTTAGTCCAACTTCATTAATTTCAGTTCAGTTAAGTTCCACTAACTTTAGTCCAGTTAAGTTCGGTATGGCTCCATTCAATTGCATAACTTACATTATTATTTTTAGTTTCTTATTATTACAATTACTATTTACGTTATTGTCATGATTGAAAGTCTTTGTTTGATTGAGAAACTTTTAAAAATAGTTAGAAGCACATCTTACGAGATCACATTTTATAAATTTGATGCTTATGTAATGTTAATATGATATTTGTAAGTTGATTAAATTTATAACAACTCATATTAACAAACATTTCAATATATTCCTTAGAAAATTCTATCTTAAACTATATTATTCCAACATTTAATAGTAAATATAATATCTTTCATTTACATTGGCAACAACGTTGTATCCTAATAACGGCACAAACTAATATACATATACTTCCTCCGTTTTTTAATAATCGCACCATTAAACCAGTTTACGCAACCCAATGCACAATTTAGATGTTAAATATCTTTAATTATACACAATAAAAAATTATGCAAATTAGATTTTAATAATCTATACATTGAGACGAATCTAACAAAATCCCACATGACTATATTTTTTCTTACATATAAGTCACATTATTGATTTAACTGGACATGTATGAATAGTGTGAAAGATAGAAATGGTGCAAGTAAAAAAAAACCGGAGGAAATATATATATATATATATTATAGCTATTTCAACTTTGGAGAATTATATTTCAAATTAATGACCAAACTTTTGTTTTGTTTAACTTTTGGAGACTCAAATTTAGAAGTTCTGGAGAAAATTTAGAAGTGTTTGATTAGGGGAGACTCAAATCTAGAAGTTATAGGTTTGAAAAGGGGTTGTTAAACAGCGCCCACAATAATACAAAAAACGTCCACACTGTTAATTAAAAAGACTAAAATACCCTAATTTAATTTTAACATTCCTTCTCTTCCCCTTCACCCATCAGCGATCCAACACACATTTTCCCTTCTCTTCCTTTCTCTCATAGTCTCATTGGACTGTTTTTCACTCTTGCAAAGTGTTCATTTGCATCAGCTAGATTCAACAAGGATTATTGTCCAATAATCTGATTAATTAGTTCTATATACTTGTTGGCAGCATAAATTTTAACTCTATTGAAACTCAACATCTACTAGGGATGGCAACGGGTCGGACTCGAATCGGAGGTAGCAAACTCCATCTTCGGTCCGGAATATAAACGGATTCTATATTCACCTCCGAGTCTGAACTCCGAGTCCGTTTGGCAAGGTCCGACTCCGGTCCGTGATGTCTGTAGGACCTCCGAGTCCGACTCCGAAATCCGAGTCCGTTTGCGAGTAGACTCTGACTCCGACGGAGCTCCGAGACCCTTTACGTTTTTTCCCCTTTTTTAGTGATTAATGATTATGGCTATTTTCAATTTTTAATATGATTACTTTATTGGGTTGTAAAGAACAAATAAGGCATGACAACACTAAATTTCCGGCTGTAACCTTTTGCCAAATCATTGATAAATAGCAAATTAAAGTTAAAAAAAAATTGTCTTCGTTAATACCAAAAAAAATTATCTTCAAAGTTATGAAATCTAATTGAGCAACATCAAATGTCTTAACTCTTGGAGTTCTCAAACATAACATAACAACCAACCAACCAACAACATTGTCTCTCGAAAATAAATCAAGTTGCAATATTACATCAAAATACAATCATAAAAACAAGAGTTTCCAACAATTTAACTTCCAATGATCTTGATGTCCAAATAGATCCATTTTGAAGCCTACAACAATAATAAATAATAACAATAGTTAGAAAAGAAGCTAATCAACTTAAGAACTATATTTGCATGTAAACATACATTAATCTAATACTTCTTCTTTAGTCTCCACATCTTCATCCTCAAAAATAGATGCACATTGAAGATTATCACCCTTTGTGTTATCTAAAATAAAAATAATATTATTAAAAAAAACACAAAACAATATAATAGTTGAACATCCAAAAAGCTAGACCAATTACCTTTAAATTCAGGAAGCCTCCAACTTTGAAGACACATTAATGCTTCCACGGTATCCGGATTAAGTCTACTCCGATGCGGACCAATAACTCTACCACCCCCGCTAAAAGCACTCTCCGAAGCAACGGTAGAAATAGGCACCGTAAGAACATCCCTCGCAATCCTAGAGAGAATAGGATACTTGCTCGATTCCGCATTCCACCAAGTAAGAAGGTTAAATTTAGAGTCCTCAACCACTATCCTTTCATCTTGAAGGTATGTCTCTACTTCACATATGCGAGACCTATTTGGTGGTTGTGTCATAACATGTTTTTCCCACAAGCCCTCATACTCTTCGGTGTCAACCACAGGCCTCTTACCCATATCATTTACAATGGAAGAAGGTGTACCACGAGATCTCTCTTTATCAAACATTTCATATTCATAATCCATAGCCAAATCAACTAAGAACATTCTAACCCTATCACATTCCGCCTCATATTTATTACCATAAATACGTTGGTAATAAAAAGACACACATTCCAATTTCCTCCTAGGATCCAAAACCGATGCTACGGATAATATCATATTAATAACATCCCAATATTTATCAAACTTGATCATCATCTTTGAAGCCATTATCTTAATTATTTCATTCTCACACTTCACCCATTTTCTCAATGCAAGTCTAATTTCACAAACCTTTTGAAAATACAAGTTAATTTTCTCCCACCACTACCAACAACCATGCAATCCTCCTCACTACTACATTCATCTACATTGTCTTGTACATGTGATACATTAGTGGTTACTTTGTTAGCTTCCACTTGCCTCCTAGTTTGAACAGTGGGATCTTTCTCTTTGACGGACTCTTCTAGGGTAGGATTAAAAGATGTTTCATTATTCTCCATCCCTATTTTAGACAAAAATCATTGTATAATTATACAAAATGTATAAAGTACAAAAATCACAGTTAAAGTGTGTATTTGAACTCATATTTATTCTCCATCCCTTTCGATGCATTTTTCACCCTTTACAAATCACATTACAAATTCAGCAAGCAAAACCGACGAACACAACAAATAACATTATAAATTCAGGTGAAAGGCAAGAATCAAACAACAATTCAGTATTATTGTGGTGAGTACAAAATGTGAAATGGAGGGTGTACAAAATTAAATCAGAAAATGAATTAAACTCATGACATAAGTATCTAATTTCCATATCACAACAAGCCAATTTTAAACAAAAAAATTAACTAGTGTTCCAAATAAATAACAGAAATATAAGCAAATAATATAAAGTTAGAATGACATTACTAATCTGACACTGCAACTATCACCACTAACAACAACAACAAGAAGATGGCATTGTGGCTGCGGCAGTAACAGCTAAAAGCTTATATATTTATTTGCATATAGGAAATGAGTTCAATGTGTATAAACAGTTAATTGCTAAAATTAAAGATGGGAAAGCACGATAAATGTTACCTGTTTGTGGGCAGTGATTTTTCGGAAACCGACAAGCAGCAAGGAACGTCGGGAAGAATGACCGACGAGGCTGAAACCAGCAAACACCACTGACTGAAACCGACGAACACCGCAAGGGACGGCGACTGACTGAAACCAACGAGCAGCAGCGAGCGACGGCGACTGACTGAAACCGACAAGCAGCAAGGAACGGCGGCAGACCTAGGCTAGGGTTACTTTGTGGCCTTGTGGGAGATGACAGTGAAGCCTTCAAGAGAACCAGAGAGGCAGTAAGGTGGCTGGGAAGTGGGAAATGAGAGTGAAATGTTTAGGGACCTAGGCTAGGGTTTTCATTTCAGCCCAATACAATTGCCCATTATTTTAAAAAAAGTTTTTAAATTCAATGGTAAAAGTAAAACTTAATGAAAGGGCCGGACGGAGTTGGGCCGGAGTTAGGGCCGGAGTTGGGCTCGGACTTTTATGGATCGGACTCGGTCGAAGTAATCACAAGGTCCAAGTCCGGTCCAACTCCTATTCGAATTCGAACATTTTTTCTCGGATTCGGATTCGGATTTTTTCCTAGCGGACTCTAATCGAACTTTTTCCTTCGGATCGAATCGGATCCGGATTGAATTGCCATCCTTAACATCTACACGGTGTTGGCAGCATCAACTTTCAGATATGCTTGTTGAATTGAAGGTTTCTTGTCTTTATTTGCATCACTCTTGCGAACTCCATGAACATTAACGTCTTCACAACTTTTTTTAAAAGCAAAACAATTAACAGCCATTGACCGGTTTCTCCATGAGAGAACCAGTCTTGAGAACCGGTTCAACCATAGGAGTACCAGTCCCGAGAACCGTTTCAACCATAGGAGTACCGGTTCTAATGGCTGATTCCTCCAAGGTTGAACCGATTTTCAGGTCCGATTCTCCTACGGAGGAACCGGTTTCAGCTGACGGTTAGCTATTTTCATTTTTTTTCAAAATTAGCGAATTTATAAGACTTTATAATCTGTAATTCTGTTACACATCGATGGAAGGTTCTTTAATGCAGCATAGTGAGCTTGAAGCAGGTGCTGCCAACACCCATACCAAGTATTTTGCCCATAGCTAATGTAGTTCATCATGACTGTATTCTTATGAGAAGTAATCAAATTTAGTGATAATGAAGAGGGTGAAATAAGAGAAAATAGAGGGGTGCAGTGAGAAGCTGAGAACAGGAAAGCGAAAGGGAAAAAGGAGGAAGAAGGTTTTTAAAGGGTAAATTGGTATTTTTCTTTATCTGGTGTGGACGTTTTTTGTATAAATGCGGGCGTCATTTGAAAAACCGCCACATATTTCATTCTTGCCATTGCAAGATCTAACTTTTTTTGCGACAACTATTAGGCGTGTGATTTCCTTAGATTTAGGAAAATATATTATCTTATGTATATTTGATATCATTAGTTATTATCTTGTATTTAGGAGTTAGGTCATTATTAGGGTTGTATATATATATGCCGTTTTACAATCAATGAGAGCTTAAGCCGTTTACTCCTAAAGACTCTCCAATTCTTAACATGGTATCAAGAGCCTTCTAAACATTTTTAGAATTTTTTTTCCAATCCTCTTACTCGACGTTCTTCCCGAGTTCGATCTTCATCAAATATTTTTTTTTCATTTCCGCTGCTGTGCTGTTGCTACTGTTTTTACTATTTGGCGTTTAGAGTGTGCCTTTTCACGTCTGGGTCTCTATTTGTCTTCGGCTGCTCTCACAGCTTTGTAAACCCTCATCTTTGGGTTTATTGTTGGTTGGTATTGATCATTGTTTTTGATTGATTTTATTTAATTTGACCCATTCACTATTGCATTGTTGATTCTCGTTTTTTTTTCCATTGTTGTTGGCACTCACAGTTAACATTCATTGCCACATATATATATATATATTTTTCTTCTTCTTTCTCTTTGATTGTTCAAAGCCCAAAGTTCCTTATTGCTGTTGAATTCTTGTGGGGTTGTTCCCTTGTTGTGTGGCTTGCTTGTCGTACATTTCCATGGCGTCGAGTTTGTCTGATATTGGTGTTGGTAATGTTGATCGTCGCAGCACCCCCACTCGATCTGATGATCAGTGGCAGCAATTTTTGTCTGCTCTAAAAGGGACTAATGTTTTTTCTACTGAAAAATTGAGCGGTATGTTCAACTCTAACGATTGGCTTATTGATTCTGGTGCTTCCAATCATATGTCTGGTAATTTGAATATCTTTACCAATATTCGTAGTATTTCTTCTGAAGTTGGCCTACCTAACGGCAAAAGCACTGTTGCTACCAAGGAAGGCACTATTACTTTGTGTGAGGGTTTTGTTCTCGAGAATGTTCTTTATGTTCCCGCTCTCACATGTAGTCTGTTATCAGTTTCTCAATTGTTAAATACAAAAAAGTTTATTATTTTCTTCACTAATAAGCTATGTATTATACATGACCTTACTTTGAAGGACCTGATTGGGGCGGGAGTGAAGTCTAATGGGGTCTATGTTTTCAAGCCTGTGCGTAGCTTGTTGGTTCAAGCAAATAAGGTGACAAAGAGTGATGATACGGGTCTGTTGTGGCATCGCCGTTTAGGTCACCCATCTTTTAAGGTTCTTGCTTCTTTACCTGGAGTAGCTGGTGTTAATAGATCTCAGTGTGATTTGGATTGTAGGATTTGTTTTATGGGTAAACAACCTAGAAACTCTTTTCCACTAAGTAATAATAGAGCAAGTGATATTTTTGATTTAATGCATTGTGATATTTGGGGACCAAATAAAATTCCGACTACTTGTGATGCACGTTACTTTCTTACTATTGTCCATGATCATTCTCGTGCTACTTGGATATATTTGATGACTCATAAGTCAGAGGTGTCTAGCCTTCTCCAAACTTTTTATGCCATGGTTAAAACCCAATTTAATAAAAAGTTGAAAATTGTGCGTAGTGATAACGGGCAAGAATTTTTGAGTTCGGGCAGTTTCTTTGCACGGAAAGTTATTTTACACCAGACTAGTTGTGATGACACGGCACAACAAAATGGACGGGTTGAGCGAAATCATCGTCATCTTCTTAATGTGGCACGTGCTTTACGCTTTCAGGCTAGGTTGCCCAAGTTTTTTTGGGGGGAGTGTGTTATGGCTACGACGCATCTTATTAATTTAACTCCCACCAATGTGTTACATGGAAAAACCCTGTATGAGTGTCTTTATGGTGTACCCCCCTCCTACGATAGTGTTCGTGTGTTTGGATGTCTTTGTTATGCCACTAATAGACCTCGTGTTAAAGATAAATTTGATTCTAAGTCGAGGCGATGCATTTTTGTGGGATATCCTTTTGGAAAAAAAGGGTGGCGTTTGTTTGACTTGGAGACCCGTACTTTTTTTGTGAGTCGTGATGTTCAATTTTTTGGGACTTCTTTTCCATATTGTGATGCTCTTAATGATCATGCTCGCACGCAGTGGGATGCTTACGTAGCTCAACCTCATGTTTGGGATGAAGATGGTGTTCATGATTTTTGTGAGGAAGTGTCTGAGCCTCCCCATACTTCTGCTAAGCCGCGGGTTCCTGCGCCCGCGGGTTTGAGTGAGCAGACTTGTGAATCTCCTTCCGTTCAAGCTCCATCTTCGCCTTCCATTGTTGGTATTGGTGAAGTTCTTTGTGACACCACTACTCCCCTACGGTTACGGGGGATTCCCTCTAAGCCTACGGCAAATATTGGTAATGATTCGAATGAATTGGGACGTGGTAAACGGGAAATGTTTTCTTCCACGAGGCTCAAGGGTTTTGTGATAAATACAATTGTTCTAAAAAACTTAGATTCCTCTCCTTCAACTGCTCTTCCGTCCTCGTCTGGTTCTTCAGGTAAACCTTATGATATAGCTTGTTGTGTTGATTATAATAATTTTTCTGTCAAGCATCGTTCTTTTCTAGCAGCTGTTACGAAAGGTGCAGAACCTAAGTCTTATCGCGAAGCTGCTTCTCATCCTGGATGGCGTAAGTCCATGAAAGATGAAATTGATGCCTTGGAGCGTAATGGCACGTGGACTCTGGAAGATTTACCCCCTGGTAAACGTGCTATTAGTAGTGGTTGGGTGTATAAAATCAAATATATATTTGCTGGCGAGATTGAACGTCTTAAGGGACGTCTTGTAGTACATGGAAATCGGCAAGTAGCTGGTATTGATTATAATGAGACTTTCGCTCCTGTGGCGAAAATGGGTACTGTACGTACTCTTCTTGCCGTTGCTGCTGTCAGGAATTGGGAACTCCATCAGATGGATGTTCACAATGCCTTTCTTCATGGTGAGTTGTCTGAGGAGGTTTATATGAAACTTCCCCCTGGTTATACTTGTTCTAAGCCAGGGAAAGTCTGTCGGCTTCGAAAGTCGTTGTATGGTTTGAAGCAGGCACCACGGCAATGGTTTGCCAAGCAATCTGCTGCTTTGAGAGCTTATGGTTTTTCTCAGTCCTATGCTGATTATTCTTTATTCAGCTATATTCAGGGAGATGTTTGTCTTCATGTTTTGGTGTATGTGGATGATTTGATCATTGCTGGATCATCTTCTGCTGTTATTACTAGGTTCAAAAGTTATTTGAACTCCTGTTTTCATATGAAAGATTTGGGTCTACTGAAATATTTTTTGGGCATTGAAGTTGCGCGAAACCCAGATAGTATTTTTCTTTCTCAGCGTAAATATGCTTTGGATGTGTTGACTGAAGCAGGAATGTCGGGTTGTAAGCCTATTGATACGCCGATGGAACAAAATCATCGGTTGGCTCTTATTGAGGGTTCGCCTATGGCCAACCCTGATGCCTATCGACGTCTTGTGGGACGTCTTGTCTATCTCTCTATTACACGCCCAGAACTGAGTTACGATGTTCATACTTTAGCTCAGTTTCTTAGTTATCCACAGGTAGCACATTGGGATGCCGCTCTTCGTGTACTTCGTTATCTCAAAGGTAGTCCTGGACAGGGTATATGGTTACGTTCAAAAAATCTTTTGTCTCTGACGGCGTATTATGATAGTGATTGGGCTGCTTGTCCAAACACAAGGAGGTCTTTGTGTGGTTATTTGGTTTTTTTTGTTGGTTGTTCTCTTGTCTCTTGGAAAACCAAGAAACAACCTACTGTTTCTCGTTCGTCTGCAGAGGCTGAGTATCGTTCCATGGCTATGACTACTTGTGAGTTGAAATGGTTGAAGTCCTTATTAGCTTCACTTGGTGTTGTTCATACTTCTGCTATGCGTTTATTCTGTGGTAGTCAGTCTGCTCTTCATATTGCTAAGAATCGAGTTTTCCATGATCGTACGAAGCACATAAAAACAGACTGTCATTTTGTTCGAGATGAGTTGTTAGCTGGTCGTCTTTCTACAGCCTACTTGCCTACTGGTCATCAGTTAGCTGATATTCTCACCAAGGCGCTTGGCAGACGACAGTTCAGTTTTTTACTTCGCAAGTTGGGCATACGTGATTTACATGCTCCAACTTGAGGGGGAGTATTAGGCGTGTGATTTCCTTAGATTTAGGAAAATATATTATCTTATGTATATTTGATATCATTGGTTATTATCTTGTATTTAGGAGTTAAGTCATTATTAGGGTTGTATATATATATGCCGTTTTACAATCAATGAGAGCTTAAGCGGTTTACTCCTAAACACTCTCCAATTCTTAACAACAACCATGAAAATGTCAAAATATTGACATCAATCACATTGAGAACCCCTCAATATTCTTATCGTCCATTTTTACTTTTTCCCTTATTACGTAACAGAAAAAAGAAGACATTTTGCGTCATCTTGCGTTAATAACCTCCGGCCCAAACAATTAGATAGAGAAGAACTAATTGATCAATGAAATTTGGGTGAAATTGTAAAAATTCAAGAACAAAACAACAATTGCTTGATCAACGACTAAAATTGATTATACTTGATCGAAAAATATTATTACTTTCACTTGGTCGATCCAAAACAGTTGTGGTTCAACCAATCAAATTTTGTTTCTTTTCTGTCACTAAATTTGTTCTCTAAGTATATCCTTGGATGTTATACAACTTTGTTACATCGTAGGCGTTCATGAAAAGTTAAAAGCATATGTACTTCTTCTAATTAGATCTACGTGTAACTTTTGTATAGTATAAATTTTTTACAGACCAACCTTGATTCTTATTCTCTCCCTAGTATGTAAGTAAAAAAAAACACTCATGTAGAATTTTGCTTAATTCACAGATTTCACACATATACGAGAAAATCGTCAAAAATGTTAACAGCGAAGAGAAAACAAAAGGCTAAATATACTAAAGTAGTGCTTTGCTTTATTCTCGTAATAAGGAACATAATTGAGGATATTACAACATGTAGGAATTTCTCATACTATTTAAAAATAGTCAAAATGAAACACCTACAAAACAAAATCTTGATAAGAGTGTGGTGAACCGCAAAGCACGCATATAGGTAAGCTTAGAGCTGTCAATTCGGGTGTGTGGGTCGGGTTTGGGTCGGGTCATGTCGGGTCGGATGTCGCTCGGGTCGGGTCAAGTTCGGGTATCCATCTAGATAGGTCGGGTCCATTTCGGTTCGGGTTGGTTCGGGTCTGAATCACTTAGGGTTCGGGTCGGGTTCAGGTATGATTGAACCCGGTTCGGGTCGGTTTTGGGTCGGTTTGGTTCGGAACAGGTTATGACGGTTAATTTCGGGTTCGGGTAAGGTTCGGGTCGGGTCAATGTCGGTTCGGGTCAATGTCGGATTGGGTTATGCCCGGGTCGGGTCAAGCTCGGTTCGGGTTATGCCCGGTCGGATCAACCTCGGGTCGGGTTATGTCCGGGTTGGGTCAATCTAGGATCGGGTTATGATCGGGTCGTGTTGAACTCGGATCGGGTTATGCCCGGGTCGGGTCAACCTCGGTTTGGGTTATATCCAGGTCGGGTCAACTTCAGATCGGGTTATGATCGGGTCAGGTTAGCCTAGGATCGGGTCTAGGTCGGGTAGATTTCGTTTCGTGTCTAGTTCAGGTCGATTTTGTTTCAGGTCTAGGTCGGGTCGATCTCGGATCCGGCTATGTGTAGGTCTTATGTTCGAGTCAATTTAACATCATATCATCAAATTTCGAAACAGGGGATTAATTCGATATATATATATATATATATATATATTTGAGTGGCGATGAGTTTTTTCTAATTTAGTTTTAGTATGATCGGTTGTTAACCAATATAACGAGACTACTTGTTAAGTCTTATACCAATAATCACCATTGAACATTGTCCATTGAAATTGAGATTATGGTTTCGAAATTGGGGATATATATATATATATATTTGAGTGGCGATGAGTTTTTTCTAATTTAGTTTTAGTATGATCGATCGTTAACTAATATAACGAGGCTACTTATTAAGTCTTATCCTAATAACCATCATTGAAAATTGTCCATTGAAATTGGGATTATGGTATCGATATTGGGGATTATATATATATATATATATATATATATATATATATATATATATATATATATATATATATATATATACTTGAGTGGCGATGAGTTTATAATTTTTTCAATTTAGTTTTAGTATGATTGATCGTTAACCAGTATAACGAGACTACTTGTTAAGTCTTATACCAATAAATTAACCACCATTGAACATTGTCCATTGAAATCGAGATTATGTTTCGAAATTAGGGATTAATTCGAATTTGAGTTTACAAATTTTTCAATTTAGTTTTAGTATGATCGATCGTTAACTAATATAAAGAGAATACTTGTTAACCACCATTGAAATTGAGATTATGGTTTCAAAATTGGGGATTAATTCGAATTTGATATATATATATATATATATATATTTGAGTGGCGATGAGTTTGTAAATTTTCCAATTTAGTTTTAGTATCATTGATCGTTAACTAATATAACAAGACTACTTGTTATGTCTTACACCAATAACCACCATTGAACATTGTCCATTGAAATCAGGATTATGATTTCGAAATTGGGGATTATATATATATTTGAGTGGCGATGAGTTTATTAATATAATATACTAGGTAATGTGTAAGACAGTACAGATCTTATACTATATATCAGATCAATCATTAATATATTACGTTATTGAGTTAGATACTTAAGAGCCGTCGGTGTATTATATCAACCGTCATTATATTAGATTAATGAATAATATATTTAAGAAATTAGATCAATAATGAATAGATAACATCACTATATTAGATATTTAAGAGTCACGTATTATATCATTCTTGATTCATCAAATGAATTAGATTAATGATTAAGATAAACATATAGTTAAGATATATGTTAGAGCAATCAATATAATAGTTAAAATCTATGTATAAAATCAGTTATCAAGATATTAAACCATTGAGTTAGTTACTTAGGGCGACGTATTATATTAATTATTAATATAGTAGATCAATGAATAAGATGATTACAATCTATATATTACATTACTGAGTTAGATATTTTAAGAGCCATGTATTATATCAATCAAAACTAGATCAATGAATAAGATAGTTAAGACTTAAGCTCTATGTTTTAGATCAACGATCAATATATTTTATTAGTGAGTTAAATACTTCAGAGCTGTGTATTATATCAACCATCAATACACCAGATCAATGAATAATATAGTTAAGTCTTAAGATCTATGTATCGGATCAACCATCAATATATTACATTTGTGAGTTAGACACTTAAGAGTCGTGTATTATATCAACCATCAATACACTAGATAAATGATTAGTATATCAAATATATTTATGTATCTGATCAACCATCAATAGTTAAGACTAGTATATATCAATATAGATCAATGTATTGGTTCAATAATCTAACAAGATATTAGATCAGAGAATAAGATAGTGAAGAACAATATATTATATCAATCTACATGTATTATAGATCAAGCAAATAATTAAGATCTATGTATTAGTTCAATCATCGATATACTCCTAGTTTATTAAATCCATCATCGATATATTAGGTCAACGATCAATTTATTAAATCAATGTATAAAACATTCAGAATTAGAGTATTAGAAGGATCAATACATTAGATTAATGTATAACTTCTAAGATATTTAAAATCAATAATTAGATCAATGATCAATATACTAGATCAAGGAATAAGATAGTGAAGATGAATGTATTATATCAATTTAAATATGTTCCAGATCAATGAATAAGATAGTGAAGATCAATGTATTATATCGATTTACATATGTTCCACCTACGTATTAGTTTGCACTCCTAGCATATTAAATCAACCATCGATATACTAGCTAGGTCAATATATATGATAGTTAAAATCAATATATTATTTCAATGATCAATATATTAAATCAAAGTATTAGATAGTTAGGATTAGTGTATTAGATGGATCAATACTGAATTTTTATTAAGATTAAATCAACGGATGTTGTGCTGTAAAAGTTCCGCGAATTTTAGTTCACAATTCTAATTAATTATTAAGATAAGTTCACGTCAGTTAATAATTATTATTATTATTATTATTATGATAGTAATTCATCATAAATGACAATAATAATAATATGAGTTAAAACATTGAAGATTCAAAAAATTGAAAATTAAAACCAAAGAGTATATCCTTATTTCATTTCAAATAGAAATTTAAATTCAAATTTCAAAAATTTCAACTTAAAAAATCAACTCCTTTTTTCCCTCTCTTAAGTTCTACTCCTCCCCATATATATAACCCAAACCCTAGCCTCAATAAGTATCTCCCCATCTCTTCTCATCCTCCCCCCCACCCCCCCACCCCCTCTTCTTCCACTTCCCATCAGCCCCCTCCCCCTCTTTCATAAGCATAGTTTTTTTTTATCTCGAATGAGTAACCTACCTCTATTCTCTACTTCTCTTTGGTAAATATTATGGATTTGTGCTTGCGTTTTCTTTTATTCGATTTTGTTGTTCATTTTTTTTTACTTCATCCTTTTTTCTGAAAGTTTAAAATCATACTCACTCGCTTGCTTTCGCCTCTCTTTCTCTTTCATTTAGTCATCTTTCTTTCACTCCTTTGTTCATCTTCTTTCAAATTGTATATTGATTCATGATTTTTCAAGAACAAGTTTACTGAAATTATTTATAAACCATATAATTCAAGAGTTTCGAATGAGTTTCGAATAAGTTTTAGAATATCGTTTTATATTTTAATTTCGTTTTTGGATTAATTCTTCTGAGTTTAAAATCAATTTCTATGTTGTTTTAATTATTTCATTTTTTGGGTTTATTTTCGTTTTTTAACAATTCTGTTTTTTAAGAATTGTTTCGTTTTTTTAAAGTTATTTCATTTTTTTTGTCTCAAGTCTCTGTTTTGAATATGGAGTTCCTAATTTTAACTTGTTTGGTCCTTTGAATCTATGTTGACTCATTTTTTTGTGTTTGAAGATCTTTGTTATCTTTCACACTATTTATTACATTTTGATTTGATTTATCCATAGTCAACAATTTAGTCTATCAGATTTTGATTTGTCTAACTAGTTCATCAAAACTCAGAAAAGATACCTTATTCTCCTCCCTTCTTCTGAGTTCATTTTGTAGCGAGAGATAGAAAAACACATAAATATTTCATTTTACGGTGAATAAATGAAGAATTAGAGAAATTGGTTTTTTAGTTGTTTACAAAATGAAATTTGCTTGAAATTACATTGAAAAGCAATTGGACAAAGAAAGAGAATTATGCGATTTAATTACCAGTGGTATTAGCAGTAGATAGATCTAATTGGAAAATAGAAGCAAGATGCAGGGAAGATGGTAATGGAGTTTTACCACTTTACGTGACATTTTTTCCTTTTTTTAATTCAATATTAAATCAATGGACCAGATGACTGCAATAAAAATAAAAGGATAAGATTTAAATAATTACAATGGTTACACTTTTATTGTAGCCATTGTAGAATTATCCAAGTTAAAATTCATGATAGATTAGCCTTGATAAAAGTATAAACAATATCATAAGATCACCTTTGATAATAGAAGTTTTTTGTTTCCATATGGGAAGTTTCTAAAATAAGAGAGTATATTTAGAACTTTCCAAACAAGAAGTACAAGTATGGGTTAAATTAGAAAATTGATATTATTTGTTACTAAATTTATTGTAGTTTTAATAATTGTATTAACTAGATGTAGTTATCATATATTTATATGCTTTTTTCAAATTTCTTAATTAAAAATTATGTTATTTCAAAATGGTTTAACTACTTTTGAAGGAATACTATTAAGTATTAGGGCCCTTGTCTTTTGAATGGAACAATATTGGATAGAATTGAAATTAAATGAATTGGAATTCTGACATAATAAGGAATGGAACAATATGCAATATAGATAATCAAGTAAATATCCATGTGACTTATTGTGTAGTAATTCTAGTAAATACTCAATACAATTTTAATTTCCAAATATGACCAAGTATTTGGGTCGGGTCAAGAACGGATCGGATTATGTGACTATATTTTCTCTTACGTATAAATCACAAAAGATAGTCAAAGTAGATTATGTGAATAGTGTCAAAAGTTAAAAAGTGTCAACTAAATAAAAAAGGAGGAAGTATAAGGTTTACATATATTCAATTACAGTGTTTAACTAAGGTAATTAGAATGATCAATTGAGGTTATAATTCTAATTAAGTGGAGTGTTGAATATTGAATCAATAGTTAAGACAATTAATACAAATGTTCTATTGTAGATGTTAGATATAAAATACTTGAAAGTAATTCATTTAAAAAAGTTAAGAATATACTTAAGGTCAGGTTGGGGTATGATCGGGTCGGGTTGAGGTTAGGTCGGGTCATGTTCGGTCGGGTTGAGGTCAGGTCGGGTTATGTTCGGGTCGGGTTGAGGTCAGGCCGGGTCATGTTCGAGTCGGGTCATGATCGGGTTGAAGCCGGGTTAAGTCAGGTAAATTCGGATACGGGTTGAGTTTGGGTCGGGTGCGGGTCGGGTTCAGGTCAACAATTGTCGGGTCGATTCGGTTACAGGTTGAGGTCGGGTCGGGTGCAGGTCGGGTTTAGGTCGAGGATTGGCAGGTGTCATTCGGTTACGGGTTGAGTTCGGGTCGGGTGCAGGTCGGATTCGGGTGCTTCATTTCTTGGTTCCGATCGGGTCGGTTCCGGGTCGGGTTCGGTTCAAATTCCTGGAGCAGGTCAGGTTTTGACAGCTCTAGGTAAGCTGTAAGCACTACATGCATATGCATGGAAATCAATCATCATATTGTTTGAGTACAATAGTGTGATAATTGTAGTCACAAGCAATCCAAACACCTACGAACCACAACGGAATAAAGGATAGAACCAAAATGGTTGGAGAAATATCTGGCTTGATGATCAAAGGCAAAACCAGGATTAGAATTACAATGGTGATGAAAGCAATCCATGAACCCCTACCCCAACGAAAGTTTTCAAGATCATCCATTTTGTTTCTGGTTTGGTTTAAGTTCGGATTCTAGAAAAAATTATTGTAATAATATATATTAATAATATTATGCACTCTTGCATGTTTAGTAGAAATATCACTTTATGGTTTATACTATTTATGAAGTAGTATGGTGTCTCTTGGGATGAGACACAGCGGTTCACATAAAAGATTTGAAAAATAAACTACCTCCTAAATTATCCAAAATATAGGAATAAAAAGAATTATGTAAATATTGAAATATAGATTGTGGGTGTCGTTTCAAAAAGGCTAAATGGTGATCACTATGCATTGTTTTTCTTTTTTCTTTTTTATTGAAAATAAAAGTTAATTTTGTGATAGTTGTTTTATTACTCACATGCTTATGTAGGGTGAGAATGAGTTTGTCCTGTTCGCGAACAGTTTAGGCTCGACTCGGTCAAAGCTCGACTAATGACAGCTCGACCCGGTCAAAGCTCGAGACCTTAACGAGCTAGACTAGTCCAGTCCATAATCATTAGTCCTCATATTTTTAAACTGGGCATAAACTTAATTGAAATTATTTGCAATTAATCCAGTCCAAAAGAAGACAGCCTATGTCTCACTCATTGACTGTCTATCTGATGCTGACTAGGCCGACTGTCCTGATTCGTGCCGGTCTACATCTGGATATTGTGTCTATCTTGGTGATAACTTTGTCTCTTGGTCTTTTAAACAACAAGCTACAATGTCTCGATCTAGTGCCGATGCCTGTCAGGCTAAAGTCGTATCACCTAATCAAAGATAAATCCTAATTCCTCTAACAATGATAGTCAAGGAAAGTAGGTTCGAATCTACCGAGAGACATAGTTTCTAAGTTAATATCCAGCCAAACAGCTACTTCAGACAAGATCACATAGAAATCAGCTGAACTAAGGAACTACTCACTAATCATGGATTCAAAGTAAAAGAGATTAAACAAATTAAACATGATTAATAAAGTAATGAAAATAAAGAAGAGAGATTGAAAGCAAAAGAGACTAAAGAAAGCAATATAAATATGGGGATTAAACTATGAATTAAAGGTCTATGGAATTAGATCGGTCCATCATGTTTATACCAATCAAAAGGGTCAAACAACTATCAGAACCTAGGTCAAGAATCGATAGATCAGAGCACGTGTTAACCTATGGTTAAGACTTAACGCCCATAATTCAACATATGCCGCATGTTCACTAACACAATTAGACATACTGATGTGTACTAGGCCTCTAAAAGTAGGACGAATCTAGGCAAACAAATATTAGCCACAAGCAATCAATGAAACTGCGCACGCAATAATATAAATTACTAGAACAAATCACACCAGAGCCAATCTAATCAAAACCTAGAAACTAATAGCAATTCAAATATGAATCATGGTATAAACATGGCTTTCCTCCCTAAATCCCTAGAAATAAGACTACTCACTCATAATCGAATCAACAACGAAGAATCTAAAATGAAACCCCTAGCAATTGCATCATGAATGAATGGTATATTAAACAAAGCAATCAAGAAATAAATAAAGAGATTAAGGGAAAAGAATAATACTAATTAACGGAAAGCAATAACCTTTATTGAAATAAACCCAATGTTTAATCATCTCTTGAATTAATCTAAGTGTTTAAACTAATAAAAGCTATCTAAAACTAAACTAATGAAAGCTGCAAATAATGAGAGTAAAAGGTGTCCCTAAAATAATGAAGTTTAGCTATTTATAATAGCCTCTAAAATCTAATTAAAAACTAATAAAATAAGATAGAAATTCGACTCCGTATGTTCGCAACCCGATCGGGCAAAGGGCCACCCGATCGGGCCAACACAAAATTTTGGGCCAACTTACTTTTCTTTCCACGCAGCAGCATAAGCTAGAACTGAGCCTTGGGCCCCCACCTGATGGGATCGGGTGAACAGTGCACGATCAGGCCGCACGCTCAAGGCCCAATTCTCTTCTCCTCTCTTCGCAGATCACAGCAGCAACAACAATGGGGATTTGGGCCTTCACCCGATCAGATCCTTATTGCTCGATCCAATCTTGTGGAGCCTAACTCCCAAACTTCATTTCACGCTCATAAATCAACAAAAACCATGTTGGGCTTCTCACCCGATCGGGTCGGGCAAGGGCTGCCCGATCGGGCCTGAGAGTCCAACACCCGATGTAATAAATCTTCGTCCGATCGGTCCATATTCTACCCGATCAGAGCAGGGGTCAACTCCTTTTGGCTCTTTGACACTCTTTCTTCACGTTTAGAGGTCTCGGGACCTTAAAAACTATCTATAAAGCTCGTAACCACTTCTACGTGCCTCATAACAATTCGTAAAGTCGTGGTAGCTTCCAAATGGCTCGAAAATAAGGAGAAAACTCCCTAAAACCTGTAATTCAATACTAAAACACAAAACCACGACTATATACGATCATTAGTATAAAATTGCTCCGAAGAGTTCCATTGACGCACGATTTAACTCATAATAAAGGGGAGAAACTCTATATAAATACATGATATCAATTAACTCCCCCAAGCTAAACCTTTGCTTATCCTCAAGCAAATAAAACATGAACATGGAATAAATTGCCTCACCCCATCGATAAGACATTCAAAGCTCAAAAACGTTTTCAAGACTAAGAATCGTTCAAGCAAGCAAAATTCAAGTTCAGCTATTCAATCCATCCAACTACCAATTATCCAAGCAAACCATCAAAGTCAACTCATCTACATGGCATACAAATCCTGAAAAGGCTCTCACAAAGGTGTCACTCGTCTCAATATTGTGGCAGGCAAAGAATATGCCCGAAAACTCACCAACCCGACCATAAATGCCCTTCCCACTCACACTCTCATGTATTTAAGAAGGTTAAATGACGCTCATCATAGCCAAGTCGACTCAATTAGCAGACATATTCTTTGACTTTGACAAACTAACTCGAAATCAATCCGATAAACAATGCAGACATGAGCTCAAGAGGACTTTATAGGGTTGTAATAGGGCTTAGGCAAGAGGTAGGGGATATTTTTAGGAAATGAGCGAGGTGGAAAAACCAGGAATGAGGCTCAGCAGGGCTAAGGAGGATAAAAGTATATCAAAAAATCACTCTGTGCCTCAAGAATCAGACAAAGGAATGCCTCTATCACAACAAATTCTACAAGTCATCGAATATCAGACAAGTACGAAGTCAAAGTCATGAGGAACTAACACACAATAACAGACTGGATAATCATATGAATCCAATAGGCTACAAAGAGGCCTCACAATCTAACCAATTCAGGGATGCAACACAAAGTAGTGTAATATAATCCAAATTCGCTCGAAATCATAGCAATCAAACATCAAATCATAGCCTCAAGATCACAAATGCCCAGCTATCCAGAAAACAAAGTCAAATTATTTTCAATAAGAGCACAACAAGGGGCACAGGGAGGCAACTAAACCAGTCATGGGAACCATATTTTTTGATTTTTTCAGCATTTTTTCGAAAGCAATAAATCTATCCTAGAAAGCAGTAAAAGAGATAGAGAATACAAACACAAATGCTCCCCCAAGCTAAACTTGGCAGTGTCCTCAATGCCAAAAGGTGAACAAAGGACGATGCTAAAAGGAAAAACAATGTTAGTGCTCTCTCACTCTCTCTCTCTCTCTCTAGAAAAAAATAAGAAAAAGAAAAAGAAAAAGGAATAAGGGGAGAAATAAAAAATAATAGAAATTCGGCTCCGCATGTTCCCAACCTGATTGGGCAAAGTGCCACCCGATCGGGCCAACACAAATTTTGGGCCAACTTTCTTTTCTTTCCACGCAGCAGCAGCTAGAACTGAGCCTTGGGCCCCCACCCGATGGCCCACTTCTCTTCTCCTCCCTTCGCAGATCACAGCAGCAGCAGTGGGGATTTAGGCCTCCACCCGATCCGGTCCTTGCTGCCCAATCCAATCGGGTGGAGCCTAACTCCCAAACTTCATTTCACGCTCATAAGTCAGCAACAACCATGTTGGGCTTCTCCCTGACCGGGTCGGGCAAGGGCTTCCCGATCAGGCCCGAGAGTCCAACATCCGATGTAATAAATCTTCGCCCGATCGGTCCATATTCTGCATGATCAGAGCACGGGTCAACTGCTTTTGGCTCTTTGACACTCAATTCTTCACGTTTATAGGTCTCGGGAGCTCATAAACTATCTATAAAGCTCGTAACCACTTCTACGTGCCTCATAACAAGTCGTAAAGCCGTGGTTGCTTTCAAATGGCTCAGAAATAAGGAGAAAACTCCCTAAAACCTGTAATTCAATACTAAAACACAAAACCACGACTATATACGATAATTAGTGTAAAATAGCTGCGAAGAGCTCCATTAACGCACTATTTAGCTCATAATAAAGGGGAGAAACTCTATTTAAATACATGATATCAAGGCCGATTATCGTGGTGTAGAAAATGTTGTCGCCGAGACTAGTTGGATACAAAATCTTCGTCTTGAGAACAACGTGACACTCTATGTTACAATGGTATGTAGTGACCAACTAGATCTGTTATATACTTGTCTGGCAACCTAGTTCAACATCACTGAACAAAACTTATTAAACTTGACATTCATCTCATCATTCGTTAAAATATTGAGGTTGGTCATATTCGTGTCTTGCATACTCCTTCTACATATCAGTATGCTGTCATCTTCACGGAAGGATTGCCTCGATAACTCTATAATTGGTTCCGTTCTAGCCTGAGCGTTTATTCTCCTCCCGCTCCGACTGCGACCATGTATTAGATATTAAAGATTTGTGATTAAATTATATGTAATTATGCCAGTGTATTATCTCATGATAGTTTATCATGCATCATTTTGGGAAGTAGATTATGTTCGATTGATTATATATTGCTAAAGAAAGGTATAACCCTAAGGAGGGACTACATTCTTTCAGAAACATACCTCAAAGTATTCCAGCAACGAACAAATGAGACGAAAATGCAAAGATACTGATAATTGGGCTACCTCGCCTACTATGGCGAAGTTAAAGAAATGAGAGTGTTGTGTAGAGTCTTGCAGCTTCTCATCAGTCAATAAACCAAGAGGAAGGGAGTGATAAGATTCAAAGCATATGAAAAGTTTTCACGACATGAAATTAAGTGCAATAATTGGGTGTATGGCTAATAATGGCCTTTGGGTGGTGGCCCTCTGTGAAGGCAGTTCAGAGGATTATTTTTATTATCATATTATGATCTCAAATTTATAAATGAGATTAATTAGGTTTTAGTTATCATAAGGAGTCATATGACAGACAATCCAAAAGTGAGTACAAAGATCACCAGAATATCTGTTGCTTTACAAAAGTAGAATCCAACAAATAAAAACAGCATTAATCTCCTTGTCATATAAAGATCTATCAACATTCATCCAACAACGAGTTTCCTCCGCTGATATCGCACCATTACCTTCCCTCGAACACCCCATACTATATCATTCCATTCAGTCTCTGGAAATGGAGAAATCAACTCGAGTTCAAAGTTCCTTAGAAGATAACTCCAAATTGTCTTCATCTCTAAATATGCGAAGTGCTCTCCAAGACAGATATGTCTTCCACCTCCAAAAGATAGGTAAGATAATGGACCCGCCAACTTATCCTCATCTCTTCCAGGGAGAAACCTTTCAGGATCGTAACAATCTGGATCCTTGTATACATATGGAAGACGGTTCGAGAAAACCGGTGAAGTTACCATAATATGGCCTTTTGGGATGTCATACTTTTTACCTTGTCGTGTAGTGACGCAGAATTCAGTATGGGATTGACGCAATAACAATGGAAGGGGAGGGTGCAACCTCAATGCTTCCTTAATACATCGGTATAATATTTGCATTTCTGATAAAACATCATAATCGATTGTATTTCCATATATTTTCATCAACTTTCTTTGCTCTTCAACAGCATCAATCCAATATTTCTTATAATGAAGTAGGTAAGCTCCTGTCCATATAGAAGTAGCAGAACCTGAACGCTGTCCCCCATAAAGAGCAGTAATAAGCATACCTGTGACCTCTTTCACAGTTGTGGGACGACCATCTTTGTACTTTGAGTCAATGAGGCTCTGTAACATATCATTATGCGATGTTCCAGATGATTTACGACAATTTATGAAGCTTGAGAAAATATCATCCAGTTTTTTTCGAGCTTTATCACGACGACGATGAGGTGGAATAGGTAGATAGGGGAAAATGGTAGTAAGAGGTACTAGGGCAATGTTTATTTCATTCACCAAGGGAATGATATCATCTGAAAGACTGTCACGTACTTCTTCACCAAGAAAGCATCTACTGGCTATTAGGATGATAAGATGCTCTAGTTCAGCTTTCAAATCTATCTCCCCGCTATCTCCCCACTTCGAAAAAAAATCCTGAATATGGATAACATCACCAGACTAATACTTAGAATTATTGGGTTAATAATACTTTCTCCGTTTTAATATAAGTGATACAGTTTTTATAATTCGGTGTTTTCAAATAAGTGAAACACTTTATAAAGTTTCTATATGTGGTAAACTTTTGCTTGTAAATTGACATAAGCACCCCTACTTAAATTTATAACCACACCTTAACTTCATTTAACAAATCTAAAGGTATTGGGGGTGGGATACCACACATACTAACATCACAATTAAAAAACCCCTAAACATACTTAGAATCTTTTGCCTAAAAATACGTTAAAGGCACAATGTATCACTTATATTAAAACGGAGGAAGTAATAGTTATGGTTATTAGATAATTTATGGAGAACACATTTTCGTTAAAAGTTACATTTTATTTAACTTTTATTATTTGTGTTTGTAAAATTTACTATTTTAACCATTTTTAAGTACAGGATATATGCCAGCTTTTGATGGACCGTCAAAATTATAAAGATCAATAGTTGAAGAAGATGGGAGGATGGTAGCTGAGAGGTAGATATATGAAAGGGTACAACTTTTATCTAACACATAGGTGTAGGATTTTCATTCTAAACCAAAATATGTATTATTTTTCATTGCTCATTTGAAAAACGCTGTATGAGCAAAAAAAAGAGGGTAGGTGAACATTCTACATTAGAGTGTAGGATAAATGAGGGAAATTTTTCCCTTTTCTCGAATTCAACTAAATCAAAGATAAGATAACTATATGAAATCAAGGGTTGTGATGTAACTGAATCAATTCTACAAAAAAATTAGGAAAATTTGCACAAAACCACCTTAAATTTTCACTTATTCAGAAAAAAAATCGAAGCTTTATAAGCTTTACTCCTCCTAAAATGGTGATAGAGATGGAGATAATGAGGGGGGAAGATGAGTTTGGAGGGAAATAAACATATATAGGAAGAGGGATATGAAGAGTTTGGAGGGAAGAGCAAAAGATTGGACTGATGTGGAGCACACAAATAACAGTGTTAGCCAAATGCCTTCAAAAGGTAGGCTTTCATAAAGGTTTGGTAAAGTTTAGGTGAAAATTTAGGGGAAAAAAACACAAAGGTGGGAGTTTCAAAAAATGTGAAAACTTAAGGTGGTTTTGTGAAAATTTTCCAAAAAATTATGTAAAAGAAAAAGGAAGTCAAGATAAAGTAGGGCAGGTTGGAGTAAAATACTATTTAGAAATTCTCATAAATGGGTGTGAGAGAGTGTGAAATCATCCTTAAGAAACAGACGAATGAAAAAAGTGTAACCAACAAAAAGAATGGAAGGAGTATTTTGGGGACAAGTTATTTTCTAAGTCTGATTATAATAAACTAGCCTTACATGTACGTAATGCGTGCGAAAACATATAAACGGTTATTAGAAGCTGAAAAGAAAGAAAATTATGGAAAGCACCTATAAATTGTGTTAGTGCGTTTTTTGTATCTTTTTCCAAAAATAAGAATTGTCACTTAAATTATAAAGAGGGAGTTGGGCCTTTTGATTATATATATTTTTTAAAATATATATAGTTTTGATTTTTTTATGTCCCCTCCGGCCTCTCCCCTTGCAGATTCTGTTTAAAGAAGGCTACGGTAGTTGATTAATGTGAACCACACGTTTGGCCACGTCAGCAATGACTATTTTGTCGTTTACTTAACTTTCTTTTTTTTATTTGCTAAATTCCCACACGAAAATTAGTTATCGTCATTTTTAGTATTTGGACAGCACCATAACATATTTTAGTCATAGCCGTAATTTGGATAGTGAAATTGGGTGATATCCAAATCAAGCTATGGTCATAGCCAATAACAATTTCACTGTACATGTCCAAATTATGGCTACGACCAAAACATGTTATTGTATTGTCCAAAAAACTGACGACGACTAATGCAATTTAAAGCATAATTTTCGTATATTATGAACTATATTATACTATATAGTGACATATGTTGTTGCGTATTAAAGTATATCTTTAATAATTAGCTATAAATATCATATGTTGACATGGACAAATTCATGGCTATTAATAATTTTTTATGGCAACCTTTTTTCAAGAAGACAACCATAAAAACATCCCAAAGAGAGAATGAGATTTGTAATAGGAAAGGGATAAATGAGAACAATTATAACTTTTTATAGTTTTAAAATTTATGTGTCTTTAAGTAAATAAGTATTTATAAAAATGTAACTTGTTTTTAATTAACTGTGAGAGGGGGGAATTTGGGTATACTGGGGTAAAAAGTTAATTTCAGGTGGACACCATCCTCCCCTTAACTTATATAATAGAGATACTCAACCTGGCGTTCATTCTTCCAAATTCAAGCTATTTACTATATTTAGTTTGTTAATATTTATAACCACGTGCAATATTGCCGCTAATAAGCGAATTAATAAACACGTCAGGGAGCCGTTTAATTGATATGTTGTGAAAGGGTAGTATGAGTCTATTGGCTTGTTTAATAAACGAATTGGGAGGAGATCAACTCAATTTGTTTAATAAACACATCTTATTATGCATTTGATTTTAGTTTAATTCTTGATTGTCATTTTAACCCCATAATAATATTTTTATTTGTAATATGAAAAAGCATTAAAAGTGTGGTAGAGTAGTGATTAAAACTCTTAATTTCACGTGCGGAGGTGATGGGTTCAAAGCTCCATATTAATAACCTTTATAATTTAGTCTTTCTTGATTATCATTTAAACCCCATAAGGCCATGATAATATTCTTATTTGTGATAAGAGAGCATTAAGAGTGTGGTAGCGTAATGATTAAAACTCTTAGTTTTATATGCGAAGGTCATGGGTTCGAAACTCCATATAGACAATATTTATAATTTTTTTCTTTCTTGTTATCATTTAAACCACATTATAATATTCTTATTTGTGATAAGAGAAGCATGAAGAGTGTAGTAGCACAATGGTTAAAACTCTTTGTTTCATATACGAAGGTCATGGGTTCGAAACTCCATATTGACAACATTTATAATTTTTTCTTATGACAATGACATGGATAAAATGTAATTGAAAAAGGGGATAGCGCCACGTGGCGGCCTGCAATGCTTGCTTACGCTTTTTAATATATATTTAGATTTGCAATGGGTAACGACCAAAGATGGGGATGACTATTTCAATCTGATTTTATAAATTTTTGTAATAAGATGTGAAATAATCACAATGAAAGATATGAAATGGGTTGGGGACTTGGGGTAGACTCACGCAGTGGCGGACCCAAGAATTTGACGGTGAGGAGACAATTTAAATAATCCAATGCAAATCTATTTGATAATATAAAATCGGGTTCACAATTAAAAAAGTCGAGTACATACTCATCCAAATTGCCATATTCATATCGTAATACAGGTACATACTACTAAAATATCCTTCGAGTTTTCATTCCTGGAAAGCATCAATAAAAAGTATAATATCTCTATCTACTAAAATAGCAAAAGGAAAGGTGCCCCAAATACAATACCAGAATTTTAATACTCCCTCCGTAACACATTAGTTATAACAATTTCTATTTTAGGTTATAACATATTACTAGCAACATTTCCACTTCTTTCTATTTTTGGCAAAGTCTTTTTACAAAAATTACATAAATATCATTACTTTTCAACCAAAAAATTTGAGATCATGCATCCTACACCCGGGTGTACCATGCTCATGGTACACCCGGTGGCATTTTCGTAATAAAGCAGAACTTCAGGGGTACGCTGGTAATTTACAGGCATGAAAACAAAAATCTCCTATCAGCTCCAACGTTCTATTTCTCTTGATTTTTTAAGCAACAACTAAATTTGACACAAAATATTCAAAATCCACGTACAATTGGAACAATTGTAGCTAAATTTATTGCGGAATTTATAGAGCTACGATAACCAATTGGTGAATTCGACATTCTTTCCAAGAAATATCTGATTTTTTTGGTACTCATCAACTTGAAAATTGAAGTTTCGAAATTTAACAATGGTGGACCTAATACCTCGAGAAATTATCATAGAATCAATCGAAAATCAGACTTCGGGTGAATTAATTTGTATTGTGAATCGAATTCATAGAATCAAATTTATTTGACCTTATAAAAATATATTGCTCATTTGCGCAAATGAGCAAAAGGAAAATGAGTGAATTTCATGAGGGAAAATAAAATGTCCATCTGTGAAAATAAGCAAAAACATATAATTTTGAAAAAATAAAATACGCTCATTTGAAGAAATGAGCAGAATTTTTCCTCCTGAGCAAATTAATTATGTTCATTTGAGGAAATGAGCAGAATTTTTCCTCTTCCAGCAAATTAATTATGTTCATCTGAGGAAATGAGCAGAAGTTTTCCTCCTGAGCAAATTAATTATGTTCATTCAAAATGTTCATCTGAGGAAATGAGCAAAATTTTACTCAAAAGAAATTCCATTCTGCTCAGTTGCTCAAATGAGCAAATTTCTTAGTATTAGCAAATAAACACCAGCTCATTTGCGCAAATGAGCAGAATTAATATGTACTCGAAAAAATAAAAACGTTAGATGGAAAAAATTCACTGACCAAAATAATTGTTTTCATTTGCTTAAATGAGCAAATCTTTCAATTTTAAACTAATAATTTCCAAAATAAGGATGAAAAGATGAACAAAAGGAGAGAAAATGAGAGAGAATCGAAAAATTGTGAAATGTAAAAATGGTGAATACCTCTTTCAACAATGAGAAACTGCAGGAGAAACTTGATTTTTCAGTTGCTTTACTCATTTCACTATAACTCATGCGAAATATCTAGAGTATGAAGTTGTTAATGAAGGTTAAAGATGAAAAGATGTGAAAAATCAAAGAAATTTACCATCAACAAGAGTTTAAATCATGTAACAATGGAGGTTTGGTTAGAGAGTCAGAAAGAGAGAAGGGAGGAGATAGAAATGTAAAGGTTGAAATGGCAACGTGTAATTTGGCTACAAATTGAATTTATTTACTAAAGTACCCCTGGGTGTACCATGAGCATCATACACCCAGGTGTATGATAATAGTTGTAAAAAAAATTTCACATTAACCCCAGATTATCAACAAAACATAATTTAACCCAAATTAAATTAATAACCACTCTCTCTCCTCTACCCACTTACTGAACCACCATAGCCATCTCTCTCCTCTACCCACTTACTGAACTACCATAGCCACTCTCTCTCCACCGACCCACGAACAACTTCGCCGCCTCTATACGTCGTCAACAACCACAGCAACTCCGGCCCATGTCTTCTCTACCTACCAACACAACCATGAACAAGCACAACAACTATGCACCACCATCACATCACTGCCAAACAACAAGTCGCCCAACCATCACCAATCAAATTGAAACCCAGACGAAATTGAAATCGAACACCACTGAACAACCACAGCAATGATACTTGAAGCTTCTAACCACCCTATACTGAAATTGGGGTCGAATGTTTGCGATTAAGGGAGGCGCTTTCGGGGATTGCCATTGGGACTTCGATTTGTTCATAGATAGAAGAGTTCGGGCAAAGGGGGCTCGATTTTGGAGGTGGGTGGCTTAGATCGGGCTGGGTTGGTTAAAATTTTCGTGTGGGTGGCTCTATCTGGGCAGTGGTGGCTCAAATAGGCCAAAGTGGGTTGATTCTGGGTGCCGGTTTAGATTGGTGGCTTGGATCAGGCGGAGTGGTGGCTCGAATTGGGCTGTGGGTTGATTCGTGGAGGTGAGGCTTAGATCAGGCGGAGGTCAGGCTGAGGTCTGCACTCTCGGTGGTGGCTCGTTGCAGTGTCGGCGGAGTCACTGCAGGTCTGCACCGGTGGTGAGGATAGGTGATTAAGGGTGAGGGTGGGTGATTAAGGGTGAGGGTAGTTAAGTAATTAAGATTAAAATCTATCTCTTCACTGTGGCCCCACCGTCTGGTGTTTTCACTCCGTTCTTTTCTTTACTTTTATTTTACTTTCCTTTCTTGCTTTATGCGTGCAACTGCGTGTCAGCGACAGTGGTCAGTGGGCCCCACATGCTCAGCTTTTTTTTTTACATTATCATTATATAGGCTCGCTTCCTCGTGTTCACTTCCCTGTCTGGTGCACTTTTTTTTCCAGTTTTTTTTATAAAAAAGTGGGGGACAGTGGTCCCCCATAATTCAACGTAGGTCCAGCACTGACTTAGAGCATGTACAATAGGGTGGTTTTAATTAGACTAAGGATGTTAAGACCAAATCTTAAATGATTTTATTATTGTGGCCAATTAGTCTAGTCTTGAGAAAAATGGAGTTGGTCCCAACTGCCAGACCAACTCATGCCTCGGATGGCGTGCCTCCACCAGTAATATGCGTACATGTGGCAATGAAAAGTGATGCATTTTATTTTTATTTTTTTCTGTGTTGTGGTGTAAAACGGCAGTGCATAGCAATCCATGCGTTTTAGCGGAAAAAAAAGGGGAAAAAAAATCCAACTGTCAGTGGCCTGACGTGCGTCAGGGACCACTGACAGATGTTGGCCGTGTTGACGCGTGGAGGATGCCTGCAATTTCTCCTGCTTTCCCTCTACACTCTTTATTGCTCTCTTGTAGTTTAATAGTAATTTTTTTTAGGCAATATCCTTTGTAAAGTTAACACAAATATTTTTGCCAATAATTATAACAAAAAAAATTCACCAAGGGTTACATTATTTTTTTATCTATAAAATGAGTCTAAATTTGACATAATTTCACATACTATTTTCTAACCTAATTTTCTTTCTACTCATTTTCTTCCATCAAAAAACTTTAATATTCACCTAATTAAGCCAATATTCATAAATGAATTCGAATAATCCATTTTAAAGAAATAGTCCATACTCGCAAAATAATCCAAATAACCAACAACATTTTAAAACTATTTTTAATATGCAAATATGATTTATTAAAATGCATAATTAATAATTAAACTCTCACTAATTAAATCCGAATTTAAATAATCTAGTCAATATAAAAATAAAGATTTTTTATATTATTGGATATGAAATAGATTATATAGTAGGGTATAGTAAAAGTATGAGAGAGAAATTGAAAAATTAATTAAAACCAACCCACCCATTGTGAGTTCAATTGGATGAGTTGGTGTAGAGTTAGTGGGATATGATGTGTAAGAAGGAGGAAAGGAAAGAGAATGAGAAAAATGATAACACTAGTGGGATGCTAGTCTTACCATTGTACATGCTTACGCGAATCACAATGAAAGATATGAAATGGGTTGGGGTGGACTTACGCATCCCTTTTAAGATAGTACTAGTATGGTAGAGGCTACACATACACTCAGTGTATGTGGTCCCAACATACACTGATGATGTGTATGCCTTTAATAGGTAGATTAAATTGGGTTCCAATTTGGGTCTTTTGAATTTTCATTTGAAAATTCAAATGAAAATTCAATTTGAATTTCAAATCAAATTTGTGTTTTCAATGCACCACAATCAATGCACCAAAATTCTGAACTTTCTTTTCTCTCTCCTCTCATTTTTTTTTGACAGAATTTTTTTGGATTTCCTTTACTCTATTCTCTCTTCTTATTTATTCATGTTCTTCATATTTTCTTCATATGTTCTTCATTTCACAAAAAAAAAATTACATTTTTTTACGAATTTTTTTTTCCAGTATTATTGTTACTTTAAAGTAAAAAAAAGGACCTACTTTGGTAAAAATTTTAGACATAATTTTTTCTGGGTTTTTTTTCTCTATTCTCTCTCTTCATGTTCTTCATTTTTTTTAAAAAAATAATAATTTCTGGGTTTGTTTTTCGAACAGTTTTTGTGTTTATTTTATTGGGTTTGTTTTTCTCTTATTCATCTTCAACATCTTTGACAAAAATATTTGAGTTCTTCATCTTTACCACTAACTATGAGTTAAACTCTATGATTGATTAGTAACTGAATATGGACATTGGACTAGTTATAATGACAACACAATTCACTATTTGATTTATCACGGTAACAAAACAAAAAAATCGAAATAAAAACGTACTTTCTGGGTTGGGGTTCATACTTTCTGGGTTGGGGTTTTGTTTAGTAATTTAATGTAAAGTGCTACTAAAAAAGGAAAAGAACAAAAGGGTTGGGGGTAGGCATGTGTAGAGTAATAAGCAAAGCAAGCAAGTGGGATTCGAACTCAAGACCTCACAGCAAGAGAGGCGTTTTCAGGGCATGCAGGTGTAACCAAGTGGACGGGGTATTCAACCGTGATATGAAGGGCGTTCCTTTAGTACATATGCTAATTGTCTGCGCCATCTGAAAACTACAGTATACGTTCAGGCTTCTGTTTAAGTGGAACTTGTTACCAAAAAACTAACAAACCTACAATGTTTCCAAACTCATATGCTAAAAACTTATAATGATATTTGATTACTTATATATTTATATAATTTGTACTTATTCAACATATTATTGATTGATATTGATTACTTTGTTGATCGATCTATTATATTTGTGGTCGATATACTGTATTACTCTTAACTATCTTTGTAGACTGATCTAATACACCGATGATCTTAACCATATTATATATTGATCTAATCTAGCGATGGTTGATCTAATACGCTAATCTCACCTCTTCATATTAATGATTGATATTGATTACTTTGTTGGTAGATATAGCATATATGTGGTCGATATACTATATCTTATAGATCGATCTAGTATGTATTGACGATTGGTCCAATAGATTGGTCTCAACTATCTTATACCGATGGTTGATCTAATAAGCTAATCTTAATTAGCGTATACATCGATCTAATACATTGATGATTGTTCTAATGCGTACGCTTTAACTACTGATACTTTTAAATATCTTATTCACGAATCTGGTACATTGCTGATGGATCGAATACATTGTTGTAGTTTAGGACGATTTAATCAAATACGTCGGCCATAACTAAACTTATCACTAAAGTACGTCTTCGTATCACACTAATGTTAATATCGTGGTTTTATATCGATATATAGGAGCTTATTTACTTATCATGTTTAAAATGTACATCGTTATAAATTTTAAAAGACATTTAGAAGCCATAGATATTAGTAATTCCACGCATAAATTAGCTATTGCATTGCTTATTATTAATTGATTTTAGTAAAATAACTCACAACTTGTAACGACTTTTAATATTTGAAGTTTATTGAAAATAGAAATTATGAAATATTAATTAGGAGAAAACTATAATATTGGTCCCCTTTACTATATAATCTGTCCTTGTTACTACAAAACTAACAAACCTACAATCGTTCCAATTTCATAGGTTATAATTATACTGGATTACTAATATATGTATTTAATTTGTACTTAATTAACATATTAATGATTGATATTGATTACTTTGTTGATAGATATAGCATATATGTGGTCGATATACTATATCTTATAGATCGATCTAGTATGTATTGACGATTGGTCCAATAGATTGGTCTCAACTATCTTATACCGATGGTTGATCTAATACGCTAATCTTAATTAGCGTATACATCGATCTAATACATTGATGATTGTTCTGATGCGTATGCTTTAACTACTTATACTTTTAAATATCTTATTCACGAATCTAGTACATTGCTGATGGATCGAATACATTGTTGTAGTTTAGGACGATAACTCCTTAATCAAATACGTCGGCCATAACTAAACTTATTACTAAAGTACGTCTTCGTATCACACGAATGTTAAGTGGAACCTGTTACCAATAAACTAACAAACCTACAATGTTTCCAAACTCATATGCTAAAAACTTATAATGATATTTGATTACTTATATATTTATGTAATTTGTATTTATTTAACATATTAATGATTGATATTGAATTTCTTTGTTGATCGATCTATTATATTCGTGGTCGATATAATATATTGCCCTTAACTATCTTATAGATTGATATAATCTACCGATGATCTTAACTATCTTATATATTGATTAGCATATACATCGATCTAATACATTGATGGTTAATAAAATATTAATTAGGAAAAAAAATGGTATCTCTTAAGTAAAGTGCTATTAAAAATAAAATTCAGGAAAAAAGAAGGAAAAAAAACAAAAGGGTTGGGGGAAGGCATGTGTAGAGTAATAAGCAAAGCAAGCCAGCGTGAGATTCGAACTCGAGACCTCAAAGCAAGAGAGGCGCTTTCAGGGCATGAAGGTGTAACCAAGTGGACGGGGTATTCAACCGTGGTATGATGGGCGTTCCTTTGGTATATATCCTAATGAAGAGCGCCATCTGAAAACTATAGTATAGGTTTAGTTTACTATTTAACTCGAAACTGTTACCAAAAAACCTAACAAACCTACAATGTTTCCAAACTCATATGCTAAAAACTTATAATGATATTTGATTACTTATAATTTATATATAATTCATATTTATTTAACATATTAATTGGTTTTTATTACTAACATAAATTTGTTTAACCTATACTTGATTACTAACATAAACTTATAAATTTTGACTACCATAAACCTATAATTGATTACTAACATAAACTTATATATATTGATTGCTAACATATTAATTTATTTAACCTATAATTGATTATTAACATATTAAATACCTACAATGATCTTGCTAATGTATAATGTATTTTGTATTTATTTATTTTTTATTAATTTGTAGTAGTACTTTATTTAGGTTTGTATTACTATTAAAATATTTCCCGTTACTAAATTAATTGTAAACTTATAGTCGTTTTTGGATACTGCTTCATTATCTTGTTCATATAATCTGCTATACTTTCAACGACCATTATCATATAATGGAATTCTAGAACTGGAAAGCTTGCTGAACACAAACCAGAATCTTACATTCTTCAAAATTAACAAATACAAATGCAAGGAAATTATGTTTCATAAATTTTCCCCCATCAATACAAAATTAAGAAGGTTTGTGTCATAAATTTTCCTTCACAAAAAAAAAACAAACTCCTTATGAAAACTCAAAGACAACATAATAATGGGTCATTTAAAAAAACTTCTTATCTGGGTCATTCAAAGAAAATTATGTTGAATCAAATTGGTGCATTTCATTAACAAAATAAAAGAAAAACAAAAAAAAAATCTTAGACTCCAACGTTAATGGCTGCTCAGCCATTAATATTAAAAATGGAAGAAGGTAAAATAAGCAAAGGAATGGCGCCAAACCAAAATGTTCCTCTGCCCAAAAAATGTGGCGCAATTCTTCCCTCCCAAAGCATGCATATTGGCGCCATTAATGAAAAGTTTTCCCTCCCAATTTTCCATCTTTTTTTTGGCTAACTATAATGTGGCAATTTCCTATTGGAAGTGTATGTTGGGACCACATACACTAAGTGTATGTGTATCATCTCTCGTACTAGTATTAGTATCAAATGCATCGCATATAAAATGGTGTAGGTTGGAAAATTCGATAATTGGTTTAAAATATATTTTTATCAAAATGAAAAAGTTAGGTACAGAGAGAGATTATTTTTCCATTTAATTAAAAATTAAAAAAAATAATATGAATTTTTCTTGTCCCCCACCTATTCACTTACGTGGAATCCCAGATTAAGAAAAAAAAATTAATGTCAAAACATTGTAAGAAGGAAAAAAATGCATTATATTGTTAGACTCTCAAAAGGCTAGGGAAATTGGAATACCGGATGAAAATGTAGATGCTCAATTAATGTTTGTTCAAAGCCACTAAGCCAGTCTTAGAGATGTCGTACATTTGGTTAGCTTGCAAGAACTTTCTAAACCCACAAAGGAAGGTAATATTTTGTGAGTTATTTATGATTTTGTAGTTTTTTACACCATGATTATAGTAATAATAACGCAAAAGGTACACTTAATTATCTTATAATTTGTTATAATAAAGCCATTATCTATATATTAAAATTTAAATATAACTATTTTTATTCTATAAGTGAAGAGGAAGGAGACACCAAAATTCACAATTTTTTTAATTCCTAATTAAATGAACAACTCTATCCATAACAAACTATTTTCACATTTTCAAATTTTGAATAGTGAAATAGAAAACACCCTAAATAAACTAAGGGCCCGTTCGTTATCGTTTTTTGTTTTCAATTTTCAATTTTTTTGAAAATTAAAAACCAAAAACACGAAACCAGAAAAGTGGTTTTCACTTTTAGTTGTCAGTTTTCAAAATCATCATAATCCCAATAAATTTGACTAATTTTTTATTCATGATATACCATATATCATGACTTTGAAAATCAAAAAACCAAAAAACAGAAAACCACAGTGATACCGAACGAGCCCTAAATGTTATATTTTATATGTAGAATTTTACCTGATCCCGCATGTATGGCGTGCATATAAAGCTAGTACTAACTAAATAAAGCTTTCTCGTGCATTTGCACGAATCTTTGTTTTTGTAAGAAAAAGTGGCCCGGACCCCGCTCGAATAAGGGAAATCCCTACCCTCAAAGTACCCCTAGTGGGGATTAAATCTCCAACCTTAAGGTTAGAAGGGTACACTCCTTTCCACTAGACCAATTACTACTTGGTGTGCAATTTGCACGAATCTGAAAGCTTGTTACTCTTAAGAGAGTTAACACTTTTACTCAGTTTACACAATTAATTTACACTTCATCGCAATGTGTTAACATGTGGTGCTGAGAAAACGAATACCGATAGCTTAGGGTGACTTTACTATAACGTCATTATGTATAAAGTTAAGTGTCAGTCAGTTGGAGACCACTTGTACATTGATTTAGTAAGTGAATAGGCTATTTACGATATGCAGTTTAAAAATTTACAACTTAACTCTTGATTTTTATTCATACATTATCATTGATTTTGACAGAAAAAGCACTAATGCATTTTAGGGTGGTGATTGAAACTCTTTATTGCATACTCAAGGTCATGGGTTCAAGTATTCACATTGAATTTTTTTTTATTATATGAGAAAGAATTGGATAGAGAGCCATTCAAATAGGGATGGTGACATGCGCCGGATTGCAATCCTTACTTACGTTTTTTAATACATGTATATATATAGATACGTGAAACCAATCAAAGGTGTGATATTTACCTTTAAAAAAAGAATGAGGTCTAATTAAGTTAGTCGATTTGTCTAGAGACTGTATAAATTTAGGATTTGTTCTTTTCACGTTAAAAAATAAAATAAAATTAGTTTCACACTTTCACTAAGATTACAGTTAATTAAATAAATTAAGATATATTTTAATAACTTTTTACATATTATAATTGAAGTTTAGTAATGTCCAATAAAATTAGATACGTAAGATTTAGCTCATATAAGTTCCAATAATTTCGAACTAGTTTAATTAAGATAAAGTCAAAGGGACAAACCAATAGATTTGATAGGGATAGCCGGATCTAAAGTAACTACTCACAAATACCACACAGAGCTAAATCAACATTAATTGCTAAGGAATCAAAGCATGTTGATGAACAACTTTAATTCCTCTTAATCGTTGATTTTCATCACAAACAATGGATCGAGTCTTCCATATGCAATTTTATGTTATATTTGATGTCCTACATATTTTCTCTTATATTAATTGACAAGTGATATCAATCTTGTTAAAGAAATTAAGACATACAAAGACATTTTAAGTAGTAGATAAGAGGAAGAGAAAGATGGTAATAAGACCTGGACTTCCTCAAGCATCTGATCAACATGACCTCTGAGTTTGTTGATTTGTAACGCCTCCCCAAAGAAACGAAACTGTTCTTGTCGTACTGAATACTCAGCATCGTAGATAACTCCAGGGCCAAAGATAGGCACACTGAAGCGATACACCTCCTTCTGACTGAGCTCACACTCTGATGCCGTAAAGAAATGAGCAGATACATCAGGTTCAAGCAGAAAAGTTATATTCTTGTTTATGACCTTCAAAGTAAACACACTTCCAAGGTTTTCATACTCTTCCTTGAGCATCTTCATTGGTTTTTTTAGGAATCTAAGCATCCCACCTATAAATGGCAGCCGCCCTTTTGCGACTGGTGGTAGACGTTTACTGCTTTGGATGTGATGATGTTTGAGGGCCAGTTTTACTATTAGTTATGCTGCTACCATTGTAGCTGCAATGAGAAGCCCTACACCGAGAATCTGATGCATGCTATTCATGATCTCTAATATTGTTGAATTTAAGAAACTAATGTAAAAGAAGATAGAAGTTTACGGAATACTTTAGTGCTTTTGATTAATGGAAATAAAAATGCCCTTATATAAGGCAATAGTCCGCAATACTACAATATTTGCTAAGATAATTAGAGGTGTCAAATCGGGTGGTTGGGTCGGGTTCGGGTCGGTCCACATCGGGTCGGGTTGTGTCGGTCCAAGTTTCTTTGCCGGTCCGGTTCGGGTCGGTCCGGGTTTGAAATGTTCGGGTATTCTCGGGTCAATGATCATGTCGGGTTCGGGTCGGTCTCAGACCGGGTCATTATCGGGTCGGGACTTACCGGGTTCGGACCACTTCGAGTCGGGTAATAAACGGGTTGAGTAAGGTTGATTCGGGTTCTGGTAGCCTTTGGGTCGGGTTAATTTCGGATTCGGTCGACTTCGGGTCAGGTTCATTTCGGATTCGGTCGACTTCGGGTCGGATTAATTTCGGGTTCGGACAACTTTGGGTCGTCGATTCAAGTTCGATCATGATTATCTTAGGTTATTTCCGTGACAGTCGATTCAGATTCAAGTTGAATTCATTTCGTATCATACTCAACGGTGGGTATGTTTATGATTGAGTCTTAACAAATGAACTTATTCTTGTAGTTGAACTGTTATGGCGTGTTTAGAAGATCATCGTTGTTTTTGTAATCACTTTATTTGACTGTATATTAGAACAAAAACATTCTTGATAACGTGTTATTAATTTTGTTTAGAATATTAGAATCAAAAATATTGTACTCTGTTATTAGAATATTGTAAAGACCCGGTTATTGAAAGTATAAAGATGATGTATAAATCAAAACTATTTTACTTTGATGTTCACGTTGTTTTTCTCTATTCCTGCAAAGTGAAATAAGCTAATTTAATTAATTTAATTTATTATAATTTAATTTTCAATAACATAAAAATTGAAACCTTGTTACGATAATCAGTATTACTGTATTAGATCAATCATCGATATACTAGATCAGTGTATACGATAGTTACGATTAGTGTATCTGTGTATTAGACCAATCAATCAATCACCAATACGTTTAAGATTGTTAAGACTAGTGTATCAGATCAATTATCAATCAATATATGTATGACATGTATCAATAATCAATATATATATATATATATATATATATATATATATATATATATATATAGTTTAGAGTAATACATTAAGAACAATCTTCAATATATTATGTCAATGTATATCAATGTATACAATTATTAAGATTAGTGTATTAGATCAATATATTAGATAAAATGTTTACGACAATCGATATTAGTGTATTAGATCAATCATCGGCGTATTGGATCAATATATTAGATCAACTGTCAATATATACTAGATCAACGTATAAGATAGTTAATATTAATATATTAGATCAAGGAATGAGATAGTGAAGATCAATATCAATTTACATATGTTGTAGATCAAGCAAATGGTTAAGATCTATATATTAGTTCAATCATCGATATATTAGTGTATTAAATCATATCGATAATGTACTAGATCAATATATACGAAAGTTTAGATCAATGTATTAGACCAAAGAACAAGATAGTTAAGATTAACGTATATATTGATATATTATGTCAGCGTATAAGATATTTAAAACTTGTGCATTAGATAGATCAATAATCAATGTATATGATAGTTAAGAAGTGTATCAAAACAATCATCAATGTATTAGATCAATGTATATGATATAATAGTGTATTAGATTAGTCATTAGTACATCTAAGATAGTTAATCAGTGTATTAGATCAATCATCAATATATTAGATTGATGTGTAAGATAGTTAAGAGTTATATATCATATCAATGTAGTAGTTGCAATTACAAACATTATTAATCTATTATATCATTATGTACGATCGTATATTTATCATATGTAGGGCTACAAACAAGCTGAGTCTTAGCTTGTTCTAGCTAAACTTGATTGAAATTATTAGTGTTCGAGCTATGATGAGCTCAAACTAACTTTTAGAATTTTTGTGATGATTATGAACGAGCTTATAATAACAATGATATATATATATATATATATATATATATATATATATGTTTATTGTTTTATAGGATATATATGTTTAACTTCATCGAACAAGATTCCATTTAATGTAGTACTAATAATAGTAGTAAGCAAATGACCAATTAGATGGAGATATCGATCTATTTAACATAATGCTTCAAACATGACATATTAATATATTGTTAACTATGATGTTAACAACAATACTTTGATAGTAGAAGCATGTGTATCCTTAAATCGAAATATGTACCCTTCCAATTCTTATATGTACCCCTTTTTTCAATCAGGACGGTTAGTTTTTAGTTTTAGTATAATTTTTTTAGCAGAACTCAACTATATATATATATATATATATCTTCAGCCATAATAGTGTTATAGAAAACAGGATTATTAGCATTAATAAATATACAAAAGTAATAACGATAATAAGTACAATAAAATATAAAAGTAAAAAAAATACTAATCAAAAGTCTAATTCACAATTTTTTTTAAAAAGATTAGTTTTAAGTAAATAGAATCATACTATTTTAGAATAATAATAATAACAAAAAAAACTTGTTATAACTTATAAGTTATCTCTATTATATAAGTGAAGAGGAGGGAGGACACCAAAAATCAACATTTTAATTTCTAATTAAATAGAACAACTCTCTCCACAATTATCTATTTTCACATTTTTAATAAAGAAATACCAAACATCTTAAATAAACTAAATATTATATTTTATGAAAATTTTACATGATTTCGCACGCAACGCATGTATATAAGACTAGTAGTAATATAATTTAAAAGACCACCACACAAAAATTTGAAAATCAAAACTAACCTAGTATTAAATTTTGAAAATTCAAAATCAAATTTCAAAAGATGAAATAAATTTCAGCTCTCCTTACCCGGTTACCCCTCTTTACCTCTAAAATATAACCCACTACTAATATAAAAACCAAAATTACCTCCACTTCTCTCCCCATTGCCTTCAGCCAAACCCTAACCCTTCTCTTCCGCCCCCAACCCCATTCCACCAGCCTAATCTTCTGCACTCCTTTCTCTTTCATTTTTTCATCTCTGTGCCCATCCCTTCATCTTCTTTAGATTATTTAGGATATCAATTGATGATTTTTCACAAGTTTATATCAAAAACATTATCATCCAAATAAGAGTTCCAAATGGATAAATCACAATAAAAAAGATAAGTTTTTACTCTCATCTATCAACTTGAAGATTTTAGTAAAGATCTTGGTTGCAAGAGCCTTTCACTCTTTTACCCTCAAAATTTGCAAAATCCATTTTGGATTCATTCCAGTTTTTAATTATTTTGTTTTCAGTTTAATTCATCTGGGTTGTAAATATATATAGATTTTTTTTATTTGTTTTCTAAATATAATTTCGTTTTTAATTATTATGTTTTTAATTACTTGTTTCATTTTTTCAAAATTCATTTTGTGATTAGTTCATGTCTTTGTTTTGAATGGAGTCCCTAACTCTTAATTTGTTTTGTCTTCTTGAAATAATTTCAGAAACAGTTAAAATCCTATATCGAATTTCAGTTCATTTCTTTATTTTCACAATATATAATTTTTTGAATAAAAATGTGAGCATTATCGTACATGATTCATACCTGGCAACAATTCAAGTACTATTTCAATTATTACTCATTTTTAAAATTACCAAGACAACCCAAAATTACCCAAAACAATTGCACATGTTTTCCGAGCTCGTCGACGATTTCTACAAACTTATATGGCTAATGTTTGGTTCTACAGACTTGTATAGCTGATGTTTGGTGTGAATAGTGATGTGGAAGTGGTAGTTTAGTGGTGGTGAGAATGGAGATGACTTAAACGAATGTGCCTTTAGAGTGTTAATCAAACATATGTTTGAATTATGGAATGTTATTGAGATTATATTAATTTGTAAATAATGATTTTAGAAATAAGAAAGAGTGGCAATTTTAAAGAATGAGTTAATACAAGTTGTATCTGATAATCAACTAAATTTGTAAGTCATTGACACGCTTATATGTTGCGAATTCTTTTACATACAATGTTTACCTTTTAATTGGTTTAAATAATTTGAAGTGGATGAAGTCTACCATTATATATAGACAATTTAATTAAAAAATACTTTAGCAAACATAAGACATTGAAAAAGTATAACTAAATAAAGGTGTACTTATTTTGTCGTATATTAGAAAATAATGAATGATAGTGATTATAATACAGTAATAAAGATTTATATTACACAAACAAATAACTATTCGAAATTTTAAGTTTAAGAATTTAATAAAATTATTAAATTAACATATTAAAGACGAGTATTGTAAAGACAAAATATTAATGTAAAGTTTAATAAAATTATTTCATAAATAAATTAAATGAGTGTCATTAATATTTTAATAATATAAAAAAGGGGAATTACACAAATTATAATTTATACAACTTATGGTTCGTGTAATAGAATCAATTCGGGTAGCATTGTATTCGATAAAATCAGGTCGGGTCAATATCAAATCGAATAAAATCAAATCGGGTCAACTCGGATAAAATTCGGGTTCAAGCGGGTGTCGGGCATGTTTTGGATCGGGTGTCGGTCGGATACGATCTTAGAATGTCGGGTATAATTGGTTTCGGATAGACTTCGGATTGGTTTCGGTCGGGTTTGAGTCCGATCAAAGTGGGTCAAGTCAATATCAGATTAGTGTCAGGTCGGATGTAGGTCGGATTGTATCGGGTCGGGTCAAATGTAGGCAGGGTTGCTTCGGGTCGAGCCTTTTCGGGTATTCTTCGGGTTGAAGCGGGTTTCGGGTAGTTTTCAGGTCGATCTGGGTCGGGATCGGGTGACTGACTATCGGGCCTGATCGGGTACGGGTTGACTACGGGTCGGTCCGGGTCGGGTTTCGAGTCGGGTCATATAAGGTCGTATTAGTGACGGGTTTATTTCGGGTCGGGACCAGGTCGGGTTTCGGGTGTGTAATTCTCGGATCGAATCAGGTCCGGGTCCGGGTCAGGTCGGGTTCGGTAATCGGGTCGGGTCAGCTTTTGACACCTCTAAAGATAATAGAATAGATAGAGGGCCAAGAATAAGTGTAATACCCTGTAATTTCACTAGACAATTCGCGCGCTGATTTATATAGTTTACATTGTTATTTCTAAATCTAAATATAATTTCGTAAACGAAAACTAATTTGTATTAAATAAATTGTCGTAATTGAACTGGAAAAGATCTTGGTGACGATGTATTGTGCGTATTGATTTTATAATATAGTTACTTATTTTATTTTATAAACTTAAGTGTTGTGTGATTTAATATCAAGTGTTGTTGCTATTTGTGTTGCCTTGTCTTTGACGTTTGTTCTAACTTCATTTAAGCTTACTATTTGTTTCCTAAATTGAGCTGGGAGAACTGCTAGTTACTCCCCACTGATTGTGAAATTTTGTTGATATATATTGTAGATGACGATGCAGTTTAGAGTCATTATAGTATGACTGGGGTTGTGTGGTTAACCTGTGTGAGCAAGGAAGTCGTGCTAGTCATTGTGGACGAGCACTATGAGTTGGAAGTTAGGACTAGTTTTATAATGGGTCTCAAGTAGCTTTACTATGTTTTGCTGAGTTTGTTTTATCCTTTGGATATTAGTTTCACCGCTTTTGAATTATGGATTTAGTTTGTAAGTTATTGTGAAACAAATTATGAATTTTGGAACATTTTGGTTAGAGATGGAGGTATGAGACCTCATTTCTCTTTATATATATATATATAATTGGAGTTTTGACTACTATTATGAGGTTGTCGTTTATTTATGCTCTAATTTTACTCCTTAGACTGGCATTCCCATATCGGTGGTATTTCCGCTACCACGGGTATTCTTTATTTCTTTATTTTGGTCTCTTTTCATAGTTAGTATTTAACGGGATGTTACAACAAGTCCTAGGTATCTGTAAGTAAATAGGGTTGTAAAATTGCAAAATAATAGCAAAGCAATAAAACCCCGAACACTTCTCTACAACGAATTAACCAAATTACACGATATCATTATATATTGAGATACAATAGAGAAGTACAAATAATCTAAGTTACTTCTTTAGATTATCCAACACTAGTATTATATATGTGGTTATGTGATTACACTCTCACATATTAGTTTATAAGTCTAATAAAGAGAGAAATCAATTAATAGAAAAACAGATTTTTTCTTATCCTTTACTCAATATATGACATGGGTATTTATAGATATCCAATAATTAGTTATTTAGAAAAATAACCAACTATATATCTCATCAATAACAGCCCATAAACTACGAGAAACGTAGAAAACAAAATACTAGAGAGAAATGTGAAACATTGCATTGACAAAATATGTTGTTTCACTAATTAGTTTTCAATGTAGCACTACATGCAGATGTCACATCAAATACCAAAAGACACCAATTCATTGTGCCTATACGCATTAACACCATCAAAGGTGACGTTTCACATTTGTGTCCAATGTATTAACTTGCAAGATATTAATAACGTTTATCTTAATTACTTAATTATGATAATATTTATATAATATCATTATTACACAACTCAATGACATCATAAAATATACATGTGTAAAAATATTGAGCCTTACCATACATAAATATCCAACAATCCTCCTCCATTTATTTATTAGTAAGACTAATGCTCAAAAGGGTGGTTTTAAAACACTAACCAAAACTTATGCACATATGAATGTGTTTAAACGATTGAACATTCATATACTATAATATTCTTAATAAACAATTCCAATTGTAATGGTAGACTAAGCTTTGAACCATAGATATCACCATGCATTATTGAAGATAATATAGACATAACTTTTCACGAATACATAGAATCATGACACCATTAGACCTTGTGTCCACATCCATGCGTGAGCATGTCTAAACTAAATCCGGCAAAGTTCGGTGAAGGAGCCGACTTTATACTCATATAGGTAAATCCTTTTATCCGTGCCCTACAACAAAAGAACTTTATCAAAAGATTTATTAAGATATTAGTTAATCAACCTCTAACCATTGTACAAACACTTAACCCGGGTTTGAAATATCATTAGTGCTCGCAATCACAAGATGAATAACTTCCTCATTTGATTTCAAGATCTAATGTTATATTAGACGTTGAATTCAGTTATCATTCATGTGTGATTGATTTCACGGATCCAAGACCAATCCTTTTAACAGCTTTGTACACAATATCCCTAGGTAACCCTTTAGTATAAGGATCCCTAGGTGAAGATTAGATTATACAAAATCAATGGAAATAGTTATGTCCTTGATTAATTAGTCCTTTCACATAACTATTGTTTATGCTAAATTCTGCTTAAGGCAAAACTAAGCTGGGAGCTACAGCTAGAGTACTATTACGTAGCTGGAAGCTGCTGGACACAGCTAGGATAAGCAAAGAAAGCAAGAACAAAGAGAAGAACAAGACACCAAGGATGGTGACGTGGAAACCCGTGGAATAAGGGAAAAACCGCGGGTGGCTTTGAGTCCACCAATCCACTATACTCTTGATTACAGCCCTAGTGCTTTTGTATCTAAGTAATTCGTAAACTTAAGAACAATACTTTAATCTCAATATGTAAATGCTAAGTGCGTCAGAACTTGTCCCTTCTATACAATCATTTGAGCTATATATAATAAGGAAATATATCCATTTGAACCAGCCTTAGCAACGGCTTGTAATCGTTCTTGAATCTCCATTCATATATGTAATTAATACTATTTAGCACGATCTTCGCTCATATTTATCCTCCTGTATCTTTAACTTTTACTCTTCTGCGAGATTCTAGGCTTTGATATCTTTGATTCATAACGCTTTCTAAACATAGCTGCGTTCCTTAGCTGGGAAGTACTAGCTGGTTCTTCTTAGCTGGTAGGCTTCAAGCTGGATTCCCTTAGCTGGAGGTCCTAAGCTAGAAGTTCATAGCTGCAAATGATTATTTAACCTGCACACGCAGATGTGTAATTTTTCATGGTATAACAATTGCCCCTAACTTGTAGCTTGCACTGCTGGTCTTGCGCAGTAAAGCTGCAAGTTATGATTTCAAGATAAAAATTTAACATAACGTCTATCATAAAAGATAGAAACTCAAGAGGCGAAAAGATTAAATGAAGCATGCTTATCTTTAAAGAACTAGGCTAATCATTTACTTAAGTCCATTTAAGTCAAGTAATAAATACTAGCCGTTTTTCTGTCAGAATGGCTTAAAATCAAAGAGATCTTCAAAAAGATTTTACTTCTGTTTACTCTTCTATCTCCTTTGGTAAGTTTGCTCTCTCTCCCTCTTTCGTCTCTCTGCATGCCTCTTAAACAATCATCTAGAAAGAAAGTCTTCTCTCCTAAAATTACATCAATGGGTAAAGCAAAAGACGATGTAGCTTCTACCATTACTTGGGAAGACATAGAAAATATTAGGGCTAGAGGGGGTTTCCCAGAGAGTACAGAATTCATAGTTCCGGATGAGTTTGAAAGGCCGGAAAAAACCGCAGACAACCTTATATGTTTCTATGAATACCCTTTCCTGCTAGGGTATAGCTATGAGTTTACACCACTGATACGTGATAAGCACAATAATGCTGCATTTTTAGTGTCGTTGCATATAGATTAAGAGCATTTTAGTCTTGCATTGCATGGTTTTTGTCACCTTTGAGTTATATTATCGCTTCATTACCTGTTTAGTTGTTTTTGGATGATTTTTAGGCTAACTAGCATGTTTTTGAAGTCATATGATCATTGGAAGATTTGTTGTGGACTATTGAACTTGAAATGGACATAACTTTTGATCCATAAATTGGATTAAGGTGGTTCTAGTAGGAGGTGTTAGCTCATTTCGATAGCTTTCCAACGACTGGTCATAAGCCCAATTCCAATAAGAGACGAGAGAGATATGATCGTTTGAAGTTGAGCTGTCCGCTGACTAGCAGGTCTACACGACCGTGTTGGTCTGTTTCCACGAAGACAGTCCTGTTGATATGAGAAGTTCAGGTCTACACGACCGTGTCCATTTTGACACGGCCGTGTCGATCTATTTCCACGGAAGCAGTAACTTTGAAGAAACGCTGAAACTTTTGTATAACAGGTCTACACGGCCGTGTCGTTTTGGACACGACCGTGTGGACCTGCTTTCGGGATTTGACCCGTTTTGTCCGTCAAACTTTAATGACTCTTTTAATTAGTTTTCTTAGCTTAGACTCGTCATTACCTATTACTCTTAGTTTCTAATTGCTCTCCCTTAGCCCTAAACTCTCTCTAAACACTTGGTTTATTAATTGTTTCATCTTTGAAGATCGAATTCGTTAATCAATTCAAGTAATTTTTCTTCAATCTCTTTTCTTTAATTCATTTGCTTTGTTTATGATGTTTAATTTATTAAATCTGAATTGCTTAGAATCCATGGTTAGTGAGTAGTTCATTATCTAGGGTTTGGGCGAAAGTATGAATTAAGGGCTTAATGTAGATTATCTATGCTTTTATAATTCAATTGTTTGTCTATGCATTGAATGTGGTGTTTTGACACCCTAGGATAGATCTTGATCACGTTTATGCTAGGGCACTTAGGGTTTCAATCGTTCTTAATCGAACTTTAATCCCTTTTGTCATTCCCATGTTTCGACTTGATTTCTAGACCAAGGGATTGGGTAGAAATTAAGGAGATCCTTTAATTAGGGGTTTTCCGAACTTAATGAATTTATTAATCAACGGACCAAAGACCATTCGAAAGAGGATTTGGTTGGTTGATTAATCGATTACTCTTGAGGACCATTCGAGAGAGGACTCAAGCAAATTAGAGGGGAACTTCACCTTGTATTGACTCCGTTGTGAATCACCATAGCGTCGATTGTCGTTGTCTAGCCCATGTTCATACGAGTAGCCCAAACTCTTGTGTCTTCCTTATCATATTAATTCTCCTATTTCATATTTAGTTGGTATTCATTAGCTAGTAAATTAGTTGGTAACCTACTCAATCTCAAACCCCCCAAAAACCCTTCACTTAGGTAGTTTTGGACTTAGTGGACTATAGTCAATCCTGATTTCCTTGTGGTTCGACCCTTGACTTGCCATTACTACGTTCTTAGTAGTTTCTCGTTAGGTTTATAAGTTGTGTTTGCTAAGCGGTTCTTAGTGCCTTAACGACACATTAAAAACCACTTATCAAAATGGCGCCGTTGTCGGGGAGATTGTGCTATTGATTGAAGTTTACTTGAGTTTAGTGTTGCTTGAGTGATTTTTTCTTTTGTTTTAGACTGTGTTGTTATTTGCTAACCCTCTACTTAGCTTTGTTGTGTTACATGAGAAGGAGAGCTCACGGTTCACCCATCTTACCTTTAGATCCGGAAAGCAATTGCACCTTGCGAAAGCTTCGGGGAGGTCTGGAACGGTTGACTTTGAATTCTGCACCAGCTTCACCAATCTCAAGTTCTACAAGTGAAAGTGAATCAGACATGGGTGAGGAAAATGGACAACTTTTCAGGGATTTAGGAAATCCGGGGTCCTTTGTTTTACAGGGTGGAATTCGACTCCCCACAACCACTACAAATTTCAGCATTCACCCTCAATTCACATAGATGGTGAAAGCAGAGCAATTTTGTGGAGGGTCGGATGAGGATCCACTTCATCATCTTGATCGATTTCTGGAGATTTGTGCTACGATAACAACGAATGATGTCTCTCCAGACTACATCAAGATGCATCTCTTCCGGTCTTCTCTTTCCGGAAAGGCAAAGTCTTGGCTCAAGAGTTTGCCTGCTAACTCCCTCACTACATGGGAGCAGGTTACATTGGCTTTTCTGAAGAAGTATTTCCCAGAGTCAAAGACCGCAGATATTAGGAGGCAAATCTCCTCTTTCGAGCAATATTATGATGAGTCACTTGCGGAGGCTTGGGAAAGTTTTAGGGAATTAATTCGTTCGTGCCCTCACCATGAATTCAATCAAAATCTACTGATGAGGTTCTTCTATGATGGTCTTGATCCTATGTCACGTGATAATCTTGATGCTGGAGCGGGAGGTCAACTTTCTAAGATCCCGTAAGACCAATTAGAGGCCACCATAGAAGAAGTGATCAAGAATTACTCATGGGGTGGAAGAAGGAGAGGTGCTCAACCTAAGAAGGGTGGAAAGTTTGAGTTGGACCCAATGGACCAAGTTCAAGCAAAGATGGATCAACTTGACAAGAAGCTCTCGAAGATCACCCTTGGATCATCTAGTCCCTCACAAGTGAATGCTTTCTCTTGTGACATTTGTGGTGGTACAAACCACGATACCTCTTATTGTGGAGGATCTCAGTCAAAGCATGTGGCGGCAATGAATAGTAGAGGAGAGGAGGTTGTAGGAGCAATCAACAAGGAGGGTGGAGACAACCTCAACAAGGCTACAACCAACCTCAATTAGGGTGGAATCCACCTCAACAAAGGCTTTAATCAACCTCAACAAGGGTTTACTCAAAGCTACAATCAAGGTGGATCCTCCTCTAAAAACTCTAACATTTACCAAGCCCCTCATCAAAGATCCAACTTCCAAAAGGCCCCTCAAAACCCACCATTTCCTAAGCCAAATCCCGAACCTACTACATCCTCCGACCCTACCTCCCTAATTCTCCAACAACTCCAAACCATCACCCAAACCCTTCAAAGCCATGACCAAAGGTTTCAAGAGTTACAAGCTCACACCAAAATGCTTGAAACCCAATTGGCTCAAGTGGCCGAGAAAAATCCCTCTAACCCCACAAATCAACTTCAAAGCTAACCCATTCCTAACCCCAACCTACATCAAGTTAAAGCTATCCATTTGAGGTTGGGAACAAACTATGAGGGCCCCAAGATGCCTAATGAGTGTGAAGAAAGTGAAGTTGAGGTGGTTGAGAAGGACAATCAAGTTGAGGAAGATGAAAGGGAGGTTGATGTTGAGAAAGGAAGAGAAGATAAGGAAAATCATGGGCAAGTTGGTGACAAAGCCCCATTGTTAATACCTCCTCCACCTAAGCCCTATGTGCCACCGGTCCAATATCCTCAAAGGTTGGTGGAGAGGAAGTTGAGCGACAAATTCATTAAGTTCCTTCAAGTTATGAAAGGCCTTTAAATACACATTCCATTCTTTGAGGCCATGTCTCAAATGCCAGCCTATGCCAAGTTCATGAAGGAGATCCTCTCCAACAAACGAAATGTTGAAGACGAGGTTATCAAATTGCCATACCAAGTAAGTGCTCTAGTGCAACGAGATATGCCTAAGAAGCAAAGAGACCCCGGAAGCTTCACTTTGCCGGCGAAGATGGTGACCTCGAGCCAAAGGGTGCATTGGCCGATTTGGGTGCGAGTGTGAATTTGATGCCTCTATCCATTGCTAAGCGCCTAAACTTCCCTCTTCTTCCTACGAGGAAGACTATTCAATTGGCGGATCGATCTTTGAGAGCCCCGCATGGCGAGTTGGAGGATGTCCCAATACAAGTTGCGCATGTCTTGGTGCCGTGTGATTTTGTGGTGATGGATATGGAGGAAGATCCGGAGATTCCTCTCATTCTTGGAAGAGAAGCTCTTAAGACATTGGGCGCCGTAATAAAATGCAAAAATGATACAATCACAGTTGAGGTAGCCAATGAGAAGGTTGTGTTTGAGTTCTCTAAAACATTGAAGAGACCCATGATAGAGAGAGTTTGTCGGGTTGGTCATATGGAGAGTGAAATGGAAATTTTTGAGAGAGAAGCTCACACTGATGATGAACCCTATGCTTCTATCACTGAAGCACCGAGTTTGAACATTGATGAGGTGAAGAAAATCTCTATGCCTAATGATAAAACTATCGTCAAGGAGACATATGAGGCGGAGTTGAAGGTCCTTGCCGCTTCCATTGATAAAGAGGAGAGTTCTAAGCCTCCTCCTAAGGTGAAGTTAAAACCCCTCCCCCCTTCTCTTAAGTATGTTTTCCTTGATGATGCATGTACTTATCCTCTTATTGTTAACTCGGCTCTTGATGACATCTCTATACCAGAATTGATTAAGATATTGCAAATATATAAAGATGTCATTGGGAACTCGATTGATGACCTTAAGGGGATAAGCTCGACTCACGTGGTTCCCGACCCCCCTCCCGACCATTGAGTCGGGATTTTCCCCCTCCCTTGCTATTGTTATCATTCGACTTTTCACAGTGAGGACACTGTGTAGTTTAGATTGGGGGAGGATGTATATATAGTTTACATTAGTGGCATATTTAGTATCATATTTAGGGTGCATGTAGATTATTTCTCCAGCATTGCATGAGCATATAGATTGCATTTAGGGCTGGACCCTGCCCTTGGTACGCATGTATTCTTTTTGATGACCTGAAAACAAACATAAAAATGGGAAATGCTTTGATAGTCTCTAGTAGGCCAAGGAATTGACGGGTTGTGGTATGATTGGTCTCCCTCTTGTGCGGCTCGACTGATGTTGATAGCTATACCCTTTGTGAGAGCATATTTTTATAGCCTTAGAGACTGAAATCTTTTCAGTCTTATCTGCTTGTTGTGTGTTGCTCTTCCTTGATGAATATTCTCTAGAACTTGCATCGATTCTCCTTGAATACGCTTGACTTGTTTGCATCTTGAATGTGATTGAGGCTTTCATGTTACTTGAGCTACATTGCCAAAGGCCACCCACACCTACTTATCCTTCTTTGAAGCCCCTGTGAGCCTAAGCTTGTTTTCTTTGTTAACCACATCTCTAGCTTATTACCTATCTCCTTACCTAGGGGATTGTGAAACTACTTAGATGAGGTGAAACATATTGATGGGTGTTATGAGAATGACTTGGTGTAGGTGTTCGACTTTGTGTTTGGTTAAAACTCATGTGTTGTTTGAGTTCGCCTCCTTACTATTCATTGAAGTTCTCATTTTCTCCCTTCCTCTAAAATCACCACAATCCACAAAAACAAAAAAAGGGAAATAAAAAAAAAAGAATGATATAAATTAGAATAAAGGATTTGTGGTATGTTCAAAAATAGCAATAAGGGAGATTGAGATGCTAAAATAAGAGGAGAGGTTGTGAAAGATTGTTTAGAGCGTTCAAGTTTGTGTAGGGTTGGCTTTGAGCTTTTAGAAAGGTGCTAAGATGGAAGTTTGATATCACGTATTTATATAGAGTTTTCTCCCTTATTTACAAGCTAATTTGTGCGTCATTGGAGCTCTTGGGAGCTATTTTATGCTAACTATAGTATGTAGTTGTGGTTTCGTGTTTTAGTATTGAATTGCAGGTTTTATGGAGTTTTCTCCTTATTCCCGAGCCTTTTGGAAGCAACCACGGCTTTACGAGATGTTACGAGGCACGTAGGATGGCTCACGAGCTTTATGGATAGTTTAGGAGGTCCCAAGACCCCTAAACGTGAAGATTAGAGAGCCAAGGAGTCAAAGGAGGTTTCCGTGCACTGATCGGGCAGAAATGGCCCGATCGGGCGAAGTATTTATGATCGGGTACGAAAGTTGCGGACCCGATCGGGCGAGGTTTGCCCGATCCCATCGGGCGAGCAAGCATGTCCCCAGACCCGATCGGGTGACCGCCGCCCGACCCAATCGGGTGGAGTGCTGCTTGGTCTCATTCTGCTGCTGCTTTCGAGAGAAACTTGCTGGCCCATTTCGTCGCCTGGCCCGATCGGGTGGATGCCCAAGGCCCGATCGGGTGGGCCGTAATATTAAGCTGATGCTGCGCTGCTGCTACGCGAAGGCCCAAGACGCAAACCATTGAATTTTGTACCGCGGCCCTATCAGGTGCATGCCTCGGACCCGATCGGGTCTGGCGCTTAATTACGCGGATTTTCGCTTTTTGTTTCCGTTTTGAGTTAACTTGAGGGGGTATTATAAATACCTTCTTCCTCATTTTTTTAGGGACATCTTTTATTCATCTTTCATTAGCTTTAGACTAGTTTTATTCTTCATTGTTCTTAGTTCAATTCAAACACTTAGATTAATTTAGAGGTGATCAAACCTATTTCGATTTCAATAAAGTTCCTGCTTTCCGTTAATTGGTATCCTTTCTTACCCTAATCTCTTTTATTATTCTCAATTGCTTAGTTTATTTTTTTAATCGTTCATGATGCAATTGTTAGGGTTTCATATTAGTTTTGTCGTTGTTGATTCGATCATGAGTGAGTAGTTCTCTTTCTAGGGTGTTAGATAGGAAAGCCATGTTTATACCATGATTGTGATTTAGACTCTTATTGATTTCTAGGGCTTGATTAGGGTGATTGTGATGTGATTTATTCTTTATTGAGTAATTAACGTTATTGCGCAGTTTCGTTGGTTGCTTGTGGTTAATAGTTGTTTGCACAGATCCGTCTTACGACTAGAGGCCTAGGACACGTTAGTAGTTCTGATTACGTTAGTGAACATGCGGCGTATGTTGAACTATGAGCGTTGAGTCTTAACCATAGCTCAACATAGGCTCTAATCCCCCGACTCTTGACTTAGGTTTTGATAGTTGTTGACCTTGTTGATTGGTATAAGCATGGTGGACCGACCTAATACCCTAGGTTTTTATCCCATAGTTAAATCCTTTGTTTAGTTCGTCTTTCTTAGCTTAATCATTAGTTTAATTAATTCCTTATCTGATTTCATCTGGAGTAGCTGAATTGGTTGAATATTGATTTAGAAACTCTGTCTCCCTGTGGATTCGACCCTGCTTCCACTGACTACCTAGTTAGAGGTCTGTAGGTTTATTTTTGATTAGGTGATACGACTAAAACCTATCAAATTTTGGCGCCGTTGCCGGGGAGACGGCTAGTTCTCTAAGTTTTTATTTAATTGTTTGGTCTACTTCTCTGTACCTCGTTGGAACTTCATTGTTCCAATTGAGGTACGTTTTACTGCTGCTTTTTGTTTCTTTTGTATGCCCAGGTCCCAAAGAAACGGTTCCCCAATTCCAACGGACCCCGATCTTACTAGGACAATCAGGCGGATCCGAAAGATAAAGCAGAAAGAAAAGCAGTCTGTTCAGCTGAACACCTCTGGAACAGACACCTTGAATTCAGTTATGTCAAAATCACTGAAGTCATATGGGGTGCCCAACCCGGATGGTCTTTCTACTGGACCACCAATGCCCACCATCGCCGCTAACAACTTTGAGATTAAGCCTGGACTCATCAGCATGGTCTAGCAAAATCAGTTTGGTGGGCATCCTACTGAAGATCCGGCAAATCATCTGCAACGGTTTCAACAACTTTGTCGAACCGTTAAACATGCCGGCGTCACTCCAGAGCAACTAAAGGTCATGTTGTTCGAGTTCTCATTGAGGGATAGAGCCCAGAAATGGTTGAACGACGTGAAAGAGACAGAATGGAGTGAGATTTCTGCTGCATTCCTGAGAGAGTATTATCCACCCACAAAGACAGCAGAAATCAGAAATAAACTAGCCACGTTTTCCCAAGAGCCTGATGAAACATTACGGGAAGCGTGGGCTAGGTTTAGGGATTTACAGAGAGAGTGTCCACACCACAACATGGACAAATGGTTCTTGACGCAGACATTTTACAATGGTCTGCAGCCTCAGACGAAGAGTATTGTTGATTCGTCTGCAGGAGGAGTTTTTCTGGATAAGGAAGTGGATGTAGGCTACGAGTTTCTATCAAACCTCGCAGCCAATGATCATTCCACTTCCCGAAGCATCACGAGGAAGGTACTGGAGGTAGATGCTATTGCATTATTGACTTCGCAGATGGCGAAGCTGAGTCAGCAGATTAACACCTTCAGTTCCTCTTCCTCAGCAGCACCCCCTTTGAGTATCAATGCTATGTCTGCAGTAGCACCCATTACCTCATCTCACTGCGAGGTATGTGGTGTTCAGGGTCACTTTGGGCATGACTGTCAGTTCAGTCAATTTCAGATGGAGCAGGCCAATGCCTTCCAACAAAGACCACAAACCTTCCCCCTTCACATAACTACCAAAACCCACAAAACCATCAACCTCCACCTCCACCTCCACAAAACTACCCTAAACCTTCATACCATCAAACCCCACAAAATTTCCAAAGACCACCACCACAAAACTTCCATCATCCCAATAACTTCCAAACTCCACAAAATTTCCACACCCCACCTCCACAAAACAACCCACAAGAGCCTAGCAATTCTGAACTGATGAAACTCATATTGTCTATGCAAAAGGCAAATGAGGAAACAAGGAGGGCCCAAGAGAAGCACATCCAACTTCTCGAGGCTCAAGTTGCTCAGTTGGCAGAATCTAATGCACAGAGGCAGCAGGGACAATTACCAGGGCAACCAGTTCAGAGAGAACATGTGAATGCCATCACTCTTCGTAGTGGCATTGCATATGATGCCCCTCCAGTGCCCATTGATGAGGTTACCCCAACTGCAGGGAAGAAGAGGGTGGTAGAGGAAGGAAAAAGGAAGAATTCGACGTCTGAAGTCGATTTGTCTGCAGCAGCTGAACAAACAGGGAAGAAAAAGGAGAAGGTTTCTGAAATGCCTTTTACACCAAGGCTACCTTTTCCTCACAGGATGCAACAATCTAAGGTCGATCAGCAATTTGGTAAGTTCTTGGCTATGGTCAAGAACCTTGAGGTAACGATTCCATTTACAGATTTAATTACCCAAGTGCCTGTTTATGCCAAATTTCTGAAAGACATGATCACTAAGAAAAGAGACTTTGGTGGGGTAGAACGTGTCGCTCTTACTGAAGAGTGTAGTGCTTTTATTCAAAATAAAACCCCACCAAAGTTAAAAGATCCTGGTAGTTTTTCTATACCCTGCCATCTTGGACCTATTTTTATTGATAAGGCTTTGTGTGATTTAGGTGCTTCTGTTTCTGTTATGCCATTGTCTGTTTATAAGAAACTGAACATGGGAGCCCTTAAATGCACACAAATCACTTTACAGATGGCAGATCGTTCTATAAAATACCCTCTAGGTGTTTTAGAGGACGTTCCTGTTAGGGTCGGGAAATTCTATATCCCTGTTGATTTTGTGGTGTTAGATATGGATGAGGATGCCCAGATTCCTATTATCTTGGGTATGCCGTTTTTGTGTATTGCTGGTGCTGTCATTGATGTCAAGTCTGAGTCTTTATCTCTGAGTGTTGGTGATGATAAAGTGATTTTTAAACTAACCAATGCTGTTAAGGCACCTATGCATGAACAATCTTGTTGCAGGGATGAGGTTCTGGATGAAGTAGTGTGGAGAAGGTTCCAATTCCACCTAAGATTGTCTCACCGTCTGGAGGCATTGTCAAGAACATTTGAAGGAGAAAGATGTTTGATGAGGGTGGCACTCATTGCCAAGCCCCTCCTATTTGAGAGAGGGAGGATTATGGTCGTGCGGGACCTTTATAAACCAGCGCTGTGCGAGAGGCAACTCGTATTTTTCTTTCCCTTTTTCTTTTCTTTTTATTTTCCTTCTTTTTGTGAGCGAGAGTGAGGGTACTAACATTATTTTTCCTCTTAGCATAGTCCTTATCACCTTTTGGCATTGAGGACACTGCCAAGTTCAGCTTGGGGGAGGAGTTCTGTTTGTATTCCCTATCTCTTTTACTGCTTTCTAGGATAGATTTACTGCTTTCAAAAATAATGAAAAAAATCAAAAAAAAAATATGGTTCCCATGACTGGTTTAGTTGCCTCCCTGTGCCCCTTGTTGTGCTCTATTTGAAATTGATTTGACTTTGTTTTCTGGATAGCTGGGCATTTGTGATCTTGAGGCTTTGATTTGATGTTTGATTGCTATGATTTCGAGCATTTCTGGATTATATTAGACCACTTTGTGCTGCATACCTGAATTGGTTAGACTGTGAGGCCTCTTTGTAGCCTATTGGATTCATATTATTATCCAGTCTATTCTTGTGTGTTAGTTCCTCTTTAGTGGATTGATCTTGACTTTGACTTCGTACTTGTCTGATTTTAGATGACTTGTAGCATGTGCTGTGATAGAGGCGTTCTTTTGTCTTATTCTTGAGCTTCAGAGTGAATTTTTGATATACTTTTGTCCTCCTTAGCCCCGCTGAGCCTAATGACTTATTTCGTGCTACTTAAACCCCTATTACGAGCCAAAAGCCTTCACTTGATATTATTCCAAGCCTAGCTTGGGGGAGCTTTTGTATGGGTTGAGTTTGAGATTGGTTTGTTGGTTTAGTTTGGTTTTTGAGGAATTTGAAAGTGTATTTGCTGTGGTTTGAGAGTGAGAAAGAGAAAAGAAAAGAAAAGGCAAGTTTAGAGTTGCGTGAATGAAGTTCAGAAAAATGAAAGAAAAATGAAATGAAAATTCAAAAGAATTCTAGTTCTTTCATTCACGTACGTTCATAAAAGAATATTCGCTCCATTGCTAGAAAATTGGGTTTGTTATGCGCTTTTCATTGATTTATGAGAGTTGGGTTATTTTACATGGTTTTATGGTGATTGTTGGGAGTTGTGAAGGCCATCTTAGGCTTTGTTTAAATGGTTTATGCTCCCCCTTTCTTGGTTTTTCCACCACATTACCCAAAAGTATCCCCTACCTCTCACCTAAGCCCCATTACAACCCTATAAAGTCCTCTTGAGCTCGTGTCTGCAATGTTCATTTGATTGATTTCGAGTTAGTTTGTCAAAGTTAAAGTATATTTCTGCTAATTGAGTCGACGTGACTAGGATGAACGTCATTGAACCTTCTTAAACACATGAGAGTGTGAGTGGGAAGGGTACTTATGGTCGGGTTGGTGAGTGTTCGGGCACACTCTTTGCTTGTCACAAAATTGAGAGGAGTGACACCCTTGTGAGTGCCTTTTCAGGACTTGTATGCTTTGTGGATGCTTGAGTTTGATAAATTGCTTGAATGATTGGTGGTTGGATGGATTTGATGAGCCAAACTTGAATTATGCCTGTTTGAACGATTCTTAGTCTTGAAAATGTTTTGAGCTTTGATTTGTTTTTATCTTTGAGGTGAGGTAATCTATTCCATGTTCATGTGCTGTTTGCTTGAGGACAAGCAAAGGTTTAGCTTGGGGGAGTTTGATATCACGTATTTATATAGAGTTTTGTCCCTTATTTACAAGCTAATTTGTGCGTCATTGGAGCTCTTGGGAGCTATTTTGTGCTAACTATCGTATGTAGTTGTGGTTTCGTGTTTTAGTATTGAATTGCAGGTTTTATGGAGTTTTCTCCTTATTCCCGAGCCTTTTGGAAGCAACCACGGCTTTACGAGATGTTACGAGGCACGTAGGATGGCTCACGAGCTTTATGAATAGTTTAGGAGGTCCCAAGACCCCTAAACGTGAAGATTAGAGAGCCAAGGAGTCAAAGGAGGTTTCCGTGCACTGATCGGGCAGAAATGGCCCAATCGGGCGAAGTATTTATGATCGGGTACGAAAGTTGCGGACCCGATCGGGCGAGGTTTGCCCGATCCCATCGGGCGAGCAAGCATGTCCCCAGACCCGATCGGGTGACCGCCGCCCGACCCAATTGGGTGGAGTGCTGCTTGGTCTCATTCTGCTGCTGCTTTCGAGAGAAACTTGCTGGCCCATTTCGTCGCCTGGCCCGATCGGGTGGATGCCCAAGGCCCGATCGGGTGGGCCGTAATATTAAGCTGATGCTGCGCTGCTGCTACGCGAAGGCCCAAGACGCAAACCATTGAATTTTGTACCGCGACCCTATCAGGTGCATGCCTCGGACCCGATCGGGTCTGGCGCTTAATTACGCGGATTTTCGCTTTTTGTTTCCGTTTTGAGTTAACTTGAGGGGGTATTATAAATACCTTCTTCCTCATTTTTTTAGGGACATCTTTTATCCATCTTTCATTAGCTTTAGACTAGTTTTATTCTTCATTGTTCTTAGTTCAATTCAAACACTTAGATTAATTTAGAGGTGATCAAACCTATTTCGATTTCAATAAAGTTCCTGCTTTCCGTTAATTGGTATCCTTTCTTACCCTAATCTCTTTTATTATTCTCAATTGCTTAGTTTATTTTTTTAATCGTTCATGATGCAATTGTTAGGGTTTCATATTAGTTTTGTCGTTGTTGATTCGATCATGAGTGAGTAGTTCTCTTTCTAGGGTGTTAGATAGGAAAGCCATGTTTATACCATGATTGTGATTTAGACTCTTATTGATTTCTAGGGCTTGATTAGGGTGATTGTGATGTGATTTATTCTTTATTGAGTAATTAACGTTACTGCGCAGTTTCGTTGGTTGCTTGTGGTTAATAGTTGTTTGCACAGATCCGTCTTACGACTAGAGGCCTAGGACACGTCAGTAGTTCTGATTACGTTAGTGAACATGCGGCGTATGTTGAACTATGAGCGTTGAGTCTTAACCATAGCTCAACATAGGCTCTAATCCCCCGACTCTTGACTTAGGTTTTGATAGTTGTTGACCTTGTTGATTGGTATAAGCATGGTGGACCGACCTAATACCCTAGGTTTTTATCCCATAGTTAAATCCTTTGTTTAGTTCGTCTTTCTTAGCTTAATCATTAGTTTAATTAATTCCTTATCTGATTTCATCTGGAGTAGCTGAATTGGTTGAATATTGATTTAGAAACTCTGTCTCCCTGTGGATTCGACCCTGCTTCCACTGACTACCTAGTTAGAGGTCTGTAGGTTTATTTTTGATTAGGTGATACGACTAAAATCTATCAAAGTTTCATTTTCCCCTCTTTAACACCACAATCCCAAATGCTGCCACACCCTCACCCTAAGCCTATGTTACAACCTTGACTAAGTCCTCTTGATTCTTGATGCAAACTTTGGTCTTTATGCGACGGAGAGTGAGATGATATGCAAGCTTATGGTAGGATATAGTCGACGGAATTGATCTTTGAGCGTTCATTTGACCTACTTAAACACACGAGAAAAGTGCGCACGACTAAAGTGAGAGCTACTATCTATATGACTGAGCCAAGCTTGGGGGAGAACTTGTGGTAAGATTGGTTGCTTTTCCTTGTGCTATAAACTTTGAGGCTTGATAGTGTTTTGCATTGGTTATTGAAAATGTTTGAAGGTCTACATAATACATCTTGGCATGCGTATCATGGTTAGGGGTCATAGAACTCTTTCCCTATGTCTATCGTTTGTTTGCTTGAGGACAAGCAATTGGACTAGCTTGGGGGAGTTTGATAAGCACTTTATTGTGCTTATCCATGCTGCATTTTTAGTGTCGTTGCATATAGATTAAGAGCATTTTAGTCTTGCATTGCATGGTTTTTGTCACCTTTGAGCTATATTGTCACTTCATTACATGTTTAGTTGTTTTTGGATGATTTTTAGGCTAACTAGCAGGTTTTTGAAGTCATATGATCATTGGAAGATTTGTTATGGACTGTTGAACTTCAAATGGACATAACGTTTGATCCATAAATCGGATTAAGGTGATTCTAGTGGGAGCTGTTAGCTCGTTTCGATAGCTTTCCAACGACTGGTCATAAGCCAAATTCCAATAAGAGACGAGAGAGATATGATCGTTTGAAGTTGAGTTGTCCGCTGACTAGCAGGTCTACACTACCGTGTTGATTTCAACACGACCGTGTTGGTCTGTTTCCACGAAGACAGTCCTGTTGATATGAGAAGTTCAGGTCTACACGACCGCGTCCATTTTGACACGACCGTGTCGATCTATTTCCATGGAAGCAGTAACTTTGAAGAAACGCTAAAACTTTTGTATAACAGGTCTACACGGCCGTGTCGTTTTGGACACCACCGTGTGGACTTGCTTTCGGGCTTTGACCCGTTTTGTCCGTCAAACTTTAATGACTCTTTTAATTAGTTTTCTTAGCTTAGACTCGTCATTACCTATTACTCTTAGTTTCTAATTACTCTCTCTTAGCCCTAAAATCTCTCTAAACACTTGGTTTCTTAATTGTTTCATCTTTTAAGATCGAATTCGTTAATCAATTCAAGTAATTTTTCTTCAATCTCTTTTTTTTAATTCATTTGCTTTGTTTATGATGTTTAATTTATTAAATCTCAACTGCTTAGAATCCATGGTTAGTGAGTAGTTCTTTATCTAGGGTTTGGGCGAAAGTATGAATTAAGGGCTTAATGTAGATTATCTATGCTTTTATGATTCAATTGTTTGTCTATGAATTGAATGTGGTGTTTTGATACCCTAGGATAGATCTTGATCAGGTTTATACTAGGGCACTTAGGGTTTCTATCGTTCTTAATCGAACATTAATCCCTTTTGTCATTCCTATGTTTCGACTTGATTTCTAAACCAAGGGATTGGGTAGAAATTAAGGGGATCCTTTAATTAGGGGTTTTCCGAACTTAATGAATTTATTAATCAACGGACCAAAGACCATTCAAAAGAGCATTTGGTTGGTTGATTAATTGATTACTCTTGAGGACCATTCGAGAGAGCACTCAAGTAAATTAGAGGGGAACTTAACCTTGTATTGACTCCGTTGTGAATCACCATAGCGTCGATTGTCGTTGTATAGCCCATGTTCATACGAGTAGCCCGAACTCTATTGTCTTCCTTATCATATTAATTCTCCTATTTCATATTTAGTTGGTATTCATTAGCTAGTTAATTAGTTGTTAACCTACTCAATCTCAAACCCCCTAAAAACCCTTCACTTAGGTAGTTTTGGACTTAGTGGACTATAGTCAATCCCGATTTCCTTGTGGTTCGACCCTTGACTTGACATTACTAAGTTCTTAGTAGTTGCTCGTTAGGTTTATAGATTGTGTTTGCTAAGCGGTTCTTAGTGCCTTAACGACACACTAAAAACCTCTTATTAATACGCTCCTTCGTAGAGGTTTTAAACTTCTCTCCTGGCCAGCTGATGCCAGGTTTTTGGAAAATTTGTTTTACTATCGAGTCAGCCACTAGGGGTTGGAGTCCGGTCTTCGCCAAGGAAGACCTTCTCACCATCTATAGCCTTAAGATCATAAACCCTAACAAGGTTACTTTGAAACAAAAACCAAAATACCCTAGTCCTGTGGAGGGAACTGGTGCTACAGAGTCTTTCTGGAAGACCCGTTTTTTCTTTGTTGCCAAGGATTCCCTTGGTGAAGCTGGGGATTTCCTCCCCTTTGGGTGGCCTACTGGAGGTATCTTACTGTATTTCCCCCTTTTTTCTTCGAGTATTTTATTAACTGTGGTTCTTAACCCTGTTTTTGATAGGTTCTTCTGTAGCAGTGGAAAGTCTTGAAGACATAGACAAAAGGGCTAGGGTTTTTCTCAGCATTTCTCTAGAAAAAGAACCTACACTCCACCTTTCAAAGCCATCCATGTTTCTTGTTTGACCCCTGCTACCTCCAGGACTAACTCCATGACTTCAGGTAGGCTAATCCTCCAACTAGTTTATTTTAGGGTTTTGCTAGGTGTAATATCTCAACAAAAATTTTATTGTTATTGTGCAGTCAAAGGTAGCACCTTGTCTCAAGTTGGTGCTTTGGCTCGGCTAAAAAGGAAGAGGTCGGAAGTTCCTGCTACCTCCACTCAGTCTAAACCAGCGACTCCTGCTAAGGTCGCTACCTCAACTCCTAGCATGCCTCCCCCTAGCATCAAACTGGACTTGGATCCACCTGCTCCTGGCTCTTCAACAGTTAACCTAGCTATACCAGCAGACTTCCTATCTAAAGATGGGATAAACAATGGTATTTGGGCACATGCGGACAAGCTATTTTTCCCTGCTGCAGCTAAACGACTCAGGTCTCAGGATCCGGAGGTAATAATGAACCACGCGGCTCAGTACTCTCTCCAGGTATAACTTTTTCTATGCCTTAGTTTTTAGCTTTTTTCACTTTTGCTCCTCACCTTTCTTATGTCTTAATATCTTTGTGCTAGGCCCTCCAAAACTTCCTGGCAGCACGCTCCAGCTTGAGAGCTGTTGCTACGGTGTCTGCTAATCTCAAAGTTTCCCAAGCTGAGGTTGCTACTTTGAAGGAGGAGCTGAGGAAGGCAAAGAAGGAACAGGCTCATGCTGAGGAGCAGTGCAAAGCTGAAACGCTGCTTCTAGAAAAGGAGAGAGAGGCGAAGAAGCTTTCTGCAGCTTCGGCGGAAGCTGAGATTGCTGCTGCTAGGGAAGAGGCCAAGGTAGCTGCCATGAAGCTGGCAAAGGTGGTTGGAGAGAAGGACATCCTGAGTGCTCAGCTGGCACTTCAAAAGGAGCTTCACTTAGATAAAATGGCAGAGGTTCAAATTGTTGAACCTGCCAAGCTGGCGTACCTGATACTGTTTGAAACTCTGGAGAACAAGGAGCTGCAAAAATATACTGATGCTTTCCTAGCTACTATGGGAAACATTGCAGATCTTAAGGCTCTGGCTTTGGGGCTTAACCCTCCTAGGCAGGAAGCTTCCACAGCTGATTCGTCAGCTAAGGACCTAGCTGATTCTTTAGCTAAGGCCATAGCTGATGCCCCTGTTGAGCCTTCCGGCAGTTCTGCCCCAGCTTCTGAGGTGCCAGAGCAAATACCTACAGCTGACCAGCTTGCTAGCTAAGGATGCAGCTAGTTTTATCTCTTTAAACATATTTCGTTCCCTTCTTGTCAAACAATTTAATTTTTCCTTTGGATGCTTTTACCACCAGCTAAGGGGCTGGTGTGTCTTATGAACATGTTTAACTTTTGGTACATATATGCATCTTTAGATCTTTAGTAAAATGAGCTAACTGCTTTATGTTTTTACCTGGCGTTCTTGATGCCAATGTCTTGTGTGATGGGCCCAGTTTCCTAAGCGTGTAGCCCTTAGCTGATGCAACCTTGGTAGCTTAGTTCTTTGACAGTTTATTTCCAAGGCGTCTAGGTGTACTTGCGTCTTTAGATAGCTCAGGAAGCTGGGTAATGTTCCAACCTGCAGCTAATCTTGCGGTACCTGCATGTGTTGACTATGCCAAGACAGAACGGCTCTCCGATGCCTAAGTCAGTAAGGATCCTGGAAATACCTTATAGATAGAAAGAGCAAGGAGGGGAGCCTAACCTGGTGTTCCTTGGCTTTGCTTAACAATTTTTCCTACCTGGTGTAATTGCCTCGTTGGTCATTTGAGTCATTGTAGTTGATAACTTGGTGTTTAACCATGCATCCAGTTTTCTAGAAATGGTACAGCTTTAGGTGTGACGCATTCCACCTGCTGGGTACAGCTTTCCCTTCTGTTGTAGCTAGGCGATATGCTCCTTTACCCACTATTTGTTCAATCAGGTAGGGACCTTCCCAGCTGACACCCAGCTTCCCTGCATTCAGTTCCTGGGTATTTTAGAAGATCAGACTTTCCTTAACACCCAGTCTCCTTTCTTGAAAACTTTGGCTTTCACGTTTTTGTTGAAGATGCGGGCTACAATCTGTTGTTGTGCGGCCATCCTAACTAGTGCACTGTCTCGTAGTTCTTCGATGGTATCTAAATCATAAGACAGCTCAGAATCATTTAACTCAGGGGTCAAGAGCCCATACCTGGCAGTTGGTATGGCTACCTCTGCTTGCAACACAGCTTCGCAGCCATAGACTAATGAGAAGGGGGTTTGCCCTGTTGCTCCCCTAGGTGTTGTTCTGTTGGCCCAAAGGACTCTGGGCAGTTCTTCTACCCACTTACCTTTTGTAGCCTTCAACCTCCTCTTGATGCCATTAATGATCACCTTGTTGCTGGACTCAGCTTGTCCATTAGCTTGTGGGTACCTGGGTGTTGATGTTACCAGGTTGATGTTCCATTCTTGACAAAATTGTCGCGTTTTATCACTTATAAACTGTGATCCATTATCACATACAATTTCACTAGGTACCCCAAACCTGCAAATAATTTTAGTATGTATAAAAGAAATCACCTCCTTATCCCTTACCTGCTGGAATGCACCAGCTTCGATCCATTTATAGAAGTAATCAGTTAAGGCTAACATGAATACTTTTTGACCTGGTGCAACTGGCAGCTTCCCTACTATATCCATGTCCCACCTCATGAATGGCCAAGGTGTTAATGTGGGGTGTAATGGTTCAGAGGGCTTATGTACCATACCTGGGCTTTTGGCAACTGTCACATTTAACTAAGTACCTCTTGGCATCTTTACGCAACGTTGGCCAATAATATCCATAGGATAAGATCTTGTTAGATAAGCTCCTTCCTGCTGTATGTGAGCCACACTCTCCCTCGTGAAACTCTTTGAGGATAGTTTCCCACTGCTCTTTCTCTAAGCACCTTTGCAACATATCCTGCTTAGCTGCATGTTTGAATAGGACTCCAGCTATTACCAGGTACCTGCTAGCTTTCATGCGTAGCTTTCTTGACTCCAGCTTAGTAATCCAACAATGGTTTGGTCCAGCTATCAGTACCTGCTTCATCACCAATGCTAAATACATTGCTTACCTCCTTGTTAACAGCTGGCGCGGCTAAGTGAGCGATGGGAATATTGCTGAAGCTGCATTTCCTAAGTGCGGAACCTAGGTTAGCTAGTGTGTCAGCTTTAGTATTCTGGTCTCTTGGTATCTGTTGTATGGTGAATTCTTGAAAGAGTAGAATCTTTAACTTGACCAGCTCCAAGTAAAGAGACATCTTCGAGTCTTTAGCTGCGTACTCTCCTTTTACCTGGCTAACGATCAGTAAGGAATCACTATATATCTGCAATCAAAGCTTCATACTCGGCTTCATTGTTAGTAGCTTTAAAATCACAGCAAATAGATCGTACTATCATGTCCCCTTGTGGCGACTTTAGGACTATCCCTAGCCCAACTCCTCTAAAGTTGGAGGAGCCATCTACGAACAGTTTCCAGCTACCTGTAGGTGTTACCTGATTAATGTGTCGTATTTCCTCATCTGCTGAGGCAGCTAGGTTAGGGCTGAAGTCAGCCACAAAGTCACCTAGGGCTTGTGATTTTATAGCCGTTCGGGGTTGGTACCTGAGGTCATAGGCACTTAAGGATACAACCCATTTTCTCATCCTGCCCGTATATTCTGGCTTGCGGAGTACAACTTTTATGGGATAGTTAGTCATAACATATAGGATAAGCCTCAAAATAGTGTCGGAGTTTCCTTGAAGCTGTATACAAAGCTAATATTAACTTTTCTAAAGATGTGTACCTGGTTTCTGCATCAAGTAAAGACTTACTGATATAATACACGGGTAATTGCTGATTGTCAGCTTCCCTAGCTAGGACTGCACTAACAGCCGTGTTACTTACAGCTAGATAAAGCTGTAAAGTTTCACCTTGCTTTGGCTTGGAAAGTATGGGTGGAGTAGCTAGATAAGCTTTGAGTTGCTGTAAAGCAGCTTCGCGTTCTGCAGTCTAATCAAAACCTTTATTTTTCTTAAGTGCATGATAGAAAAGATGACACTTATCTAATGATCTAGAAATAAATCGACTGAGCGCTGCAACTCTTCCTGTTAGCTTCTGGACTTCCTTCAGGTTCTTGGGTGATTAGATATTGATAAGTGCTCTAATCTGATCTGGGCTAGCTTTGATTCGTCTTTGCGTAACTATATAACCTAGAAACTTACCAGCTGGTACCCCGAATGAACATTTGGTTGGGTTCAGCTTCATGTTGTACTTTTTCAATACATCGAAGGTATCCTACAGGTGAGACACATGATCTCCAGCGTGCTTGGATTTTACCAGCATGTCATCGATGTAGACCTCCATCATCTCCCCTAACTGCTTTTCAAATATTTTGTTGACTAGGCGCTAGTAGGTGGCACCTGCATTCTTAAGACCAAATGGCATAACTTTATAGCAATAGATACCTCTTTCAGTCATGAAAGAAGTTTTTTCTTGGTCTTCTGGGTCCATCAGAATCTGGTTGTATCCTGAGTAAGCATCTAGGAACGTGAGTCTTTCATGCCCCGCTGTAGCATCCACCAAGGCGTCTATGTGAGGCAGGGGAAATGGATCCTTGGGGCAGGCTTTGTTTAAATCTGTGAAATCTATACAGACTAGCCATTTGCCATTCTTCTTTCCTACCACAACCACGTTAGCTAGCCAGTCAGGATATTTGACCTCCCTAATCTTACATGCTTGTAGCAACTTTTCTACTTCCTCGTTGATGATCAGGTTATGTTAAGGTGTGAATTTCCTTATCTTTTGTTTGATAGGTTTGTGGTTTGAATCCACGTTCAACTTGTGAGTGCAAATTGAAGGGTCAATTCCAACCATGTCTTCATGCGTCCATGCAAAGCAGGTGATGTTGTTTTTGAGGAATTCAATGATCTTGGATTTTTCCTCTGGTGGTAGGGATGCTCCAACCTGTACTGTCTGTTCTGGTTTTGCAGGATCCAGCACCACTTCTTCAATGTCTTGTTCATCGGGGTTGCTTGGTGCAGGATGCTGCTGTAATTGCTAGATCTCCTCCTTCTTGGGTTTGAGGGAGATGCTGTAGCATTCCCTAGCTACCTTTCTATCTCCTTTGATTTCTTGTACTCCCCATTTAGTGGGGAAATTGATAGTTTGGTGATAGGTGGATGGTACAGCTTTCATCCTGTGAATCCAAGGTGTACCCATAATAACATTGTAAGCTGAAGGACAATCTACAACACTAAACCTGGTTTGTAAGTTGACTCCTTTGGCGTAGGTGGGCAGTGTGATTTCGCCACTGGTGAGGGCTGGCTCTCCACTGAAGCCGTACAGGATTGTTGATTTCTTGATGATGTCTTCATCACGCAGTCCCATGCTTTGTATGGCATTCTTGAATATGATGTTAGCTGAGCTGCCATTGTCTACCAACACTCTCTTGATCAGCCAGTTGCTGATGGCGAGGGATATGACTAGCCCATCTTGATGATCAGCTTCCTCAGCTTCCTCAAAGTTGATCGTCATGCTTCGCAGCTCTGATTCCTCCTTGCTTTTGTGTTGGATAGGAGCTGCTTTGGAGCCTTCTCTAACGAATCGCTTAGCTGCAGAATAGGTTAGTCCACAAATTTCTGAACCTCCAGAGATAAAATTGACTACCTTGTCATGGGTTGGATCAGGTGGAGGCCCAGTTGGCTTGCTGTTATTGTCCTTGCCAGGTTCATCCTTATGGACCTTCTTTCCCATGAGATGTTCTAGGTAGCCCTTCTTCAGTAGCCAGGCCACCTCCTTTCTGAGGGCTTTGCAATCTTCAGTTCGATGACCGTGGTCCCCATGATAGCTGCACCACTAGGAGGTGTCTTTTTTTCCATCGGGCTTGTCGGTCTTCCTGGGCCACCTAGCTACTGAACCTAGCTTTTCCAAGGCGTTTACCACACCTCCTGCATCAACGTTAAAGCAATAGGAAGACAAAGGAGGAAAATCTGTACTACTGGACCTGCGAGGAGCCTCCCTAGCTACGCTGCTAGCTTGATCATGCTTTTGGTTTGGCTGGTGACGCCAATCATTCCTTTTGTTGTTGTTACTGTTGTTATTCTGAGTCTTTCTATCGTAGCTGGATTCTCCTCCATACCTGGATGCATCATCCTCTTCCACGCGGATTCCAGCCATAACTCTAGCCCTGACTTCCTCAAAGGTACTACATGGATACCTGGTTAGTTCATAATATAGGCGGGACTTAGGGATCAAACATCTTCGGAATGCTTCGATAGCTGTTGCGATATCCAGGTTCTTTACAGAAATCATTTCCTTGTTAAACCTGTCCAGGTACTGGCGTACAACTTCACCTGTCTTCTGTATAGTGCGGTACAGGTCGCCGGTGTGTTTCTCCAGCACCCTGCTGCTAGCAAATTGTTGATAAAATTTGTTAATGAGCATAGAGAAATTAGGGATAGTACCAGCCCTGGGGGTGATGAGCCATTGTAAGGCAGGTCCACCTAAGGTGGCTCCTAAGGATTTGCACATTGTAGCTTCAAGGAGGCCTTCTGGGATAGGTAGAGTCCACATCTTCTGCTTGTACTGGTTCACATGGTCGTATGGATCTGTGGTTCCATCATACAGCTTGCCAAATGGGGCCAGATGCAGCTTTTTTGGAATCATGGCTCTAGCTATCTCTTCTACAAAAGGTGACTTGGTATAGCCATCAGGGGTCTCCTCAGCTACAGGTGTAGGTGCCTCCGGCATTTTAGCTAGCATCCGCATCATCTTCCTGTTCTGGGACTCGAGGAGAGCTAGCTTCGTAGCTGTGGGATCTGTTTCTTCCAGATTGGGATTTTCTGGAATGTCCTCAGCTTCTTCATCAGCACTAGCCTCTGAATCAGTTAGCTCCAAGATTCGAGGTGTCATGCTAGTGCGTCTTCGTGAAGATCTCTTGGTATTACTCTTCACAGATTCGAGTTGTTTTTGTAAGTTCTCAATAACCTTATTGGACTCTGATTGAGCCTCCCAGAGAGATTCAAGAGCAGCTTTCATTTGCTCATGAGTGAATTCAGCCATTTTGAGTTGGGTGTTTTAAGAAGAAATTGATAATGATAGATTAAATATGAAATCTAGCTGTAGGCCCCACGGTGGGCGCCAAACTGTTTATGCTAAATTTTGCTTAAGGCAAAACTAAGCTGGGAGCAACAGCTAGAGTACTGTTAAGTAGCTGGAAGCTGCTGGACACAGCTAGGATAAGCAAAGAAAGCAAGAACAAAGAGAAGAACAAGACACCAAGGATGGTGACGCGGAAACCCGTGGAATAAGGGAAAAACCGCGGGTGGCTTTGACTCCACTAATCCACTATACTCTTGATTACAGCCCTAGTGCTTTTGTATCCAAGTAATTCGTAAACTTAAGAACAATACTTTAATCTCAATATGTAAATGCTAAGTGCGTCAGAACTTGTCCCTTCTATACAATCATTTGAGCTATATGTAATAAGGAAATATATCCGTTTGAACCAGCCTAAGCAACGGCTTGTAACCGTTCTTGAATCTCCATTCATATGTGTAATTAATGCTATTTAGCACGATCTTCGCTCATATTTATCCTCCTGTATCTTTAACTTTTACTCTTCTGCGAGATTCTAGGCTTTGATATCTTTGATTCATAACGCTTTCTAAACAGAGCTGCGTTCCTAAACTGGGAAGTACTAGCTGGTTCTTTTTAGCTGGTAGGCTTCAAGCTGGATTCCCTTAGCTGGAGGTCCTAAGCTGGAAGTTCATAGCTGCAAATGATTATTTAAACTGCACATGCAGCTGTGTAATTTTTAATGGTATAACAAGTATGTATCACACCTATGTGACGGGAGTTTCCATTATAAACATCATTTTTTGGTAAGCAAAGTAATATATTAATAGCCAAAAAACAGCACCATTTACAACCTAAACACCCTTTAAGAGACTTTACAAACTTTATAGGAAGGACTCTAAAGCTCAAATAGGGGTCAAACCAGACCCTTTATACAAAAATACTTTGTATCCACTCCCTATCTATACTGCTAACTGTTTCATTTACAATGCTCTACATTATATCCTTAACTAGACTTTTAATCTGTGCTACCATATCACTCTAGTACAAAAAACTTTTTTGTCCCAAAAATATATGTTTCTATAAATCCATAAGTTTTAGACTAGTCCTGCTATACAAGCTGTAACCACTTCTTTCTCACCTGATTCCCCTTATATATGCATTTGATCCATAGGAGAAACTGATGGATGGTTTGAGATATGTTTTTCACCCCCAAGTAGCTTTGGATATGTTGGAGGGCTGCCCTATTATACTCACAGGAGAAGAATAAGTGTTGGTGAGTCTGTGGTTGTTTCCCACAGAAACTACAATGATCATCCTTAACAATACCAAATCTATGTAGCCTGTCTTTGTTTGCAATCTCCCTTTAAATGCTAGCCCAGTTATAATTCTGTGTTTTGGGTTTGAGTATCTATTCCAAACCCCACTACACCAATACTGCACAACATCTGTTTTTTGAATTTGTTTGTATACTTTGCCAATAGAATATTCTTGTTGAGAACTCCAATTTGCAATGTCAATCATCCTTAGCTGATCTCTTGTTTTACAGATATCTTTCATAACCCAGCTTGCACCACTTGGAGGGGAAAACTCCCACCAGTTTGAGTTATTGATGTACATTAAATGTATCCATTTCACCCACAATGTATCTTTCATGGCACCAATCTGCCATACAAATTTACCAACAGCAGCCCTATTCTAGTTCTGCACATTTCTAATGCCCAAACCTACATTTTTCGTTGGGAGACACATACACCTCATCCCAGCTTACCTTACTTGTGTTCTCACTAAGGCTTTGCTGGTCCAAAGGAAGTTCCTACATACTCTCACAATATAATTCAAAATGCTTCCTGGAATTATGAAAATATGGGCCCAGTAGCTATGGATGCTCATAAGTACAGAGTTTATGAGTTGATCATTGAGTGATTTTCATGGCCATTTTCTCTGCCAGCATGTTATAATCAGTAGCTTTGAGCTTCCTTGAACAGATTGGTACTCCTAGATATCTAAAGGGGAGTTCACCTATACTGAAACCAGACATGTTAGCCAATATCTGAACTTCACCATTTTCCATCCCCACACTGTAAATATTTCAGATATCCCTTTGTTTGCACAGAGCCCAGATTTTTCAGAAAAAAGAGCAATGCCCTGTAGCATTAGGTATGCAGATGGCACGTCTCCTTTCAGAATATTAGAAGGTCATCTGCAAAACAAAAGTGGTTCAGTTTCATAGGTTCACATCTTGGATGGAATTTAAACATATCCATATGTTCTATATGCATGAAATTCTAGACAGATATTCCATGCATATAACAAATAACAGAGGAGAAATTGGTCTCCTTGTCTAATTCCTCAGCAAAGAAGCCATGGGGGTACCATTATCATCAAAGAGAATGTTGGGGTTGAGACACAAGCCATAACCACTAGTGGAAAAAATAGCTATTGCTGCATCCCATTAGCGGCGGGCTAGATGAGTAGCTCGTAGCTATCTTTCATTAACTGCGGGCCTCTTGAAGAGCTCGTAGCTAAGTTTAATTTGAGGCGGGATTTGTTTGAGGTCCACAGCTAAATTACCCAAAAAATCATCTTGAGGCGGGCTTGTTTAAGGCTCGCAGCTAAATTGATACATTTAAGGTACACGCGCTCAACTTTTTTTCCTTTTCCCTCTCAAATTTTCACTAGTAACCGTAAAATCTTAACTCCCTCTCTCTCTCTTTCTCAACCATGACCGACCTCTGCCTCCAATCCATAGCCTGCGGAATCTTCGTCGCCCAACATGAAACGAAGATTAAGAGGAAATTGAGAGAATTGAAGAAGCTTGTTGCCCTAATTTAGGTGAATGTTGGTATGGTGGTGGTACTCGCGTCAATGTCACCATCGGTGGATTATTTGAAGGAACCGATTTCAAGCTTGCCTCTTGCGGTTACTCTTTCATCGAATCCAATGGTGAAGACTCCTTCAATTTCGAATGCTGGAAGGCATCTTTCTGCTCTTGAAGTTCATTCCGTTCTTTAGAATTCTGGTATTGTTATGCATCTTCTTTGATCTCGTTGGAAATGAAATGATATTTCAGTTTTTGTTGTTGTGGTTAATTTGATGGAATTTGTTTCGTGCTTGTTGGAGAATTAATGTTTTTGTTGATGGTTTTGTCTTTTACTTCAGGTTTTGTTAGTTTTAGTTCATTTGAGATTTTAATTACTTGAGAAGAGTGTGATGTGAATCCTTATTTGGTCAATTTCGTTCGCTTTTTTTATTGTTGTTGATTTTGATTGTCATTGAGTGATGAATAACTAATGATGTGATGTTGATTTTTTTTATCTCTGCTAATCATATATATAATTTTACATCAGATTCTTAGCAATTTAATGATAAACTATGTAAATCACTGAGTTGTTTAGTCGGCTGGTATCTTTGTTGTTTGAATGCGAAATTGTTAGGGCCTCTACCTTTAACTTCAATTGTTATCCCTGATGTCAAAGGTTTGTTGTGGTTCTATAATACTCTCGTTCCATCCTGCAGTTTTTTTCATCTATCCAAATGCTCAAAGCGTGAAGTCTATATGAATATGGCTACCGGAACTGAATTGGCAGTGGTCACTTTGGTGGTTAAGCTGGAGAATGATCACTTGGTGCAGATTGCTAAGAGTGTGCAGCGATTGACAGCGAAAGAATGTGAGGATTAAGACAGTGATTGAACCCTCACTTGTTGTTGGGTTCACTATTAGGTACGGCAATGGAGTAACTAAGTTGGTTGATATAAGTGTGAAGAAACAGTTTGAGGATAATGCTGCTCAGCTTGATTTGGGTAATGTTACACTTGCTGTATAAAATTAGCATTCATATGGTCGTCTAGTATGTTTGGTTTGAAAAATGTCCTTGAAACTATATGTATTCAATTGTATAATTTGATGACAAGCAAATTGGCTTTTGTCTATTATTTTTGCCTATGATATATATATGTAACTCCATGAAACAAATGATTGTGTGTCACATCTTATACTAAATGGTATATAACGAATTGGAATATTGTATGTTGTATATGGATATCCATGTAAGTTAGCTCCTCTTCAAATATAGTTAGTTGTGCTAGGTGCATATTGCTTCAATAGAGAGTGGAAAGGTGTTGTGCTCTTCACCTCTTGTATGGGAGGTAAAGAAGTGTAGAGCGTAAGTAGACTTGTAATATCACCAGCAAGACATTAAGGAAGAAAAGTCGGGATACTTGGAGTTGAAATATATAGTGAGTCCGGAGATAGCTTAGGGAACTAAGACAAATATCAAGCCTATACTATCCTTCTTAAAGTAGTTGTTGTAATATCACCAGCTAGTATTAACACGCCCATTGGCTTTCCACCCCGCTAGGGGCCTTGTACATGTTATCGATCGCAAGGAAGGTACAGACTAAGTGTACAGCCTAATAGGTCTCAGATTCAAAAAAAGATAGATGGAGACTTTAATAAATGACACCCGTAATACTAAGGTACCTCGAGTTTCTAATAGCCCTATTCTAGGTCCTACCCTTTTGATTAAGAAGAACGATGAGTCTTAGCGATTTTGGATGGAGTATAACAAGTATCCCTTACACTCCTTGTAAACAACTCCGCTAGCAGCTTCCTAGCATTAAGTTTACCGGGATATCACTATTAATACGCCCCATTGGCTTTCATGAATAGTTGGAAGTTCATTGAGCCCGAAATCATGTGAATTCTATAGATATTTTTTGTGTTGTAAGTTGTAACTTCATATTATTTCCTTGAGTCTAGATGATAATCGCTTGTATAATCTACCATATAATGTTTATATATGCACTGACTTTCTAGAATTTTATTAATGACTTGGTTGCTATACAATGTTGGCAGGATATGCTGATTAGCCTGAAGAAGCTCTCACTTCAACGATCTCAAGTTGTTGGGCATGAAAGCCTAGCCAAGAAATTTGATTTAATGATGCTTCGAGCACTTGGCATGTTGCTTCTGTAGATGTACAATATTGACATAAGCAAATATGCAATTGACATTTTCTGGTGAGGCTTGGCAACATATAAGCATAATGGATAGGAAAGCATTTTGTTTTGACATTAGTTCATTAAGATTTTATCATTAGGAAAGTATAAGATTCATTTGTTAATTAAGATCTTATCATTAGTTCATTAAGATTTTGTTTTGACTACTACTTTTCCTTATCACTGCTTTCATTAAGATTTCCTTATCTGCATCATTGATTTGAAAGCATACATTTTAAGGTCAGCTTCAAATTAACTCCATTTGGGAAGGGAAAAAGGAGAGGTTAATACTTTGATTTTGTATTGCCTAAAATGCTGATGATCTCAAACTGGGGAGGAGAGGGAGGGGAGTGGGAAAAAATATCACTAGTGGATTCTGTAATACTATATCTACTAAGAAAGCTACAAGAGATGAATGAAAATGACTTTATGAGCCAGATAATAGATTCAGTCTTATCATTTTTCTTAAGGGGCTTCAGTAATAGAAAGGTATTGGATAGACAATAATAGAGCACAAACGATCCTCAAGGACACCTAAAAGAAACAAAGGTGAAAGGAGACACGATCATGATGAAAATAATAGCAACCCCAGAAGCACAAAAAGTAACAAAACCTACAAAGAGGGTAGTCTATTTCATACACGCATTCTGTGGCTGATAAAAAGTTTCTACTCCTTCAGAGTCAGAGTTTGAGGAGGTCGACATGCACCCAGTCTTAACACTGATAGTCAGAGTCTGGGTTGGTCCATATGTACACAGAAGAAAGACCTCCTATTTGTGGTCATCCCTAAAATTAGAGTCCAAAGAAGTACATATAGTTTATTATGCCTTGTGTATGCATTCCTTGAATAACATAAGCCCAACTTTTTGTTTGTACTGTGGAAAATGACATATCTTTTCATTTTCTAGATCATTTGCTGTGCTCAGTGGGGAAATGTCTATTATATTTGATCGTCTCTGTCAGCCGAACAGATCACGATCTCTCTTCTCAAGATTTAATGATGCCCATATCCGTTTATATGACGCTAAGGGGAAGAGCTTGATTGGGTCAAGTCAGGTTCTAAGCATTGATACCATCCCGGATGATGCGGCTATTGCAATTGGATCGAGTGGTAAGACGATGAAGCTAGCATGTTGTTCAAACTTCATAGCATGACCAACCTGACATGGTTTGGGGATAGCATTTCGACCACCTGGTGGGGCTGGGGTGTTTGTAGACTGAGCTTGTCCGATGACAAAAGTATTTCGATGTATGGCTATTTTTAGTATTAGTTCTTTTCATTGAATGTTGAAGATTGAGGTTTTTGGTTAAGATTTCTCACATACAGTGTTCATAGATGTATCCAAAGACATGTTTATCTAATTCTTACATTTTGGGTGTTGTCTTGCACATGGAATATAGAAATCGGTAACTATGAAGTATGAGAGGGGGAGCAGGTAGGGGTAGGAGGCTTGCAAGCCTCGTGGGGATGTGCATTTTTTTCAAAAAAAAAGGGAAAATTAATAGGAATAATCCAACCTATTGCTCGTCTTCCAAATTTAATCCCACCTTCAATTATTTTCAAAATAATCCCAACTATCACCCACTCTTCCCAAAACAATCCCACTTGACTTGCAACTTGTTAAACAGGTCAAATGTTACATGTGTCATACTCAAATTGGCCAAAAAAAAGAAAAAAAAGAATATGAGAACCCTCCCACCAGCTGCCACCCCCTTCCTGGCCACCACCCCCTTCCCCCTCCCTTCCCAGCCGCCACCTCCTTCCCCTGCACACCGGTCACCCCAAAACCACAACCCACAAACCGAAAAACCACCCCACCATCTTCCCCTGCACGCCTGCCACCGCGAAAACCGGAACCCACGAACTAAAAACCACCCCACCCCCTCGTCCTGCAACCGGCCACCCCGAAAACCACAACCGATGAACCGAAAATCACCCCCACCCGTTCCCCTGCACGCCGGCCACCCCTGCGACGCCCCAACTCCCTTCCCTTTCCCCTGCAAACCAAAAACTACCCCACCCCCCTTGGCTGCGTTTTGTGGCTGCGTTTGCATTGATAGGCAATAGGGGGGTTAGTTTGGCCGGCACTTGTAGGTGAAGGGGGTGGGGGTGGTTTGGCTGGCGTTTGTAGGCGAAGGGGGTTGGGTTTGGGGTAGGCCGCTGGTGTTTGCAAAGGATTAGAGGCGGCAGTGAGGGTGGGGGTGGGGGTGGGTTTATTTTTTTTAATTTGTTATTTTTTTTAACAAATTTGATAATTTAAAAAAATAATAATAAATGGACCAATCATAATGCGCCATGTGGCATGGTTAACCTGTTTATCAGGTTACCATTTCACCTAGGACTAATAGGGTAAAATACCCTAAATACTTGAGATTATTTTGGGAATTATTAAAGGTGGGATTAATTTTGGAAGATGGCCAATAGTTCGGATTATTCCTGTTAATTTTCCCAAAAAAAAAAGAACAATTGTTACGAGCCTCACTACTAGCCCGCAGCCAATAGTGTTAAAATAAAGCTATTACAACCATCACTTTGCTGCGGGCTATGTGGTGAGGCCTGCAACTATTGGTACTTGTTGCTGCGGGCCTCACCACATAGCCCGCAACTAATGGTAAGTATTAGTTGCATACATGTACGCAGCTAATGTTTTTTAACATTTAGCTGTGCCTTCAATAGCTACGACTCCTAATATGCAGCTAATGATGGTTTTAAGCCCGCAACAACAAGCTTTTTTTCCACCAGTGAACCACTTTACTGAAATGGGCAGGAAACTTCAAGTGAATTAGCATTTCCTCAAGAAATTTCCAACTAATAGTGTCATAAGCTTTCCTAAGGTCAATTTTCATCATACACCCTCTTCTTTTTTGGCCTGTTTTATACAATTTGACAATCTCTTGACACACAAGCACATTATTAATGATACTTCTACCGTTAACAAAAGCATCTTGATTTTGAGAAATTATATCAGTTAATACCACTCTCAATCTAGTGCAAATCATCTTAGTAATCATTTTATACAGAATAGAGCAACAAGCAATAGGCCTATAATCACCAAATGAGGGAGGACTCTTTACTTTAGGTATCAGGGTAATAAGGGTAGTATTTACCTCCTTCAGCATGCATCCAGATTGAAAAAATTCATTTACTGCAGCTATCATATCCTCTCCCACTATGCTCCAGGAAGCTTTCAAAAATTGGCTATTTAATCCATCCATTCCAGGTGCTTTGTTGTTTGGAATAGAGAAGAGTGCTTCTTTAATTTCTTCATTAGTGAATTGTAAGCTCAGTTGCTGCTGATGTAACTCAGTGAGAACAGGTCCTCCTTCTATGATCTGTCTGCTGACACTCCTCTCATTTTGCCAAATGGTCCCTAGTAGCTCCTTATAGAACTTGATAAATGCATCACTCACAGAATCAGGGGTGAAATTCCATGCTCCCGTTTCATCTTTTATAGCATTGATTCTCTTCTGAGCTCTTCTAATCTTCAAACTCTGATGGAATAAATGGTCGTTTTCATCTCCCTCTGGCACCCCCCTTGCTTTGTCCTTTTGACTGAGGTAGGCCAGATATATTTTATGAGCTTCTGTGTAAGCCTTCATGTGTTCAACCTCTTGAGTAGCTAGGTGGTGATCATGAGGCCTATTGTGTAACTACTTCTGTGTATCAGCTAAAGTAGCAGCATTTGTTGCTTCATTTACACTCACATCCCCATATAGAGAGTTGTTAAGCTTTAGTAAACATCATTATAAGTTCTTGAAAGAGTTGAAACACTATCACAACGTAGAAAGATTGGTGACATCGGTTTTGTCCATACAGGAATCTCATAGAGCAAGTTCCTTACTCATTCCGCTTCTTTACAAGTCAAGCTAAAGCTACAAACTCTGATGCCATTGTGGAATCAGTAATGCATGTTTGTTTCTTGAAACTCAAGAGACCGCACCGCCTCCAAGCAAAAATACTCAATCGGTCGTGGATGAGTAATCTTCTTGGTTGGTTATCCAACTTGCATCCGTGTATCAATCTAAGATCGAAGGATCACTCTTAAAGGTCAAACCAACGTACATGGTTTGCTTTAAGTACTTAAGGACTCTTCTTAATCCTTGCCAATGTACTAATACGCGATTGCTTGTATACCTACTAAGCTTTCCAACCGCAAAAGCGATATTCGGTCTAATACTTGTCATGGCATACATCAAACACCCAATAACCCTAAAGTAATCCAATTGTAAACTATCTTACCCTCATTAGTTTGGCGTTTCAAAGTTGGATCATTGGGTGTATTAACTGGCGAAACATCATAACACTTCAAGTTATTCAACACCTTTTCAATACAATGAGATTGTGATAAGGTTAATGTTTCATTTTTCCTAATTATTTTAATACTGAGAATGACATCTGCCTCCCCCATATATTTCATCGAAAATTATAAGAGGAAAGGAACATTTTAGTCTTTTCAACTTGTTCCAAGGCAATCCCAAAGATAAGCATATCATCAACATATAGACAAATAATTATGACTCCTTTAAAATCATTTTTGAATTTGCTATATACGCACTTATCGAACTGATTAATTTTAAATCCATTAGCCAAGGCAACCACATCAAACTTTTGATACCATTGCTTTGGTGCTTGCTTAAGCCTATACAAAGATCTAACAAGTTTACAAACTTTATGCTCTTGTCCTTTGACAATAAAGCCTTTTGGGTTCCTCATATACACGTCCTCCTCCACTTCACCATTAAGGACTGCTGTTTTGACATCCATTTGGTGAATTACAAGTTTAGGAATCGCTGCTCAGGCAATTAATACTCTTATGATGGAAATTCTTGCCACTGGTGCATATAAATCAAATACATCGACACCGTACCTTTGAGCAAATCATTGTGCTACTAACCGAGTCTTGAATTTGTCAATGAAAAATCCATTTGCAACCAATTGCCTTATAACCGGGTGGTAGGTCCGTAAGAAGTAAGAACCCCAGTATTATTACCCATAATTGAATCCATTTCATCATCAATGACCTCTTTCCAAAAGGAAGCATCTTGAGACTTAATAGCCTCATCATAGGTCTTAGGATCCTCCTCTATATTAAAACAATATAGATATTGAGAATAAATCCTCCCATCCAATAAATTTGAAAATCGGGACGAAAAGGAATTTTCTTTCCTCGTCCTCTTACTCCTTCTTAATTCCGGATCAGATTCTTGATCTTGTAATTGTTTCGTAATTGGTACTTGGGATTCACTAATTATAGGCACTAACTCCCTTGAATTGGTATAATTTGTAGTACTAGGTACTATATCTTTTGACCTAGGAATTGAAGTGAAACGAGTTACATCAAAATCTGCATCCTTAGACTAAAACACCAGTGAAACGATATATAGTCATTAGGTTCTATTACATAGAATTTATAGGATTTTCTATGTACCGCATACCCTATAAATATGCAACCAAGTATTTGAAGTTAGGTTGTTTCTTATACCACAATTCATAGGGAGTGATTTTGTTCCTTTTATTAGGAATGCGATTTAGGATGTAGCAAGCCGTTATCATGGCTTCCCACTACAAACCATCACTCAAACCTGAGTAAGATAACATGGAATTAACCATTTCTTTTAACACTCCATCTTTCCTTTTCGCTACACCATTTTATTGAGGTGTATAAGGGTCGTTGTTTCATGAATAATTCCTATTAATTCAAAGTATTTAGGGTCATAATATTCGCCACCTTTATCAATTTTAAACTTCTTAATTTTCATATTAATTTTGAAATTCAACTTCAGTTTAAAAAATCTTAAATTTATCAAGGACTTCATCTTTAGAAGATATTAAATAGACATTTCAAAATCGAGTGGCATTATCGATAAAAGTTATAACATATTTCTTATAACTTAAAAATGGAGAGCTATGAAAATCATATAAATCACTATGCACTAAATCAAGCATGCTAGATGCCCGTTCAATAGTTGGAAATGGTTGTCTTGTAATTTATTTAATTGGCACGTTTTACACTTCTCTATGTTAATGTATGTTGATGGAATCAAGTCTACTTTAAACGTATCACACAATATTTTACAATTAACATGACATAACCGATTGTGCCATAGAGAAGAGACATCAATCATATAAATAGAAATATCATTCATATTATTGATACTAAGTTTAAACATGCCATTACATAAATACCCTTGACCTACAATAAGTACACCAGCTTTGCTTAAAATAAACTTTCGGCTTCAAACATCATCTTAAAACAGAATTAATTAAAAAAGTCTATAAGATACTAGATTTATTAACGACGAGAACGAGATAAACATCATTTAGTATCAATTTCTTTCCTTATGTGAACAATAATTCTACTTGTCCTACACCTTGGACCCAGGATATAGAATCATTCCCCATGTACAACGTTGGACCATTTTACTTGTCCTACTCCTTGAAATTTTTTTGATTATGGCACACGTGCCTTGTGGGCCCCGAGTCCACCTACCATGAATAATCAACCTGTACAAGATTGATTTCAGAGATCATAGCCACAAACTCCATAACCGAATTTGTAGTAACTAATGAAATATCATCTTGATTCTCATGGCCATCTTTAGACTGGCCATTACTTTGGGCTTTCTTCTTCTTCCACGCATGACCATTCTTCTTAAAGCGAAGGCCTCCACATTCCCAACAAGAGATCAACTTCTTATGTTTCTTGGAACATTTGCTCAAAGACTTGTTAAAATTACGGGGACACATTTTATTAGTTTTCTTAGTAGCATTAGAAGTACCTTCCTCCAACATCTTAATGGTGGAAGTCAGATTTGTTGATTCCTTAACACCATCTACAACGGAAGCTATTGTGATGGTATCATCCATTATCATGATATGTTGGTCAATTTGGCCTAAAATTCTTTGGATTTCATGAAATTGTTCCGTTACCAGCCTATTATTAACCATTTTATAATTATTAAAATTGCTAATAAGAAATTTATTAATAGAAGCATCGTTGGCCACATACTTGGTTCAAGCAAGTCCCACAATGACTTAGCAGATTCCACATTTTGATAGATATCGGATAAGGAGTCCAACATGGCATAAAGAATGTGACCTCGACTCACATAGTCATCATTTTCCCACTTGGTTTTTTTCCTAGTTTGCTCGATGGTCTCCTCTTGCTATCCTCCTATACGGTTAATGGAGCTTAGGAGTGCTTAACACATATACCATCATTGAACGTAGTCAAAAAGAAGTGCACCTTCTTTTGCCATCTACGAAATCCGACACCCTCAAACTTATCCAATTTTTTAAAATTGGTAGTAAGATCACGACTTTCGCATCTCGAATTATAACACTATTAGATTGTTAGTAAATACGGTTGTAAAATGGGAAAATAATAGCAAAGCAATAAAACTCGGAACACTACTTTAAGACATGTACCAATACACTTTCCTAATAGTGTAATATCAACTCTCTACAACAAAAGTAATCGATTACACGATATCATTACTGACATACAATAGAGAAGTACAAATAATATAAGTTACTTGAACATTAGTATTATGTATTTAGTTATGTGTTTACACTCTCAAATAATAGTTTATAAGTCTAATAAAGAGAGAAAGCAATTAATAATATAAAAAGTCATAATTTTTCTTATCCTTTACACAGCATATGTCATGGGTATTTATAGATATCCAATAATTAGTTATTATTTAGAAAAATAACCAAATATACATCTCACCGATAACAACCCATCAAGTATGAGAAAAGTAGGAAACAAAATACTAAAGTGTAAAGTGAAACAATGCATTGACAAAACAAGTTGTTTCACTAATTAGTTTTCAATGTTGCACTAAATGCAAATGTCACCTCAAATACTAAAAGACACCAATTCGTTGTGCCTATACGCAATAACTCTAGGGATGGCAATGGGTCTGGTTTGACCAGATCTAGACCCAGACCAATTAATTTCTTTGAGACTCAGACCTGAACCAGATTTATTGGGTCTGGAATTTTAAGATCCAGACCAAGATTTTTTCAACTTACACCATTACATGTCTTAAATGAAATCACAACTACTCATGAAGTCACAATTCAAAAAATAATTTTTTGATTTTTTTTTATGTAAATGGGTCTCTGGGTAGGGTCTGGACCGGGTCTAGCTCTGATATATTTGGACTCAAACCAAGACCCGCCTGATAACCTCTGGACCCAGACCCGACCGGACCCATTGGGTCTAAAAAGGTTGGACCCAAACCCATATAAATGGGTTTATGGATCTGGATTTGGGTCGGATCCAAGACCAATTGTCATCACTAATTAATACCACTACAAACATTATTATTGATGTTTCACATTTATGTCTAACATATTAACTTACAAGATATCAATAACATTAATATCTTAATTAATTAATCATGATAATATAATTAAATAATAACTTAATATTTATTTAATGTTAGTTTTACACAACTCCATGACATCATAAATGTAACGCCCCGAAAACGGGTGCCTTAATTAATCACCATTAACTATATCTAATCACAAGATTTGTGGAAACGTTACCTTAAACCTGTGGTTTGTGGCCCACCAATAATAGAATATTCTTACAAAGCTTACTATCACATAATTATTACAACTAAGACCTTAAATACTTGTTTCATCTCATTTCTTGAAATCTATCCCAAGCACTTGCTTTTCACAATCCATCCCGATCCTTCTTCATGACCTAAGCTTCGTTCAGAAGAAAAATAGAAAAAACAAGAAAAGACACAAAACATTCTAAAATGAGTGGAAAACACGTAACTTTACTCCAGCCCGTAAAAACGGTTTTTGTTCGAAAACACTTTTGCACTTACAGGAACATATTTCCAGGAGATAAAGCATACACATACTTAACATGTCAATCATACTTGACATATAATACTTTCTTCTATAAGCTTACGTTCATACGATACATGCAATCGTGTTAACGGGTACTTTTATACTTCCTAAAAACATATGTAGACCCTTCAGAACTTGGAAGCTAAGCCATGTAAGAAATTGACGTTATGCATCTCATAATTAGGTTAATTTCTTAAGGTACCACCACGTGTCTCGAATAGTATGTAATAAGCATTGAATAAATGCATCACGTAAAACGTAACTTTAGACTTTCACAAAATTAAACACATCATCTTGATACTCGACAAGTTTCCATTAATACTCGGTTTCTATCTTTAATATCGTAAATTCATTTGAACTCATTTATCGATAAAACAGGGAGATAACACATTTCAAACATCGGTATCATATCAGTTTCAATATAAATCGATCCTTTTTATCAGTTTTATACTATTACTATTAGTCAGCTCTGAGACATCTCCCAGTTGTGTTTGCGCCAGTGCGCAAGGGCCAAGTTCCCCGGTCATTACCCTACACCAGTAACGATCCAGTGCCCAAATAAAGAGTAAACAGTTTGGTACGTGCACAACCATCAGTAATATGAGTACAGCTCAGCAAACCAGTTCTTTCGCTTGAACTTATCATGTTTTATAGCTTTAAATATTCATCAGTGATATTCAGTATACTTCAATCATTTTGCTCAGTTCTACCTTTATATAGGTAGTAGAATCATATTGTAAACAGCGTTCCATATTCATAAGCTTTCATAAAGCCATTCGTAATACCATTGGTTCAGAAAGCATTCATACTTACAGTCATTCATAACGTCATCCCATAACAACATACTTAATCCATTTACTTAATCATACGACACTTATTAAGGTTCCGTAACTATTTCGCTTAACCTATTTCATAACTTTATTAACGTGTTCCTAGACACTTAACTTGATTAGCAGATTCTTAATCTTTCGTATTAATCGTTATTGTACAACATTGTTTCATGCATTACATTGGACATGGACCCAGACTTCATATTACTTTTCATAAGTCACAGAGGCATAAATCATAGGGCATAAGTCTATCATGGAAATACTAAACATATGTATTCATGAATCATATAATCATGTAACTCATGGATAACAGCATGAAACAACATACTTCATTTAATTCACATGAGTGATGACTCTTGTAATAAAAGTATTAATTATATATACTTCCTCCGTAACAAAATAAATGCACCAATTAGCTTGGGAACGCATGCCAAGATAAAACTTTAAAGATTAATATCTCTAATAATGTATTTGTAAAAACTATAAACATAAGATCATAAAAAACTAGAAGTTGAGACGAATCCAACAAGACCCCACATGACTATATTTTCCATTATATATAAGTAACAAATTGCGATTCAATTTAAAAGAAAAAAATTGATTTTAATAATCCAACCTTTACTCATTCCACTTCTAACAATCCCAGCTTTAAGTAATTCAAAAATAATCCAAACTTTATATGTCATCTATTTTTAATAGGCAAAATCACCTTCAACCCATAGAACAAGTAACTTTGTCTTTTACCTTTATTTTTTGTAATTGAAAAACAGAAAAAGAACTTTTAAAAGATAAAACAAAATAAAATAAAATAAAATAAAATAAAAAATAAAACCCCAAACCATTCCAGCCTAGCAGTCACCAGTCCCCACCCCGTCTGCCGGCACCACACCACCTTCAATGCCGCCCACCCCCCTGAAAACCCCCCTAGACCGCCGGCCTCGATCCCCCTATCTTGTTCATCCCTTCCCCTTAGCCGGAAAATGAGCTTTGTTCAACGAAAAACTACCTCGAACCCTGCGAAAACCACCCATCCTCCTCCTCGAAAACTCCCACTATCCTCGAAAACTCCTCCCACCCACCGGAAAATCATATCTGGGTGGTTTACGGTGGGTGGGGGAGTTTTCGAGGGGGAGGAGGGGTGGTTTTCGCGGGGATGGGGGTAGTGTTTCGATGAACAAAGCTCATTTTCCGGCTAAGGGGAATGGGTGAACAGGATGGGGGGATCAAGGCCGGCGGTCTAGGGGCGTTTTCAGGAGGGTGGGCGGCGTCTGCGGTGGTGTGGTGCCGGCAGACGGGGTGGGGACTGGTGGCTGGGATGGGGTTAGATGGTTGGGGTTTCTATTTTTATTTTCCTAATTTATTTTTACTAAATTTAACTAAAATTTTTAAAACTAAAAAAATTTTAATTTGGAAAAATTACCTGATTTTCTATTTAAAGAAATATTTATTTGTTTTAATTAGGTTTTTAATTTTAAAATAAAAATGTGGAGCAATAATAGCTTGACACATGTCTTTTAACCTTTTGAACCGGTTACTAATAGGTCATTGACCCATTAAAAGTACATGGGATGTAAAGTATGGATTATTTTCGAATTACTTAAAGGTGGGATTGTTAAAAGTGGAATGAGTAAAGGTTGGATTATTAAAATCAATTTTTCCAATTTAAAACTGTGAATAGTGTCAAAAGTACAAATGGTGCATTATTTTCGTTATATATATATATATATATATATATATATTCTTCCTCCGTTTCAAATTAAATGCAACAGTTTCCATTTTTGGCTGTTTCATATTAAATGCAAAAATTCACTTCTTTCTATTTATGATATGATTTTTGCATTTGAAATTACCCAAATACCCTTATTTAAAAAACTAAAACACATGTTATACTATCCAAATCCAATTAATTACTAACCTAATCAAAATTCATCCACCGAAACTTCAACCCTCTCTCTCTTCATCCTTCACCCACCACACCAGTCAACCACCACCATTTATCCTTCATCCATCAACGTTTCACCATCCACCATCACCACTTCTCTCTCCTCCACCACCCATCACCCAACCACCACCATTTTTCGCCGGCGCCCACCACCCATCATCGCTATTTTTCATTAACATCCATTCTCCACGCCCTACCAGCATCATCATAATCATCCTTTCATGACGGCGTACGTCTATCCTCCACCACCCATCGCACCCACCACCACCAAGCATCATCATGCTCTCTCCTCGACCTCCACCCTTCGCTAAGCCTTCGATCTCCTCCACAAGATCTCCATTCTCTCTCCTCGACCTCCACCATCACCGACGACGATCTTCTCTCTCCTAAACTTCCATCATCTTCGCACCTCGAGTTCGACCATCATCGATTTTCACCAATGTTGTAGTTTCACTTGATGTTTTCGATTATGGTACTAGAAAAAGGACATTTAACAACAACTTATTAACGACGAAATGAAACTTTTATCATTAAAGAGGTTTATTAACGACAAAAATTATTGATGGTCGTTATCATTATAAAACTAAACTAAAATAAATATGCATACCGTCGTTAATATTTGTTAGAAGCAAAAAAATCAATATGTTAAAAAAAATATGGTCGTTAATTAGGCAGAAGTATGAGGCGCGAGATTTCATCAAGATTCTTGCTAAAACTTGTTGAGAGATAGAGGGGATTGAACCCTCATCAGCGCCGTCTCTCTGCTACTATTCCATTGTCGTACATTCTTCATCTTCTCGTCTGAAATCACGAGTTCAATCAAGTGAATTCAATGATTTCGACAATGAAATCTGGTAATTTTTTTGTTCTTCTCATTTTTCTTTGGTATTATTTGATTAATCCTCTACAAATCAGAGTTTACACCATAATTCAACCTCAATTGGTCTTAATTGATGTTCTTCAACCATCACTAGTCGTTTCTCTACAGTTCCTTTGCCGCCTTCAATCTCAACGATGGTTTTCTCACCTTCTCTACTATTAGAGCCATTGTTGGTGGTGGTGCGGCTGCTACTCTTGATCGAATTAGGCAGGTTTGATACACTGGTTTTTCTTTTTTTGTTGTTAGGAATTAGGTTGATTTGTTCAATTGTTAAAATCTTGAATTATTTGGTCAATTTTGATTTTCTTGGTGTTCTCTTTGTTTTTATTTGAATTTTATTGTTTCTTGATTGATGGGTATATATCAGTATGATGTTTTGTAAGAATTTAGTGTTCTTTAATATAAACTCGCTTATTGTGTGATTAGGAAAATGATGGAACTTATGGGACTATTCACATGGATTGCAATTGGAATTATCTTTACTCTGTAGGCTGTATTTGCCATCTTTACTCTTCACTCTCGTGGCAGTTATGATCGGACTTGAATGCTTCAAACTCGTTAACTTAATTTCGACTTCAGCTCATATGGGACAAAACTTCAGTCATTCTCTTCATAAAGAATCGAGGCTTAGTGTTTTGTTTCTTAATAAAAGGGTAAACTATAAAACTTCTGGATGTGTCTGTCCTTCTCTTGCTTTTCCAAAAATCTACTAAATCATTCTCTTTTAAAACAACTCATGTTTATCAAGATGTTTTATAGTCACCAGAACATATAATCTGCATTTCTGAGTAAATTAGGCTCAGTTGTTGTGATCAATGCCAACAGGAGTTGTTGTGACAATTAAATCAATCTAAGATGTTGTGGTGACTATAAAACATCTTCATAAACTCTAAAGCTATTGACTATAAAACATCTTGATAAACAGGTGCAGTCATTCTATTTAAAAAATGTTTTAACAATATGGCACCTCCTCTGGTGGTCTCGATCAACTGCATTACAGACAAGACTTGAATTGTCCTGCCTTTCAATGACTAGGTGACTCCTTGGTCTGAAAATGCTACCCTAAAGGTTGCTGAAGTTATCTAAAGGATTGCTCAGACCTGCTTCTTATTAGAAATAATATTAACATCTTTGATATGATTATCACTTTTTCATTAGATTTGAAGCTACTATCTTGTATTTTCTTAGGATAGATTCTGATAAAATCATATTATCTTTAGAATATTATAGCTATCTTAGTGATTTTAATGTATCTCAGGTCCATACAAGGATGCTGCACCAATAAATGCATTAAGAGGTTTAGCAATAGATGGATTTCTGTCAAAGGTATGTCTGCTTAAGTGTTTCCATGACCTCACCTCCAAACTGCCATAACCGCTACAAGTATACCGATGGCAAGAATGGAGTCATTTGAAAGTGTCCAGTGTTACTAAAGCCTTCCTGCCTGTCTGATATTAATCGAGTTTCGTTCCATTGTATTTTTGTTAGTTGGTGGATTCATAATTTTGTTTTGTGTTGCTGATGTGCAATCTCATCTTAGCTTGTTGCACAGATTTAGTAACCACCTGATGCTATTTTCTTTTCATTAGCTTCATTGGCATGTTCCACTAGCAATAAATGTGTGCCTGGCTCTCCTAATGTTCTGTTTGCTTCAACTGTTCTCTATCGCGGTTCTCTCTGGAAAAGGGTACAAGAATGATAATTTTGGATGTTGTTTACTCTGTCATTTATCGTGGGACACTGTCAATGGTTTTTGAACCATTCTATTGTAATACCCAATTAGGAGGTTACTGGAATGGGATGCCCCGAATCGCCTTTTCCTCTGTTGGTTTAACAGTGCAGCGATAGAAAGCTTTGTTTTAGCATTCATGACGGATAAATAAATCATATCCATGCTAATGTGTAGTGGGCTCTTATGACGCTTCTGGAGCTAGCTAAGAGTGTGGAGTATCTGAAGTATATTATGTATGGTGGAGATGTTGCTTCTGCCATTCGTCTGACTAGGAAGCGGCGTACAGATCGCAAGAAGCGGCTATTTGAAAGAAATGTTTACCAATGCTCTGTTTTGGACCAAGGAAAGCTGGTAAATCAGCATTGTTGGATGCTTATCTTGGAAGGTCTGTCTTGTTATTTTTACTCGCATGCATGATTTGTGTTTGGGTAATGATGTCTTTTTTTATAGTTTGTTCTATACTCATTTATCTATATTGGGACAACTACAATTGCTCGAGTAAGATTTTGTTTTTCATACCCCTGTTATCGATGTTAACTGCAAGATACATATGTTGACTTTGGTGCTTTGAATATTGAGGGCATAGAATTCTGTCACGAACTTCATATTGCCCTGTGTCATCTGTCATGAAGCTCTCTTGTTTCTACTTTAACCTTAGAACACAAGCTAAGACTTTGTAGAATCAAGTGATTGACGTCTGGTGATAGTTTTTTGGGCTAACTAGGTTGACTGCATTGCAGGGTTGCTGCTCCTCTCAATTTGGAAGAGTGGACAAACAGGGTAGAGACATATGATATTACTACTGGCAGCCTTTTCTCATTTGATTTCGTTATCAGCTGGCCTTTTACTTTAGGCATTTGGTCTTTTCTATTATCACATGAACCTGAATTTTTTTTCAAGACATGTCACCTATGTTTCAACTTAGCACGGATGCATTGTATGTGAAGAATCTATGCCATGTATATTTTTGTTGAGCACTAATTATAATTTGGATATATATAATCTTCGTGATATGACAGTGGTCTCTTGTATAGGCACTTTTGCTGCATGCTTGCATTGCTTGTTCAATGAAGCCAGCAATTGACTGGATTGCAGCTTCAGATCTCGAAGACGAAAGTGCCAAATCGGTATATAGCTCGTTTACTTAGATATCTTATTTCATGTTATGTTGTATTTTTGCAGAAGGTTGTTGCAAATTTCTACTGCAAATGGTGTTCTTGCTTCATTTGTGAAAAAGAATTTGACATGTATTCTTTTTCTAGTGCAGACACCTGAAGCCCATATTTCAGCATGGCAGACTTTAAAGGCATGGCTTTTGCTTGTATTCTTTCAGCTTTTTCCTCTCTAGACATGTTTTGCTTCTAACTTCGCATCTTATAAACATAAGTATCTCCTTTAATTGTTTCCTCACAAAAGCATTACTTAAAGTTGTCATACCGAATGCAATAACCAAAAAACTTTGACCACTAGCACTATATGATTTGGCTGCCATTATAGGATGGAGTGCGATGACTTAAAGTTGTCATACCGAATGCAATAATCAAAGTGTTCCATAAAAGTCACAAAAAAGCCAATGAACGTACGAATGTCGAGACAACACAAAAATATGTATGTTTCTCAATTGTTTTTTTAAGCATTATCAATTAGCTTTATTTATAGATAAGTTTTAGGGATATGGCTGTCAAATTATTCTCTCTGAATCCATATGACTACTATTAACAAATATAGTTAGTGCACTTGAAACAATGGTAGAATACTAAGTTCTAAATACAAGATTTGGGTTTTTTTTTGAAATGATAAACTTTTGCCATGTTGTAGAATGAAGTGCGAGAGACAAAGGAAAAGAATCCATCACTTTCGGAAGTTGGGGTAATTCTCATATTCAAACACATTTTTTTGTCATAATATATATTATTAGGAGCATGTCTTTTTATTGTTGTTCAACTTCTGTATCTACTAATTGCACCCATTGAACTTGACAGTCAACTCAATTTATAGGTAGTACGACAGGTTTTTAATCCTAGGTCTCGAGACCGAGTTGTGGGGTTGGGAGGAGTGAAAGATATTAGAGAATCTCAACCTAACAGTATGGAAAATGAAATTCTAATACATAGTATAGAGTTAATTCAAGAAGAAAACAAGCAGCTTGTAGATAGGGTGAGTTAGTGGAATCTCGAATGCAAGCTTTTCAAGATTTAGTGGCTAGACAGCCTCGTATTATTCCTGAATCCGAGTTGCACCAAACAGGTATGTTCAGTTAGGATGTATTCATTCTTTAAAGTTTAATTTAATACTAAGCCTTTGTGTTAGTTCAGTGTGAAAGCATAGAAAAGTAGACATGTAACAACTCTTCACGGTCGGTTTTCTTTGAAGTGTGGGGAAGAGACGAGATATATGTACTTGTTATGACGTGATTATATGCTAAAGATGTTGATGGGTTGGGATAAATTTTTTAGCTGAATTACGGTTTAGAAAAAACAATGTCAATTGCAAATTTTTGGTAGTCATATGAATAAGGAAGTGCTGTCAATTTTTTTCGAAATTTTAGAAATGGAGGGATGCATTATAAGTGATTAATTTTCTAAGACTCCCTAATCCATACATGTTGCGGGAGGGGTGACGAGTACTTGAGTTATTTCTAACTTATGTTCTTTTTATTTTGTTTATTGTAGGTACTATATGATATTGGGATTCGCGAGCAGACCAGATAGTTTGGAATCCAGATGCTTTGGAATCTGTCTAATGCATTTTTTGTTCTATCATTTGTTTGAACACATTTTTGAGATTTTAAGTGCTAGGACTCATGCACTTTTACTAGAGTGAAAGTTGTTTATTAATTTTTACATCATTTATTTAAGAGATCAATAAAGTTTCAATATTTTTGGTGTTGTTATTCAATATAATATAATGGTGGAATTGTTTATAAGTATAATCTTCCAATCATGAAATTATTAATTAATTTTCTTATTATCATCATATAGGGAACCGCCAATGTATAGGAGCGGGAAAAAATTCTCATTATGAACTTTAACGACAAAACCTTGTCGTTGTTATTGAGAAAATTTAAAATAGTAGTGAACGTTAGAATATAACTAACGACGAGAAAATATGGTCGTTATTAGTTTTTTGGTCATTTAAAATACATAATAACGACCATATGTTAGTTCATCGTAAATAATAAACGACTACTGTATCTCCTCGTTGCCTTGTCGTTAATAAGTAACGACGAGTGACATTCTTGTCTTTAATAAGTAACGACGGGACTTGTCTCGTCGTTATTCATTAACGACGAACATGGCCGTTAAAACCTTTAACGACGGGACCTATTGCAACCAAATGACGACGAAGTTTTTTCCGTCGTTAAAAGTTTTAACAACCATTTTTTGGACTTTTAACGACGACTTTTTCCGTCGTTAAATGTCCTTTTTCTAGTAGTTTTGGCGGTGTCAATTGTGGATTTGGTGGTTTTGGTGGCATTAGTTGTGGATTTCAGTGGTGAATTGTTGTGGTATTCATGGCGGGACTCTAGTTTGATGGTGGATTTGGTGGTGGATTTTTGTTTCGGCGGTGGATCTGGTGGTTTTGGCTGTGAATTTTGGTGGTTTCTGGGTGGATCTTGATTTTGTTGGTGGTGTTTCGGTGGTGACGGTGGTGTCGCGGTGGTGGTTGTGATGTTTCTGATTGTGGTAGTGGCGGTACTATATGGCAGGTTTAGGTGGTGGAAGTAGGTAGTGAAAGTGTCAATAGTTTTAAGTTAAGTGTTAACCATATGCTTTGTTTCATTAAGTACTGCTAAAGAAATTTTGCTTAGGAATCCGCACCGAGGAAATTGTTGCATTTAATTTGGAACGGAGGAAGTATATAATTTTGGGTTCGTGTGAAAACCACCTTACCATGAGAACCCTTCTTATCATGAGAACTCCCTCCTAGCCGTCGGATCATATCAAATCCAACGTGTGATGAGTTTTTTTTTGCTATTTACCAGTTAATTTTGACTGCGTGAAGCATTACGCTATACAATGCAGGAATCAGAAGGGTTAAAAATTGCAAAACCTGCGGAGGACATAAGGTTAATTAATGATGCAGAGACCATATTGGCTGATGGTGTAAATTTGCTGGCAATAGCTAGAAGTATTGATGACAGGGAAGTAAAAAACGTGGAGGAGACAAAGCTCTTTAAAAGTGATATGGAAGATGCCTTAAGGAAAGAGTTTGAAGAGCTGAAGTCAAAATTTGATGTTCTGGGATCAAAGCTAGCTGAGGTCTGTCTTCCTCTCATGAGATTATACTTCCTCCGTTTCGCAATACTCGCAACGTTTCTTGTTTGCACACTATCCAATGCAATACTTTGAACCTTATTTGCATATTTTATATCCTTGGGGCTGCTTCCTGTCTTCAGAAAAAGATAAGAAAAGATGACATTATTTGCAGGCTGACCAAACTATCACGAAGCTAACAGAAGAGAGAATGAAGACCATGCAAGAGAAGGAAATGGTCAAGCGAGAATTAGTGAGTTCTTTCTATTTCCATTTACATGCTAGGGCATTCTTTTGTCTGTGTTATGTGTAGGATAGCTATGTTTTTAGATTTTATGGTTATTTGCAGTTGCAATTGGTGAAATCATCTGAGATTTTTGAAAGGCTATAAAGCTAATTTTAGGTGAGGATTGGGAAGGTAGCTTAATGCAAGCTTCAATTATCTATTACCCCTGTCATTTATCACTTCCCCAAGTCGGCTCCCCATGTACTATCCTTAGAATTAATAAAGAGCAAAACTATAAGATTCAGGTGGAAAGCTTCAACCTGACTTATTATAGCTCTTTTCCAAGATTTTGACATTTAAAATCTCACCTTTCTGGGACGATATTGTTTTCGGAACAATCTCCCTCCAGTTACTACCAAAAAACATCCCTCTATGCTTTGGTTTTGATAACAATTTCCATGGTCCGAGGGAATGCTCCTTTTGGCGCAACACAAAACCGCTTATGACATTAACTGTTTATATTCAGAGAGTGGAACCAGAGAAAAGCAGTTTGAAGCATATGCATGCTCCCAAATCGCAATACTTCGAGGAGCCAGCTCTCAGCTCTCAAGTGAGTGGCGTAGAGTACCAACAAAATCTGACCCTTCTGCTTTCCTTAAGACCTTCACCATCTGGCATTTTGTTGCTTATCCCAACAATTTGTTTATGCTTTCGTTACTTTATTTCTTTTATTTCGAGAAATGAAAATAGGCGCATTAGCGGTTTTCATGAATGCCAATTATGCCATTAGTACTGTTTTCTACTCTGTCAAAGGAAAACTGGTCCTTTATCCAACTCTACATGGATGGTATTGAGGGTATTATATTCAAAACCGAAGTGTATGGAGATTTACTATCTAGGGAGAGATGAATCAACTTTTTCATGGTTAGGAACTTTTTCCTTTGTTTCTTATCGAAAAATTACACGGGGCACGTGGGGTTGAGGAGGTAATGTAAGACGTAATCCACTTCGTTACTTCTGGTCAATGTGGTTGTAGCAATTGTTGCTTTTATGTAAACGTACATGTACATGTTATATGGTGATTAGAAAGATGTGAGTAATTCTTATTGCACATCTTATATTGTTAGTGTTACTGCTCTTGCAGACATTGATGAAGCGAAGACTTGGTGGAAAGACAGTTCATATGGGTTTCCCTCTGTTGTATATTTGCATGGTGCCTCTTATCTCTCTCTCTGTGGGATGTCTGATGCAGTAGGTAGCTGAATTTTGTTTATATTGCAACGACTTTATTCTTCTGCTATCCTGTCAAGGATTTTAGCTCCTGTTTCTTCATATGAGGAGTTCATGGTAAATTGTGAAGGAGGATAGTATTGAGATTTGGGAATCAAAGGCATATAATTAAACATCTTCTATTAAGAGAGTTCAATTGCAATGGAAAAGTGATAAATTTTCTCGAGAAAAAGAGGTCTAGTCTACATAACTCTACAATTTTGTGTTGGAGAGGGCTACATTTACAGAGTCATTAGTATGATTTGAAGATTGTACATTTTTTTATGCGGGGAAATTGTACATTTCTCGTCTTCCAATCAGCTCATTGCTGGCAAGGAAAAAGGATGTATATATTTGGGATTGGAACACGCTTTTTGGTATTGTATAAAGTGTCTATTGAAGTATATGATGGGATTGGGTCAAACTTGCAAATTTGAACTATTATCACTTAAACCAATGAAATACTTTAGGAGCTAGAGACAATATATACTATATCTACCTTTGATGAAGCAAACTTCCAAACTTGCACATTTGAACTAAGTTATCACTTGAACAAACAAAATAAGAGCCAGAGACGAATATACTATATCTACTTTTGATGAAGCAAACTTCTAAATTTGCATAGGTGATCTATTTTATCATCATAGCTGAAAATTATACCTTAAAGAGTATGCTTATTTGTCGTTCTATATATCTTTTTTCTTTATCAAAGTATAATTTAAATGCTGTAAAAAACAATCTAACAATCATAATATAAATGTAAAGCTTAAATATTAATGTGTCAACAAAACTTGTTTACATCTTTTTTCCTAACAACGTGAACTTCGTCCTGCTACATCCTAAAACATAAACTAATGTAATAAGTTAAACAAAAAGTTTTGTAATCAAACTACATATATTTTTCTTGGAACAAATAGTCGAATGATGATACATATCGCACCCACTCGTTTCTGACTTCGTCAATCTACTCTTGGCCACAAGACGGAAGTAGATTGCCTGGAAAGTACTGTAAAAATAGGAAATAATTCAGCAACAATATCGAGCTTGATATAGTTCGAGATAACATATTAGAGCTTAGAAAGAATCTGGAAAGAAGCTAAGAGCATCCACAATGGTGTCAAAGAAGGACTAGCTTGCAAATTAGTTAAAAAACTCAAGCTACTAGCTTACCATTGGACATCATAGCTCAAGTGAGTTAGGTAGTTAGAATAAACTACTAGCTTGAAACAATTAAAAAAGAAAACAGGTTTATTCTTAAATTAAATTTATTCCTTGTGCATTAAAGTAAAAGAAATATGGTTAGATATCTTTGGCATGTGAGACTATTCTAGCTACATGCCTACATGTGTTCTAGCTCACCATTGAGTAAGTTATAGCTCTAAATTAATGTAGCTGTAAAAAATAAGATGGCAAAGTAAGTAATAAAAAATTTAGCTTAACCATTGTAGATGCTCTAAGGTGGTATGTCAAACAATGATAGAGCCTGATATAGTCCGAGATAACATATTAGAAGCAATCACATCATAGATTAACAAAGATTTACTTCGAAATATATGCTAAGTCTATTATGAAAATGATAGTCACATAGTTCCATCACCTTAAAGGCTCAAAACTTAGGACCTCATATGATCTGTTAAGTCAAACGTATTTACCTCGTTGAATTAGGCTACTTAGAATAACTACTCCTTAGAAGTTACAAGAACGAGAACTATAATCAGACACCCTTAAAAAATAACAGTGACAATTTTCAATGAGCCAAGAGTACAAGTACTAACTACTTTTCATAATCCACACACTCGCAAAAGTAATAATACGATTAAAACCTTAGGTTTACTTTATAGATTAACCTTAAGACTGAAAGAAGCTATTTTTGTGGTAGTGTACTACACGTATTCATTAGAAGTGCTCGAGGTATAGATAGAATGTACTTTTCTTTATATAATGTTAACGTACTGCACGTATAGATTAGAAGTACTACACGTATATATTAGAGGTACTACGTGTATAGACTAGAGGTACTACGCGTATAGACTAAAGGTACTACACGTGTATATACTAGAGGTACACATTTAGACTAGAGGTACTACACGTATAGACTAGAGGTACTACACGTATAGACTAGAGGTACTACACGTATATACTAGAGGTACTAAACGTATACACTAGAGGTACTAGTTATCTAGAGGGGAAGTACTTTCCATATAACGTTAAGGTACTTCTCGTATAAACAAAAAATATGAGATTAGAGGTACTACACGTATACATTAGAGGTACTACGTGTATAGACTAGAGGTACTACGTGCATAGACTAGAGGTACTACGCATTTAGTCTAGAAATACTACACGTATAGACTAGAGGTACTACACGTATACATTAGAGGTACTACGTGCATAGACTAGAGGTACTACGCATATACATTAGAGGTACTACATGTATAGACTAGAGGTACTACGTGTATAGACTAGAGGTACTACGTGTATAGACTAGAGGTACTACGCGTATTGACTAGAGGTACTACACGTATAGACTAGAGGTACTAAACGCATAACTTAGAGGTTCTACGCGTATACATTAGAGGTACTACACGTATAGACTAGAAGTACTACACGTATAGACTAGAGGTACTACACGTATAGACTAGAAGTACTACACGTATAGACTAGAGGTACTACGCGTATAGACTAGATGTACTACACGTATAGACTAGAGGTACTACGCGTATACTATAGAGGTATTACGTGTATACTATAGAGGTACTACGCGTATACTATTGAGGTACTACACGTATACACAAAGGTACTACACGTATAGATAAGAAGTACTACGTGTATAGACTAGAGGTACTACACGTATAGACTAGAGGTACTTCGCGTATAGACTACAGGTACTACGTGTATAACTCAGAGGTACTACGCGTATAGACTAGAGGTACTACACACATAACTCAGAGGTACTAAGCGTATACATTAGAGGTACTACGCATATAGATTAAGCTACTACGGGTATACATTAGAGGTACTACACGTATAGACTAAAAGTATTACACGTATAGACTGGAGGTACTACGCGTATAGACAGGCCCGTCTAAGGCCATGTGCAGGGTGAGCACCCGCACAGGGCCCCGGCCCCAGACCAGATGAAGTTTACTACATTACCATATTGTTGCGCATTCAACTTGTATATTACACTTTGGCTCAGCGGTGAAAGTGTCAATTTGGGGAATGGTTAGTGGAGCTGGGTTCGATTCCCAAGCCTTTCAAACTATTTTTCCCCTTTTGAGTTCAGCTTTGCTTTGTAATTGTAAGGCACGCATTTCTGGCCATTTTGTTTCTTTTGATTTTTTTGTTCACTTCCTGAGCCACTTTTTTATTTTTTATTTTGTTTATTACTTTATTTTATAGAGATACTTTCCCACCATCTTTCTCTTTTTCTTTTTTTGAGATTTTTTCTTATTCAATTGGGAAAAAACTTTTATGACATTTTCTCTTACAATTATCATTATGCAAAATCAAAAATACTATTTTTGTTTGAGCACTTTGTTATTTACATGTTTTTATATATTTGTTTCCAACTTTAAAGTTGTTATGAATGGCATATCTTGTTTAGAAAAGCAAGAAAACGCTCGTGCATTTTGATATAGAAGCTTATATAACTAATATTATTTTATTCTATTAAAGCATGTATGAAATTCTACAATTTCATAGATTATGCTATTCTAAGGGGGGAAATATAGATGACTTTTTAAGTAAGATTTTATAAGACGATTATATTTGCCAAAATAAGCTTTAAATGTATATAAACTATTCTATTGTCGTAATTTTGTACGGGTCTAATCTCTAATTTTGCACTGGGCCCCCGCTTTATAGACTAGGTTATAAGTGTAGTACCTTTAGGCTATACGTGAAGTACCTTTAGGATATACATGTAGTACCTTTACCTTATACGAGAAGTACATTTGGGCTATAAGTGTAATACCTTTAGGGTATACATGAAGTACCTTTAAGCTATAAACGTGAAGTACCTTTGGGCTATAATTGCACTACCTTTAGGCTATACGTAAAGTACCTTTAGGATATATATGTAGTAGCTTTAATCTATATGTGTAGTACCTTTAGTGTATACATGTAGTACTGTAAATGTATACGCGTTATACCTTAGGTTACAGGTGATGTACCTCTAACCTACACATGTAATACCTTTAGACTATATGTGAAGTACCTTTATGCTATACGTGCAGTACCTTTAATGTATACGTGTAGCACAATGAGTTTACCATGATTGGTTTTACAAAACTCCAACAATGATACACACTATAGTCAAAGTCTTACAGTAGAAAGTAATACGGTATCGTAGAAGCAATCATCTGTCTATGAATAAAATCTACAACAACAACTAGAAGCTGCCCCTGTAACACAATTTGAAATTTGCTCTAAAATTTGACTAGTTTTCATTTTTTAATCTCCTTTCTCATCACTTATCCTACTTTCCCCACCCCTCACCAACTAATTTCATCCCTTAGGAGGTCATTACTCATTAGCTCATTTATGGACTATGCAAACTGCACCAGGACGTTAATTCATTGGCCGTAGATGAGTTACTGAGTGCCTAATTTTCCTCTTGTGGCAGCAAACTTAGTGCTTGAGGCTAGGGAGACCAACTAGAATGTTAGAGGGCGTTTCATTTAACAAATTTAAGTAATTTCTTATTAGAGTTTCTATAAAGGTACCTCAAACCTCATGAAAAGATTTCTAGATTTTTGGAGAGTAGGAGTATTATGCAGATTTGGATATAATGTCTATCAAATAGAAAAATGAAATTCGTATAAACGTATAGAATCAACCCCGCCCCCGGCCCCCCCCCCTGCCCCGCCCCCCGCCCCCTCCCCAACCCTCTTTCTCCGACCATATCAATCTACTGATCTAGTATTACCTTAATTTTCCAATTTCCCTGCACATTATTCCCACTTGACTCATCTCCTAACCTTTGATGAATTTTGGAATTCAACATGTTCATAATATATTAACAGGTTTCTAAACGAGAAAAGCATAAAAAAGTAAGTCATCCTATTCGATGTATGTGAGTATGTTTAAAAGATGAGGTGAGAAAAGCCATCTTTATTCAGGAATACTAAAATCTTATCAGGTGATCAACAGCAAAACCTGATTTGCCTATTGTGGTTGGTCATGACCATATCACGTCACCCACCACTCTTGCTGTTTAAGCTATTCATATTTTGCACAAGTCCTCTTGTTAAAACAAAATATTTATAGGTTGAACACAGACAATGTAAACTGAAACATGAAGGTCGCTCGAAATTAGTCAGTATTAAAGATGTAAAATTCATTATACCAACTCAACTCAACGCAATCAATCAACACTACAGAAACCTAATTGGGGATAAAGATTAAAAAAGTTAATTAAAGCAGAAACTCACAAATCGCTCCAAGATGGCTAGATAATCAATTGAAATATTTTATCCAACAATCGAAGAATTAGAGAGTTGAACAAAATTGCAGCTAAACTTCTTGTTGATTTGATGATGATAATCGAACCTAATTGCAGTAAAAATTGGACAATAGCTCTAATGGCTGTTTAACCAAAACGAACGCGAAATATCCGAAGAGATACGGTTCAAATTTCTTCAATCGAATTGGACCAAAATTGCAGCACTTCAATCAGATTTCTCTATGATTTGATGAAGAAATCGAGCAGAAGTTGGGTTTTTTATGGAATGCTTGATGATGGAAACACACAGAGTAGAAGGAATGTTTTTTTTGGCAGAATGCTTCAATCTAATGGCTGAGGCCTGAGAGCGGTCACTTAGTAATAAGATCTAACGGATGTAAGGTGGTTCTCATCATAAGAGAGGTTCTCATGGTATAGGGGTCTCATGGGAACTTTATACTTCCTCCGTTTTTTATTAAATGTGACACTTTTTATATAAGGAAGTTTGGAATTAATTGTGACACTTTCTTTTTTGGGCAAATCTTTCTCTCTATCTCTCTCCTATCACATGGGTCCCTTTCTTTCTTTCTCTCTATCTCTTTCCTCTCCAAAAATTATCTAAGAGTCCGTGAAATTAAAAGTGTCACAACTAATAAAAAACGGAAGAAGTATATATATATACTAGCCTTATATACACACAATGTATACAAAAATTATATCATAGTATTTTTGGTATTTTGAATCAGTTTTTTTTATGTTATTTATTTATTGAGGTTGGGTGAGTGGGTGAGTGGGTGATGGGTAGTTATTTTTTATGATGTAGTGGGATTGTGGGATGATTATAGGTGGTTTATTTATGCAATTTTTCTCATTAATTTTTTATTTATTTTTTGTGATAAATTATTTTTTTTCTGTAAATTATTAATTAAACAACAAAGGGTAAATTAGGCAATACATTAAGTTTGGTGTCCTACCCCTCTTCTCTTACAGTATAGAGATATATACTAGATTTTTATGCACGCGATACGTACGACAACAATTTTATTATGAAATTTTATAATCTACAGTAGATAATTTATGGATAGTCGCATTTTAACACTTAAACTTTTCATGTTTTTAGAAACTCCCACTTTAATGATTTATTTTTAGATTCCACCTACCATTTACAATTTTATTAAAAACTCCCACCACTTAACGGTTTTTGTCAAATTTTATTAACAAAAAACATTAAGTGGGTCCCACATATACATTTTGTTAAAAAATGGAATTTGAAATAGTTGCAATTCTTTCCAAATAGTTGTAATTCGTTCCAAATTTGCTCTAAATTTGTTGATGATTTGCCTTTAAATTGATGAAATTGACTTCAGTTTCAGCGTAAAGTAATAATACAATGCATATGTGGGGGCCACTTCACGGTTTTGTTAACGGAATTTAAGAAAATTATTAAGTGGTGGGAGTTTCTAATAAAATTGGGAATGATAGGTGGAAATTTAAAAGAAAAATTCATTAAGGTGGGAGTTTCTAAAACATGAAAATTTTAGGTGGTTTTGAACAAAAAAATCCTAATTTTATTTGCATACAATGTGTGTTTTGGCTATTGTAACATGATAAAATATGAAGGTACACAACATATTTTATTTTCAAGCTAAGGTCATTTTGGCTCATTTTTCTTTGAAAACATCCTTACTCCCCACCATCAACTACAACTTTTGTTATATAGTACCCGGTAAGGTATTTTTTGCTCATTGTCCAAATGAGAAAAAATTCAAAAGTACTTGAAAATACTTTATCATATTTCTCACTTATGCTAAAATACTTTATCAGGATCAACTTGATCAAATGTGCCTTCACTGATGAACAATCAATTACTCATGTATTTCAATATAAAAAAAATTTCAAAAGTATATAAAAGTATAGGAAAGTGGGCGTCTATCTATAGATCTCAAGAAAGTATAATCGTTGATATATTTTTAATTGTTTTTACTTTGTAGGTTTTTAGATATTTTAGTTAGAAGTTATGAACATCTTTTATTAAAAATCTGATGGCTAAATTTGAAAATAAAACTTAATTACGTAATAAACTCATTGATTTATTTTAATTATTTTTTCTTTTTTTCTTTTTGGTGTCCACCCCCACCTCTTCACTTTTATAATAGATATATATATATATGAAATTATGAAAACATGTATCACATAGCTCAGAACCGACATTCTTTAATTAAACATTAAATAATCATGTGAACAATAATTAGATCACATAACTCATGTTGACATCGAGTTTCATATAATCATACTTTCTGACATACTTTATAATTCATATTACCGATAATACTCAAGTATACTTTTACTCACATAAGCATGAGTCGTTGAACATAAATAACTATAAATTATTGTAATTACAGAAACCTAGTTTTACTTAGAGCATATATCGTAAGTTACTATTCATTACGTAGCATATAATTTCATATAGTTTATGAATAAGGATTGTACTCTGAACATATGAGTCACATTATATGTGATTATATATTCAATAAACTTAACATAATATCATGAATATAATTTAAATAACATAGAATTAACATCTTTTACGACGAACAAATTCGTCGTTAAAAGGATAAAATTCGTCGTTAAAGGTAATTAACGACGAACATGTTTCGTCGTTATGACTGTCGTTACTAGTCCCGTCGTTATTGATATTAACGACGAAATCAGCTTGTTCGTCGTCTAATTTTTCACGACCATTATATTGTTCGTCGTTATAATAATAACGACAGACCAAAGGCAATAACGACCATATATTCCGTCATAGATGTTCTTTACAACAACTATAAAATGCATCCAACAATGACGAAAAATTTTGTCGTAACTATTCTTTATAACGACTATATTAAAAGCCTCTTTCGTTCGTTGTTGTAAATTGCGATGTTGTTATAAATTGCTATTTTATACCAAATTTATTTTTACAAATTTGTCAATGACAACATTAGATTGGTTAAAGTATAAATATACAGATATAAAAAATAAATCAAACTTTGAGAAACCCAAAAATTAAAATAATAGTACAAAATGTTATCATGTTACCAAAAGTACTAAAATGTTAATCTAAAATCTATAGTTTTTTATATAACTAAATTGTAAGCTCAATGTGTTGCATGTCTTGTGGCCGTCACCGAAAAGCTATCCACATTGATTCCACTCCTTCAAAGTAAATACCTATCACATGAAAAACAATAAATATAGAAATCAATATTTCCATTAATTAGAAGAAAGTAATGCTACAACTAAATAGAAAAACACAAACTTACTGGGGCATCTAGGTTCAGGGGGTGGAACATTAAGGAGTAGGGAGAGACCAAACTGCTCGATCCAAGGACATGTCGACAGAATTCTGTTGGTAGTGGAGGCAAGCTTAGAAACAAAAAAGGCCCAAAGCTCTCAATAACATATTTTCCATAATTTGTCAGCAACATTATTGGCATTCTTAGTACATTTTAAGAAACAAGCATTCTTACTTCATTGTGAGTATACCTACACCTCATAGCACAATCATTCATGACTTTGTGCCACAGTCCTAGCGAAGCATAGTTGTGTAAGATCAAGCTTTCAGAAGCTCTATATCTCAAACAGAAATGGGGAAGACAAGCGAGAGAAAGACGAAGTAGCAAGCATGGCACTTATTGAATGAAGGGTGGAGAGACAGGAGGAGAAGCAGTCAAGCAGCGGATCCAAATCAATTGAGTTTTTATCTTTTTAGCAAACAGGGTATTTTGACTGATAATCAAGCTTAGGCATCTTTGTTTCAGTAAAAATTACCTAAACATTAATTATCTCATTGGAGAAAACCCCGGGCACTAATGCAGATAAACAGATTCCAAAAACCATACCCCAAAGTGAAAGAGAAGAAAAGAAATATAGAGAAACATGAATATAGAGAAGGAAAGTGGATGTGCATAATGCAGAACAAGTTCTCAAATAACAGTGGTCCATAATGCATAAAAGGTTCATATACGAGGACAGACCTGAGCGAAGTCTGTTGTATTAGGGGTCGAGCCATAAAAAGAAAGTTCCTCATCCCCAACAATATCTTACAGCCTCCGGGCATCTGATGATGAGTGTCGTAACCTTTTTACAAACGAGACATCATCAATATCTCCAACCTGTGGAACGTAAAAGTTTTTGGGAGGGGTGAAGGATTTTTTGATCAGAAAAAGATAATTATTGATATAAGAAACCATGTAAATCCAGGGCACAAGACATCCTCAAGAATTAAGAGGCTTGAAAATTAAAATCAACCACTACTACACAAAGATTTATTAGGGCCTAACAATCTACCCTCGTTTTAAATAAATGACCAACATTACTTCCTTTTTGACCCAGCTAAGAAAAGAGTGTAAGGCACTTGCGGAAGCTTAAATGAGCTTGGTGAATATAATTCTAAGCTCCAACAACTTTACTGAAGCATTTTAGTTTCTTTCATAGTGGAAGAGCATAGAGACAAATAGAGTTGGTTGTCATACTTTGTAAAGCATTAATGGTTTCCTTGCTTATCCAATAGATTGCATGAACTAATATCTCCAGTAAAGAAGAGTTTAAAAGTCTTTCTATAGCAGCGTTGACATCAATCTTAGTGGTACTGAAAAAGAGGAACGATATGATGAAGCTCTGACTCAGGTGACTCCAAGAGATCACAAAAGTTAAAAATAAATTGCATCTTAGCACAGTAAGACATTAAGCATAACAGGTTATGACATGTAGATTGAAGATATCATTGCTCCAAAAACATAATTTTCAGATGAGTTATAATCAATTGGTATAAGTTCAACTAGAATTTCAGCGAGATTGACATGATCCGGATAAGGGCACATGTTGCAAGCATCTACAGGTTAGACAACAATGAAATATCTACAGTTAACACCATTTGAAAAGGGTTGCGGGAAATGACCCCAAAATGGCATAAATTAAAATACCAATCCAAGATTTGCAAGGTTCACAAAGTAGGACACTAGTTCATCCCTAGCAACGACAACATAAACATGAGAACCTTCAATATAATGTCCTCAAATTTGTAATAAATGGTATAACCATCTTGTGCAAGTTTATTGGGCGTTTCCATTGCCTTTTCTGCTTCAAAAATTTATAAAACTTAACACGACATATGAGATATATAACTCGAATGGAACATCGGTAGATATAGTAATTTTAGAAATAAACTACAGACATACCATTAGCATCACCTACTCTGCTTTTTAGGTAGCCTGTCGTAAATGATATTTAGATGTGGGCCATCTAAACACTCCAATCACACCACTAGTCAGCACCAACGTTTCCCCACCAACAGCCAGCACACCTGTCGATAGACACAGACCTTCACAGTTCACACCTGTAAAACAGCATCAATAGCTTCCCTTACACCAAAACCGATAAATACAACTGGCCCAAGAACACAAAGACAACAACAACAACTCGACCCCAACAACACTAGTCAACCAACAAAAGAGCAGCAGCCCACAAAAGCATCAACCAATAAAACCAGACAAGAACTTGTGCCAGCATCAACCACCCAGACCCACAGCAAAAAAAAGTCTACTACCTACTTGTTTAATTACTAATCTATACATGAAATAAGTCATATGAGAACTTAAAATAAGATATCTGCACAAAAACAGTTAACCTATTATATACACTTGCATCCACGCACGTCTAAGGAGCATAAAAAATTCCCCCCACCGACCACCTCACAGTTCGAAGGAGGAAGATGTACCATAGTATAGAATACACAAATGTGAGCATATCATGTAAATCCTTCTTCAAATCCCAAATAAACAGGGTATAAAAATGACCAAGCATTGAAGAGCCTAATGAAAAAGATTTAAGGCCAGTAACCATTAAAGAGCCTATTTATATACATATCTAATCACATAAAACTTACCAAATTACTTGATGTAATACTCTGCATCTCTGTTGTGATACTCAAAGTGGTGCCTGAAATTTATTTGAAGGTTGATTAGAGAAAATTATGTATATAAATGATTACCAATAAGGGTTTAGTGATGAAAATTCTATAAATTACACAACGATAAATCTATAAATTATATGGGTAACGTCAAAATTACCATTTTTAAGAGTATCTTCACAATTGCAAGTTATCGATGACAAAACATCGTACCTCTAATAATATTTGACGAATTGATTGTAACTTTAAAATTATTGATGTAGTTCAATAATTAGTGTATTTGAATTTCTTCATAAAGAGTTACTCCATTCTCGCCTGCAAGGTCTCAAAATATTCCCATCGCGCTTTAAATAGAAGAGAAATATTAGTTATTTGTATTATTCCTATCTTTTGTTAACCAAAGAGAAAAACAAAAGCAAGATTTAATTATATTACTCCTATTACAAGTGACAAACCCTAGTACATCTAAAGTTCTTTAAGAATTATTTCTGAGCTCGTAACATAAACTAACTAAAAACCTATATGTTTCTCAAAAAGCCAGGAATGTTTATACAGAAGCGACTTTAGTTTTGGAACAAAATAGTGCATATAGTATTGAACTTGGGTCATGTACATGAAAATTTATCTAATTTAGTAAAACCCATTTCTACTCAAGTCAACCTTAAAGCTAAAATACAATAATATCAATGTAAAGTGAAGATTAAACAAAAAGGCTTAAAAAATTCACCAGGCATTCTAATTCCAATCAACGACAAATCAAAACCATATAAATTAGATGAGTTATTATGATCCATCAAATCTTAATCCAACTGCAAAACTGAAGTAAAAAATGCAATATTAGTTTATCATAATACACAACAAACTGAGCAAAGCAACTGTTATATAACCAATTCCAAAATAAGAACCCCCAACAATTAACCAAACGATATAAAATCCATAGAGGGGTGAATCCTTAGTACAAGTAAATGATGTATCCAGAAAAAGGGGTAGTGACATAAACAACATGGCAATCGTCTGAAGCAGGTGACTGTACGGGCTTCGATTCCCGAAGTTGCTTGCAATTGTCATCATCACATATTCATCTCTCCGGGTGTGGTTCTCCTGAGAGAGTTCATTGAGTTCTGCTCCGAGACTCGATTGAAAACATAAACCTTCATAACTGCTATTGAATGAAATAAAACTTAATTTAGTAGAGAAACATCTCAAATGATTTGAAATTGATGAATTTTTATGATACATCTAATCGCTTTACAAGATGACTAACATGAGAACGAGAGAATATCCTTTGCTTCTCGGGTGAATTTCTGAGGAATTAACGACCTAATCATGCAGATAATTGCAAAACAAAAAGTGATATCAAAATAAATTAAATCAACATCAAATTCGGAAAATCAAATAGTTCAGAATACCTACAATTTAAATAAAATCTTAAAAATTAAAGAAAAATGAAGTGAAAATGAATCACATTACCTTGTAAATAGTAGAGAGAAATGGATAATGATCACGAAGCCACCACAAACGAAAAAAAAAACTGATGGAAAAGAGAAGCAGGAAGAGCCTAAAGAGATGAGATAGACGGTCAAGTGTGCTAGGGTTCATTATCAGTCAAGGAGATAGAAAAGAGGGCGTATTTCAAGTTGTTTGATGAACCGCTCAAACTCATAAATTTCATTTATTCTCGCGCGTTGGATGGAGCAACAACGATGAACTAAAAATTAAAATAATTAGTAAATTATTTGACAGTATATTGTCTAACGACAACCCTTTAATTTTGTCGTTATAATTTATTAGTAACGACGAAATTTTTTAGTTGTCGTTAGATTATCGTCGTTAAAGATATCATTTCTAGTATAAATTCCATAATTCATAATACGAAAGTTCATATAATCACATTTTCACATACGGGATAAAGGTTACTACCACTTTCATCACTCGTAACCAACTCTTCCAATTAATAACTGTCATTCGTATAAATAATCATACTTTTTTATAAACATACACATACGGGCATACAATAATGCTGGACATAAAGGTTACCTTAACCGCTCAATCCAAAATATCGCCATAATTATCCGAGAACGTCATTGTAACATCCCGTCTTTTACCAACTATACTTTAACTTAAATAAATGAACTAAAAGATAAAATCAGTGGTAGCGGAAATACCACCGAGACGGAAATGTCACTCTAGGGTAAAATTAAACTATATTAATAAACAACAATTTCATAAGGTAATCAAAACCTAGAAATGTACAGTAGGATGAGGTCTCATACCCTCATCTCCATCGTCTCAAGAATTAACGAGTTCTAAACTCAAAATCCATAATAAAACCATTATCCAAAATAACCTTATTAACCATAGAAAGACAACTAAACTACTGTTTAAGACCCATAAGACCAGAGGTCCTAATGTCTAACTCATAATGCTCGTCCACTATGACAAGCACTACACTAAAGCTCACAAGGCCGGATCGCACAACCCCAGTCCAACGGTAAGTACTCTAAACCCCAACATTTGCAAAATGTTCAACAAATATCCACAATCAGTGGGGAGTAACTAACAACTCTCCCAGCCCAATATAGGATTAAAAAAAGTAATCTTAAGTACAGTTAGAATAAACAATACGTACACAACAACATAAAGTCCAAATAACAATAAGGAATCAACGGAGCAAAACACTACTAGCAATATGCTTGATAATAAATAATTCAAGTATAATAACTCAAGAAAACAGGCATAGTCCAGATAACAAAATAATAAAACTCCATAGTGGTTAAAACATCAAATTAATATCAAGAGAGCGAACGCTTGTGACCCACAACCCACTTCCTCAGGAAAAGTCAGATCGAATCTCCAGAACGGCCTATGGGTTACGTTCCCTTCCGTCTGTGTCTAAGAATGGCCAAACTCCCGATGCGGGACAATACTTGAAGTACCTCCCGACCTCTCGGACGACAACAAGTCTTAGATATCTCCAATGTAGGGTAACACCCAACGTGATGTCCCCTAACCTCTCGGAGTGCATATTCATTACCTTCGGGACACTGTCCCTTAGGCTACTCAACTCAATTAAAACAATAACCTCAAATGTATAATAACAACACAATATTCTTCAAATCCTCAAACCTCAAATCATCCACACTAACATGTCCTCAAAACGAATATAGCATACTCATACAAGTACTTTAAAACACATCGAATATCATGGTATTCACAAAGGAGTTATCTGAGTTTGGGTACGAAGTTAATTATGACAAAGTCACAATACCCTACGTACATAACTCTTGGCGAAGTAATGCTAGGGACAGTTTTATCCTCGCCCGAGCATTACGACGTCGATAACTCATAAATAATTCAACAACTCTTCACAAAATTCACAAACAATTAAACATAAACAACTAAATTGTCATTTACGGACTTACAAATAAAACGTAAGAAATGCTATTAAAGGTCTCACAAGTAAGATATCATTTATAATTATAACAAATCATATAATAAATAGTAAGCAAACAAATCATATCATATAAAAAGAAAAGAAAATCATATAGCAACAACATTTTGTAAATCAAGGCACCTAAAAAGAAAAGGAACAATAACAACACTAAGTAGCAATATAACTTAAAAATTCATATGAACTAAAAAAAAGAATCATATAATAGTAGCATGCATGAGTTGTAAATCCTATTAAACAAGTCCACTAAGCCAAGCCAATTGTGAACATTTTTTTGCCCGTAAGTACACAACACCCAGTTAACCAAAAAAAGATTATACATAGCATATCACTCATGAGTCTCCCACGCACACAATTACAAGAAAAGTAACTCGAACACACTCTACTGCATATCACTCATAAGGTCCCCCACGCATACAATTAAACACTAGCAATACAAATTACATATAATAGCCCTTGAACAACAACAAAGTATCTCATTAGGTGACCTTCACCAGTAGCCCCACACACAAGCAGATTATGTATAGCGCCAACACATAAGCAGATTATATATATCATCCAGACCAAGCATAATCAACAACACCCTAGTACAAACAACATCTAAGGTATAATTCACATGCCTCAATTACTTAGACATCAAACATAATCCCGACATTCACCAGTTCATATACGGAATCGACTGACTCAAAATCTCAGCATAAACATAACAACAACGAGCATTAGAATACAGTTAAAATCCTAAATATGATACTACGTTGTAACATCTAAACTAACGGTATTAAGGCTACGGTTTTTATCCTATTAAGTTAAGCGAGCCGTTAGCTACCTTGTTCATCTCGAGGAGTGCAAGAAAATCGTGTAGCAAGAACAGCGGAGAAAGAAGAGAATGACATTTCTCCCGACAACTCCAAGAAAGCCGGATGACTCATCTGATTGAAATGAAAACTGCAGATTTGTATTTCATTTTCTTCAAAAACAAATTATGCCACGAGCAATACCCTTCCGAGCAGATGAATTTTCACTACTCACACGTCCAAATCCGATAAGAAACGAAGGAGATATGAAGCAAACAAAATAGGTGTGCTGAAATGGCCGAAAATGGCGTGGAAGAAGAGAAGGGGAAAGAAAGAGCAGAATTTCTGGCTTATTTTACTAGGACAATAAGGAGGTTTAATGGAGAGTTCAAGGTGACTAAGTGTTGTATTGATGGGGGAGAATGAAGGGTTTGACCCTTAGTCTTTTAACGTTACAAAGTCATAGAAAGCACAAGAAGCTCCTAGAAGTTCATAAAATAAAATAAATTCGTCCCCGTATGCCAAAGTGGCGGACTTAAGATTTGTTACGTTGCAGGTCCAAAATAAACTTAACGCTAAAAAAAGAAAAGCATACGCTACTTAAATTTATATAAAATTACTAACCTTATGTTATAAAAAAAATACGAACATTATAAACATATACATTTAGTTTCCAAATTGATTACATTAATATACCACACTATACACTTTCATATTTTTGAAATATACTTAAGCTATTTAAATTAGATTTTCAAGTATAAATTTATTTATGTAAAAAACTGTATATTTTTAATTTTTAATTTTTAATAAATAATTTAACTAGATTAACACTCGAAATTTTAGTGAAATTTCGGCGTGTTACAATCACTCCCGCTTAAAAGAGTTTCGTTCTTGAAACTTTAAAATAAATGGGAGATCAAAAGAAAATACTCTTGATAAATAACACTAAGAAAATATAAATCAATAGATATTAGCTAAGAAGTAAACAGCTCAGCGGATAAATTTGATAACTCAATGAATATACATTTTATTTTGAAAGATAAAAGAACTATGAAGTAAAGTAGTATACTGGCAACAAACTTTTACAAAATGAGAAAGAACCGAAGACAAAGATTGTAAAATATTAAAGGAAAAAAAAAATTTGTACAACAACTATAGATAATTTTGCAAATAAAGTTGGAATACATCAATTAATAAAATTATAAAAGAGTTGATGCAATAATCTATCATAAATATTTTTAGAAAGATAAAATGGAGAAGCCAACATTCAAAATCCGACAACCAAATCAACTTAAATAGAGATAACCACAAAGGCATATACTCCACTTATAGAGATAAGAATACTTTAGTGGGAAGTAGTTGACGGTTTTATAGAAATATCACTTACAAATTCAACCACCGATATATGATATAAGAGCGTCCTCCTAAACATATATGCAATTTAAAGTTCACATTAGAAATAAATAACTTTAAAATAAATTTCACAACAAAATGCGACTTGTAAAGATAGGCGATCAAAAACATACTATTTTTTTTTTAGTCGATACAAATCTGCGTGGAACCACCCATTACAACTTGATATCAACATAAATAGGTTTAAGATTTAAGCTGAGTTTATAAATTTCCTTTTTAAAGAAAATAAACCCAAATAGTCAAAATCGGATAATTAAATAAAAAGTAACAAAAATAGAACTAACCTTAATATAAATTAGAAAGCACTTAAGGCTTAGACAAGAAACAACAAAATGTAGATGTAACACAATGAGTTGGAAAATAAAATTTATAATAGAAGTAAACAGCAAGTAGAATAAAAAGTTGTCGAAAGATTACCTTTATAACAAAATAGTTTGTATCTACATTTCAATCCATAACACCAAAACAACTTATTAGGCTGCTTTTATTTTCGAAAACTTTGAAACCTTATTACCATAATTAATGCTAAAATAGGATTAACACGAAAATAAGATATTGAAGAGATAAATATATATTTATACATAGATGGTCAAAGATGGTAAAAGTAGCTTGTGAAAAGAGTGTTTCAAAATATTAACAATAGCAAAATTTAAAAGTCCGAAAATAACTCCAATATAAGTATGACATTATTCAAATTAGAGGTCTAAAATATAAAATTTTGAATATAAACTCAAACCAGAAAGTTTTGCTAATAACAAATAAATAAGTAGTACTCATATAAAAATAATGCTTAATTGAAAAAGAAATGAAAATATATATACACAACAATATATACTAACAAGCAACAAACAAACAAAATTAAAATAACGTAACACACTCGTCTACATTAAAATAAAATAAAAATTTATTTTTAAATTGTAAAATACGAAACAAGTTAAGCGCGTAATACGACTTAAAATTAGAGGCTCTAAATCACCTCGCTTTCACTGCGCACTCTGATAACTTCATGTACGAAACCCTGCAAATAAGATTAACAAACTTGGTAGACTAGCTCCCACCAATAATACACGTAAATACACATATAATATGCTTCATGAACATGAGAGCACACCATAAAACAATTCCCATGACTTTATTCCTACCCAAGTAACTCTCACTAAGTAATTTACTTGAAGCCTAAGACACTAGTAATCCTAGTTACAAGACTACACATTTTCCGTGGAATATGGAGCAACTCAATGAGAGTTTTTGGAACGTTTGGCTCTGATACCAACTGTAACATCCCGTCTTTTACCAACTATACTTTAACTTAAATAAATGAAATAAAAGATAAAATCAGTGGTAGCGGAAATACCACCGAGACGTAAAAATGTCACTCTAGGGTAAAATTAAACTATATTAATAAACAACAATTTCATAAGGTAATCAAAACCTAGAAATGTACAGTAGGATGAGGTCTCATACCCTCATCTCCATCGTCTCAAGAATTAACGAGTTCCAAACTCAAAATCTATAATAAAACCATTATCCAAAATAACCTTATTAACCATAGAAAGACAACTAAACTATTGTTTAAGACCCATAAGACCAGAGGTCCTAATGTCTAACTCATAATGCTCGTCCACTATGACAAGCACTACACTAAAGCTCACAAGGCCGGATCGCACAACCCCAGTCCAAACGGTAAGTACTCTAAACTCCAACATCTGCAAAATGTTCAACAAATATCCACAATCAGTGGGGAGTAACTAACAGCTCTCCCAGCCCAATATAGGATTAAAAAAAGTAATCTTAAGTACAGTTAGAATAAACAATACGTACACAACAACATAAAGTCCAAATAACAATAAGGAATCAACGGAGCAAAACAATACTAGCAACATGCTTGATAATAAATAATTCAAGTATAATAACTCAAGAAAATAGGCATAGTCCAGATAACAAAATAATAAAACTCCACAGTGGTTAAAACATCAAATTAATATCAAGAGAGCGAACGCTTGTGACCCGCAGCCCACTTCCTCAGGAAAAGTCAGATCGAATCTCCAGAACGACCTATGGGTTACGTTCCCTACCGTCTGTGTCTAAGAATGGCCAAACTCCCGATGAGGGACAATACTTGCAGTACCTCCCGACCTCTCGGACGACAACAAGTCCTAGGTATCTCCAATGTAGGGTAACACCCAACGTGATGTCCCCTAACCTCTCGGAGTGCATGTTCGTTACCTTCGGGACACTGTCCCTTAGGCTACTCAACTCAATTAAAACAATAACCTCAAATGTATAATAACAACACAATATTATTCAAATCCTCAAACCTCAAATCATCCACACTAACACGTCCTCAAAACGAATATAGCATACTCATACAAGTACTTTGAAACACATCGAATATCATGGTATTCACAAAGGCGTTATCTGAGTTTGGGTACGAAGTTAATTATGACAAAGTCACAATACCCTACGTACATAACTCTTGGCGAAGTAATGCTAGGGACAGTTTTATCCTCGCCCGAGCATTACGACGTCGATAACTCATAAATAATTCAACAACTCTTCACAAAATTCACAAACAATTATACATAAACAACTAAATTGTCATTTAAGGACTTACAAATAAAACGTAAGAAATGCTATTAAAGGTCTCACAAGTAAGATATCATTTATAATTATAAAAAATCATATAATAAATAGTAAGCAAACAAATCATATCATATAAAAAGAAAAGAAAATCATATAGTAACAACATTTTGTAAATCAAATCACCTAAAAAGAAAAGGAACAATAACAAAACTAAGTAGCAATATAACTTAACAATTCATATGAACTAAAAAAAAGAATCATATAGCAGTAGCATGCATGAGTTGTAAATCCTATTAAACAAGTCCACTAAGCCAAGCCCATTGTGAACATTTTTTTGCCCGTAAGCACACAACACCCAGTTAACAACAAAAAGATTATACATAGCATATCATTCATGAGTCTCCCACGCACACAATTTACAAGAAAAGTAACTCGAACACACTCTACTGCATATCACTCATAAGGTCCCCCACGCATACAATTAAACACTAGCAATACATATTACATATAATAGCCCCTGAACAACAACAAAGTAACTCATTAGGTGACCTTCACCAGTAGCCCCACACACAAGCAGATTATGTGTAGCGCCAACACATAAGCAGATTATATATATCATCCAGACCAAGCATAATCAACATCACCCTAGTACAAACAACATCTAAGGTATAATTCACATGCCTCAATTACTTAAACATCAAACATAATCCCGACATTCACCAGTTCATATACGGAATCGATTGACTCAAAATCTCAGCATAAACATAACAACAACGAGCATTAGAATACAGTTAAAATCCTAAACATGATACTACGTTGTAACATCTAAACTAACGGTATTAAGGCTACGGTTTTTATCCTATTAATCTAAGCGAGCCGTTAGCTACCTTGATCATCTCGAGGAGTGCAAGAAATCGTGTAGCAAGAACAGCGGAGAAAGAAGAGAATGACATTTCTCCCGACAACTCCAAGAAAGCCGGATGACTCATCTGATTGAAACAAAAACTGCAGATTCGTATTTCACTTGCTTCAAAAACAAATTATTCCACGAGCAATACCCTTTCGAGTAGATGAATTTTCACTACTCACATGTCCAAATCCGATAAGAAACGAAGGAGATATGAAGCAAACAAAATAGGTGTGCTGAAATGGCCGAAAATGGCGTGGAAGAAGAGAAGGGGAAAGAAAGAGCAGAATTTCTGGATTTTTTTACTAGAACAATAAGGAGGTTTAATGGAGAGTTTAAGGTGACTTAATGTTGTATTGATGGGGGAGAATGAAGGGTTTGACCCTTAGTCTTTTAACGTTACAAAGTCGTAGAAAGCACTAGAAGCTCCTAGAAGTTCATAAAATAAAATAAATTCGTCCCCGTATGCCAATGTGGCGGACTTAAGATTTGTTACGTTGCAGGTCCAAAATAAACTTAACGCTAAAAAAAATAAAAGCATACACTACTTAAATTTTTATAAAATTACTAACCTTATGTTATTAAAAAAATACGAACATTATAAACATATACATTTTCCAAATTGATCACATTAATATACCACACTATACACTTTCATATTTTTGAAATATACTTAAGCTATTTAAATTAGATTTTCAAGTATAAATTTATTTATGAAAAAAAAAGTATATTTTTAATTTTTAACAAATAATTTAACTAGATTAACACGCGAAATTTTAGTGAAATTTCAGAGTGTTACAGTCATCCATAGACCTTTCGAATACCCATTACTGGTTCTTTTAAGAACCAATAGCTTGGTTCTCATTGAACCATACGAAGGCAGGGGAAACAGAGGAGGGAAGGCAGGCTGGGTGGCCGGAGTTAGCGGCATGAGATTGTAGGATTGCCGGCATTGGTCAGCGGGTAGTTGTGGGTGGTGGTGCGTGGTCAGGTAAGGCTGTGGTACAACCGCGAGCAGAAACGAAAGGGGATAGAGGAGGAGACGGACCAGGGAGGAGGTGGTTGCGTGTGTTGGAAATGTTCCATAATCAAGTGCATATTTTATTATTAGTTATAATATATTAATATTGTATTAAGACGTTTATATCTAATTAATATTAAGAAAGTAATTATGCTTTGATAGAAGCCAATATTTACTATTTGGACTTTTAGTCCTAGCTTAATATTAATTGGGTCATATTTGGTCACACAAAAAGTAACTATCCGAATCAATTAATCACGTGGAGTAATGATATGATCATAAACCCGAAAAGTTACAAGTTGGACGTGGATTAGAATTAACTAAACCTAATTGGATCATGAATAAGAAAGATTATTCTATATAAGTAGAGTACAGGGCGCCTAAGTGAGTTGATCACATACACTCCGTAGTTATTGTTGTGCGCCTACTTAAAAGATAAAGTTATCTTCTAAGTCTTCCTTTCCACACGTGAGAGATCAATATCAAATAAAAGAATTGTTCTTTAGTTTCTTCGGGTAGACACTAATTAAGGTTCTTGTGAGATCGTTCTAGTAGACGAAGATTCAGAATCGAGTTACTTGTGGATACCGATAGAGGAAGGACACTTGTGCTTCTAACGTCTTACCGTCATTGTTCATCCGATGGAAATCACGCGACAAAGGTATAAATTTTAGTTGATAATTAACGTGTTTCATACATATCAATATATGGGTCTTGGGATTAGGTTTGATAAGTAGTTTATCACGTTCCGCACTATTTAGAGTTAATAGATTAAAAACCTAATAGTGGTATCAGTCGCTCCTTATATTAATTTGTTTTGGGCATGTTTAATTATTCTTTATATTGATAATTATATATGAATTAATTAAGTTTGTGACAAGATTATTAATTTGCATGATAAAAAAGATGATCCTTTATAATTAAACTTACATGTTTTTCTATATAAAGTTATGAACTTCAAAGGAGGAATTGTGTAATTTAATATTTAAAGTTAAGAATTTTGGGGAGGAATTAATTAAAATCAATGCAAAAGTTGTTGAATTCCATAAATTTAAATTGTTTATATATATGAAATTCGTTTTAATTAATAAAAGTTATGAACTTTTAATTGCTTTACATGTTAAATCTAGATTAGATCTCATAGTTGACATGTACATAATTAGATTGATTAAAGCTTTTGTTTTAATATAAAATTTGTTGGGTCCAAAAGCTTATGTATATTTCAGATTTTGGTTCCTAATTTCTTTTTTTTGAATTTTGATCCATAATATTTTTTTTTATTGAAAACATTGGTTAGGTTGGATTTTAATTTTATCTTAGATTTGATCTTATCATGATAATCCTATCTTTTAACCATTAGGCAAGTCTCCTAAAATATTAAAATATGTTTGATATTATCTTTTCATAAATTTAATTAATTTAGGAAATAAGATATTAAATCGGATTTTATAGTAAAATCGTTTTAAAATAAAACCTGAATTTAAAAGATGTGGCGTGGCTTTAAGAGGTGGATTGCATGATTCCCTCCCATCAGATCGACTGCATGTTCCTATTTGGAGGTTATATGGTCCGCATGTCTTTTGTCATTTGATGATAGAGCCCACATTAACTGATGAAGTTCGGCATCACCATTTCCTTATTTGGAACCCAAATGCTAGCTTCACATGTGTTGATCATAAGAAATTGATAAGGGTCCAAGTCCAAGCTTCCTCCCATTTTTGGTGATCAGATCAACAATTACCCATAATATTTTGAGCAGGGCCGGCTGGCATTACCTTATTATTTTTTTTTCTTTTCCACTTTGATTTTAATTAAGATTATAATTTACGTGGGAGTATTATTTGCTTAATGAAGCTCAAATAATATTTTATTGATTTTAAATCAGTAATGACATGCAAATTAATATTGAATAATGAGTGGATTATTTATCATGTTATACTTTAATTATTGAGATTATGTAATTATAATTTACTTCATGCTTCTAATTATGAATTATTATTATGCATGAATTTTAAATTTGCGTTGGAAGTTAAATATGCGAATAATATTCAGGATATTATTATTGTGTGAATGATTGAATGTTGGTGACTGGTATGGCCCAAATTAGGATAGAAAATACTGTTTGCATGTCGTTAAGTATTTTTGTAAATTAAATATGATCTGCGCATCGTGATGTATTAAATGTAATAATTAACATAGTTTGTTTAATATTCACTATTATCTTAATTGCAACTATTCTATGAAGTCAAAGGAGTATTGAAGATCCAAAGGAGGATGGAAATCCAAGTTTTTCAGAAATGGAGTTCTGAAGATTAGATCTTTAGGAGTAGGGGCCATACTAGGATCACATTTATTTCTCGCTTTATTATTTTAATGCTTTTACTGCTGTATTTGGCAAAGAAGCATGCTTAGGTTATTATGTGTTTATTCTTTTATTTAGAGTTCACTTATAACTTGAATGAACATTAATAACCTACGTCCCTTAAAACGTAATGTTAAGTCATTTGATGCATTTCCATTAGTAGCAACTATGAGGCCTTGGATTGTTAAATGATAGGTTTTGCCAAAGCAAGGTATCATTAACTATTATGGGATAAGTAGGGTGTGAAAACAGTTTGACTTAACAAAGTAGGCCATAACAAAGATAGCACTTTGATGCACAGAGGTAAGAGTTGATATGCGATATCATTTACCGACCAAGAATTATTATGAATAATTAGTAAAAGTTACTTACCTAGATCATTTATTTCTACGTGTTAAGCCAAATCTTGCTTAGGACTATTTGTAATAGGATCTTGGAATCACTAAATTCTAAAGGGACTTGGTAATGATTTTAGTGGAATATTTTATTGTATTAAAATTATTTTAATGATAAATTATTCTTATAATCATAAAACTAAGTATTTTTGCAACCTTTTAATTATAGATATGACCAATCACTCAAACATTCTACGATCTGTCCTTGAGAAGGAAAAACTGAATGAAACAAACTTTCAAGATTGGTATCGAACCTTAAGAATTTCTCTTAGGGTCAAAGATAAGGAATATGTCCTTGACCAACCTATCCCCATTATCACTGAAGAGTCGACCTAAGAAGACAGAAATGCCTACTTGGTTCACTTCAACCATGCTAAAGAAATCACCTATCTGATGTTGACCATCATGTCTCCTAGCTTATAGAAGCAATTTGAGATGATGGATGCATACAACATTATCCAACAACTAAAAGCTATGTTTGTATCACAAGCTAGAACTGAGAGGCATGAGACCTCAAAGGCATTGTTGGACTATAAGCTTGAGGATGGCAACCCTATAGGTCCTCATGTTCTCAGGATGATTAGTCTTTCCGAGAACCTGCAGCGACTAGGTGTTCCTCAATGCAATGAGATGACAGTTGGCATTATCCTTCATTCCCTTCACGAAGGGTATGATGGCTTTGTTCTGAACTATCATATGCATGGTATGGATAAAACTCCTTATGAGCTGCATGGGATGCTTAAGACTGCTAAGCCAACTCTTAAGAGTGAGCGTAAAAAGGAAGTTCTTATGGTTCACAAGGGCAAAAGGAAGTTCAAAAAGGAAGGAAAGGGAATGAAGATCCAGGTCAAAGGAAAGGGCAAAGTTGTTGCCAAAAACACTTCCAAACCTGGAGCTATCCCTAACCAGAAGTGTTTCTACTGCAATGGGTCAGGTCACTGGAAACAGTTTTGTAAGAAGTACTTGGAAGATAAGAAGAATGGAAATCTGAAACCATCTTCATCAGGTATCTTTATGATTGAAATTAATCTTGCAATCTCTACGTCTTGGGTATTAGATACCGGTTGTGGTTCTCACATATGTTCGAATATGCAGGGACTAAGAAAGACTAGAGAACTCGAAAGAGGCGAGGTTGACCTAAGAGTGGGAAATGGAGCCAAGATAGGTGCATTAGCCGTAGGGGCTTATAGTTTGTCGTTGCCTTCAGGGCTTATTTTGGATTTAAATAATTGTTATTTCATTCCTACAATAAGCAGAAATATTATTTCTGTCTCTCAATTAGACTTTGAAGGCTTTAGTTTTATAATAAAGAATAATAGTTGTTCTCTTCATAAAAGTGATCTATGTTATGGTACTGCCCAATGCATGAATGGTCTTTACGTACTACATCTAGACAAACGCATTTATCACATATATGAGCCTAAAAGACTAAAAGGAAAATATTCAAATCCAACCTATTTGTGGCATTGTCGTTTGGGTCATATTAATCAAAAATGAATTCAAAAGCTTCAAAAAGATGGACTTCGTGACTCATTTGATTTCGAATCATTTGATACTTGAGAATCTTGTTTACTTGGCAAAATGACAAAATCATTATTTATTGGACATGGTGAGCGAGCTGCTGACTTACTAGGCTTAATACATACGGATGTTTGTGGCCCAATGAGTACAACAGCTAGGGAAGGATTTAACTACTTTATAACGTTTAATGATGATTTAAGAAGATATGGTTATGTATACTTAATGAAACATAAATCTGAGTCATCTGAAATGTTCAAAGAATTTCAGAATGAAGTAGAGAATCAACTTGGTAAGACTATAAAAGCACTGAGATGAGATCGAGGTGGCGAATATATGAATCAGGAATTTGACATTCGTCTGAAGAACTGTGGAATACTTTCCAACTTCACTCCCCCAGGGACACCTCAGTTGAATGGTGTTTCCGAAAGGAGGAATCAGACATTTTTAGATATAGTCCGTTCGATGATGGGTATAGTCGATCTTCCAATTTCCTTTTGGGGTCATGCGATATTGACTGCTGCTCACACACTTAATCGAACTCCATCAAAAGCTAGTGTTGAAAAGACTCCATATGAGTTATGGACAGGAAAAGTTCCTAGACTGTCTTTTCTAAGGATCTGGTGTTGTCATGCTTATGTAAAATGTTTAATGGCTGACAAACTTGAACCTAGATCCGATAAGGTTGTCTTTGTGGGCTATCCCAAAGAAACCAGAGGATATTACTTCTACAATCCTAACGAGAACAAAGTGTATGTGGCTCGTGGAGGTACCTTTTTGGAAAGAGAGTTTCTTTCCCAAAAGTCAAGTGGGAGAAATATCCATCTAGAAGAAATTCGAGATGAACAACCACAAACGACTCTCTCAGAAAGAGTTCAGGAAACTACAACTGACGTTGTAACTATTGATGTGATTGTGCCTCGTAGGACTAGTAGGAAAATCTCTCAACCAGAGCGATTAAATTTACTCATTGATGAAAATTGTGATGTTTTACTATTAGATAGAAGAACCTACTACCTACAAATCAGCTATGGCGAGTCCCGACTTTAAACAATGGCAAGTAGCCATGAAGTCTGAAATACAGTCCATGTATGACAACAAAGTTTGGAACTTAGTTGATTTGCCTTAAGGTGCTAGACCTATTGAGTGCAAATGGATTTGAAAGATAAAGACAAACATGGATGGCAATATTAGCGTCTTTAAAGCTAGACTAGTGGCAAAAGGATTTAAACAAATTCATGGTGTGGACTATGATGAAATCTTTTCACCAATAGCTATGCTCAAATCCATCAGAATAATCCTAGCAATATCCTCATATTTTGACTATGAGATTTGGCAAATGGACGTTAAAACCGCCTTCTTAAATGGTTATTTGGAGGAGGAAGTGTACATGACACAACCTGAAGGTTTTGTTGATCCTAATGGTCCTAGGAAGGTGTACAAGCTTCTTAAATCTATTTATGGATTGAAGCAAGCATCTCGAAGTTGGAATATGCGATTTGATGAGTCAATCAAACAGTTTGGTTTTCTCATAAATCCAGTTTAATCTTGTGTTTACAAGAAGGTAAGTGGTAGCAAAATTGTATTCCTAATATTATATGTGGATGACATATTGATCATAGGAAAGAACGTTCCAATGATGGATTCTATAAAGGCTTGGCTAGAAAATTGCTTTTCTATGAAAGACCTAGGTGAGGCACAGTATATCTTGGGCATCCGGATTTACAGAGATAGATCCAAAAGGATGATAGGACTTAGTCAAGGAAGTTATATTGATAAAGTTCTTGATAGGTTTAACATGAAAAACTCTAAGAAAGGTTATCTACCCATATCACATGGCATATCTCTTAGCAATAAACAGCGTGCTTCCACACCTGCTGAGCTAGAGAGGATGAGCAAGACACTATATGCATCAGCTATTGGATCTATCATGTATGCTATGATTTGTACTAGGCCCGATGTCTCGTGTTCTTTAAGCATGACGAGTAGATACCAAGAATTTCCAAGTGATGACCATTGGACAGCTGTCAAGACCATTCTTAGGTACTTTAACAGGACTAAAGATAGGTTCTTGGTTTATGGAGGTGAGTCTGAGTTGAGTGTAAAGGGTTACACAGATGCTAGCTTCCAAACAGATAAAGATGATTTCTGATCTCCATCTGGTTTCATCTTTAATCTAAATGGAGGAGCAGTTAGTTGGAAAAGTTCCAAGCAGAGCATTGTTGCTGATTCTACTACTGAAGCTGAGTATATTGCTGCAACTGAAGCGGCAAAGGAAGCTGTTTGGATAAAGAATTTCATTTCTAAACTTGGTGTGGTTCCAAACGCTAATGGACCCATTGAGTTATATTCTGATAACAATGGTGCCATTTTGCAAGCAAAGGAACCAAGATCGCATCAAAAGTCCAAGCATGTGCTTAGAAAATTTCATCTTATCCGAGAAATTATTGCTAGGGGAGATGTAAAGGTTTGCAAAGTACACACGGATGACAACATAGCTGATCCGTTGACTAAACCAATGTCGCAGGAGAAACATGAGAAGCATTCTGCTGCGATTGGCATCAAACACATTGGAAAATTGTTATGATGTTAAAGTATTGCATTAGACAACAAGTCTTGTGTTAAATTTAATTGTGCTCGTTAATGTTGTGTGCTTATTTATTTAATTTTGGTTTAGAATTAAATAAGTCCTAAATAGTCTATTGCTCTATATAGGTTGTCAGGTTAAGGATCTGACAAATGAAACCCTATTTTGTGAACTGGTGCAACAAGATTAAAGAGTCCCTAATCAGGTTATTGAATTAGGACATCAATGACCTATAATGATTAGTGTGTAGTTTGATTGATGATCATGTTTCATGGATCATTGAAATATTTGGATATACAGTCAAATACATAGATAGAATATTAGAGAATATTCATTGGACTTGAACCACCTTGAAAATTTTTAAGAACTCCCGAGTCATAAAAATTTTCTCAATGTTAACTAATAAACGAATCCTCATACCTGAGTTTCTCACTGATTTCCTATACTAAGAATTAGTGTTCTTTGACTTAGTCTAACGTCATGCCGTAACAGGGGACCATAGGGACTATGTTAGGGAATGTTATGAATTACATAGTGAATAGTGGAGGAACAAGATGGGATTGCCCTACCTTCTCATGTGTAATAGTCTATAGCCACTCGGAGAGTTTGAACTGAAAATGCATGGCCGTGCTCAAATAGATTAAATAGTAATCATTTGTTTTGACAGTTCTGCTCATGATTCCGAGAAATATTTTCGGGCTTTATAAGGATAACAATTGTTCTTACCTTATGTCTGGACGAGACAATAAAAAGGCAAAGGAATTCGACTGCACACTTATGCTAGGACAAGTGGGAGTTTGTAGGAGGTGTCCTATGCTCTAGTGCACTTGCTTCTAGAACAAGTGGGAGATTGTTGGAAATGTTCTACAATCAAGTGCATATTTTATTATTAGTTATAATATATTAATGTTGCATTATGACGTTTATATCTAATTAATATTAAGGAAGTAATTATGCTTCGCTAGAAGTCTATATTTACTATTTGGACTTTTATTAGTCCTAACTTAATATTAGTTGGATCCTATTGGGTCACACAATAAGTAACTATCCAAATCAATTAATCACGTGGACTAATGATATGATCATAAGCCCAACAGGTTACAAGTTGGACTTGAATTAGAATTAACTAAACCTAATTGGATCAGGAATAAGGAAGATTATTCTATATAAGTAGAGTAAAGGGCGCCTAAGTGATTTGATTACATACACTCCATTGTTATTGTTGTGCGCCTACTTAGAAGATAAAGTTATCTTCCAAATCTTCCTTTCCACACGGGAGAGATCAATATCATAGAAAATATTTGTTCTATAGTTTCTTTGGGTAGACACTAAGAAAGGATCTTGGGAGTTCGTTCTAGTAGACGAAGATTCGAAATCGAGTTACTTGTGGATACCGATAGAGGAAGGACACATGTGCTTCTAACGTCATACCACAATTGTTCATCCGGTGGAATTCACGCGACAAAGGTGTAAATTTTAGTTGATAATTAACGTGTTTCATACATATCCATATATGGGTCTTGGGATTAGATTTGATAAATAGTTTATCACGTTCCGCACTATTAAGAGTTAATAGATTGAAAACCTAACAACGTGGTCGGGTTGTAGTGGTTAATTAAGGATGGTGTTGTTGGTGGCGGTTTTTGATGGTGTTCAGTGGTTGTTTTGGGTGGCTGATAGTATATGATGGTGGTGTTAGCGTGACTTCCGTCGAGGCTCAAGAACAGAGGAAGAGGAGATGTGCGCAAGAGAGTTTTGAAGTCTCAATAGTTATGTACCAACTAGATAGTTTTAGTAGTCATGGGTTGCTTGATATTTGTTGATTAAGGTTGAGAAATGTCGACACATCAAAAATATGGATTTGGTGGCTGGACCACGGTAAGACACGATGAACAACAAGAAGGGAAGAAGGCTTTTCATATGCCACGAAGAAGCCAAGAGATAAACATGAGGGAATTGAATTGTTTTCTTCATCTTTATCTAGCCCCTCATTTACTCCAATGGTGGAGAAGAAGGGAAGCATGAGGTGGAAAAAGTAGAATTTTTTTGGTTTTCTTTTCTTTTATTTCTTTTGATGGGTTTCTTTGCTCAATTTGGGTTGGAATGAGAACTTAGGTTTGGGCTCTAATTTCCCATGGAAACAACAATTCAAGTACCAACATACAAAAGCTTTATTTACTTAATCCAATTATCAAAATTATTACTTAAAACAACTTTAAAATATCAAGTAGTAAAATATATTTTATAAAGAAAATTTAATACCTATTTATTAAAATAATAAGCTCATATTTAAGTTAATGATCCTAATTATTTAATAATAAAATAAGTTTAAAAATCGGGGTATTACAATCAAATATACATTTGTAAAACTATTGAGCCTTACCATAAATATCCAACAGTAACAACTAACAACTTAGTGCTTGCTAACAAATAGGAACTAACTACTAACCACTAACTAAGAGTGCTAGACATAGTAAAAGTCAATAACCAACTTTGAATTAACAACTTAATTTTGCAACATACCCCCTTAGTTCAAAGTTTCATTTTCTTATTTGCTAATGGTTAATGAAGTACTTCCCTCCATTCGTAATCCACTTCTCATCACCATCGATTTTCATTGCTTCCTTGTTGATTAATGAAGTACTCTTGGAATCAAGCTTCAATCTCTGATCTTTTGGCACATGCATGAATGCATGCCTTGCATCTAAATACTCAAAGATGTGAATATGCAGGATCACATCCCTTCTATGCTCTTTCAGGAAAATCAAGACCCAAAGTAATGGATGGAGAGAAGTTTGATCAAGTACATTGCAGTTTGAACTGCCTCGGCCCAAAATGGCTTAAGAAGATCTAACATCTTCAACATGCATCTCACCTTCTCTACAGTGGTTCTGTTTATCCTGTACGCAACACCGTTATGCTGTGGGATGCTAGGAACTGTCTTCACATGTCGAATGCCATGACGTAAGCAATAAAATTTCAAACTCATGCGAAGAATACTCACCACCATTGTAAGAACGAAGGCACTTTAACTTTCTTTCCTTCTCTATTTCCACCATTGCATGAAATTTCTGGAATGTTTACAACACTAGGCTCTTTGTCTTCAACATGTAGACCCAAGTTTTCCTAATAGTGACAAAGTATTTGTCGCCACCATTAGACTCCACCTGAATGGGACAACAAGCATCAGAGTGAAGAAGCATAAGCTTCCCTTGCCTCCTAGTAGACTTCCTAGAAGAAGAAGCTCTACGCCGCTTGTCTGCCAAACAACGATCACAAAGGTCAAGTGAAATTATGGTATCAACAAGAATTAGAGTTTTACCTGCTAGACATTTTAAGCCCTTGTCATTCATGTGTCCCAATTTCGATGCCACAAATTAGGAAAATTCGATCTTCTCTTAAACTACATTAAACTCACAATAGCAGATGCTCAAATATGTTTTGTACAAATAGCAACACAACTCTCCTAGCTCGTGCAACTGTCATAGAACCCTTGGACAACTTGCATTACCATCACTAAAGGTGTATTTGAAGATTTCTTGATCAAGAACGTTAGCAGACAGCAAGTTAAAGTGTATATCAGGAATATGGCGCACATTATTCAGTGTAAGCATGCACCAAACATTGGTCTTCACACGAATATCACCTAATCCAATAATGCTTGTTGAGTTATGGTTGCCTATTTTGACACTCCTAAAATCACCAGCTTAGTAATTCATCATGTATTTCCTTATAGGAACTCAATGGTATGAAGCACCTATATCCACTAGCCACTCTATTTGTGAACTATCAACATGATGACACTCACTAGTTACACAAATCAAGGTGACCTCATCATCACTCTTACAAGTGGTTGCTGCAGTATTTTTGTCATTTCCCTCTTTTTGTGAATCAGACTTCTTCTTTTGTCCTCTTTTCAAGTGGAAACAATACTTTTTGATATGATCAGGCTTCTTGCAGTAATGGCATAGCCTCATTTTTCTCATCACTAAATCTGGATCTACTCCTTGAGTTATCTCGACCTTTGGGACCCTGACTCTTGCTTCTTCCTCTGTTCTCCACAATAAGAGTTTTGTGAATTATCAAGTCTCATCTCCTTTCTTCATTAAACCTTTTTTCTTTTATCACATCCAAAGATAGCAAGCCATCCGTAGCAGAGTTACTAATAGTTACAACCAAGGTCTCCCAACTACATGGCAGAGAACTCAACAAGAACAATGCCTACAACTCATCATAAAAAACGATTTTCATTGTAGTCAACTTGCCAATATTATCCTGGAAGTCACTAATATGCTCGAAAACAAACTTCCCTCCTTTTAGTTTCAAAGTAACAAGTCTTTTGATCAATGAAGCTTTGTTATTTGTGGTCTTCCTCTCATCAGGACCTTCCAACTTCTTCCACAAATCATAAGGGTCGGACTCTTGTGACACATGGTTGAATATGCTAATATCAACCCATTGTCGAATAGTCCTCGAAGTCTTTCTTTTCAACTTTGCCCAATCTTTTTCTTCCATTTTATCTAATTTACTTGCTTTAGAAACACTACCATCCGACTTAGTGATAGTTTCCATTTGGTCATAGAAGTCCTTGCAATATAACAAGCCCTCTATCATAGGTCTCCAGCTAAAATAATTGGTTGATGTCAATTTAACCATCGAACTACTACTACTTGACCCTAAATGTGACAAATTAACTTTCGACGCTGATACCAAGTTGTAGGGATCGGAAGGGGGTCGATACAACACCCACAATGGCACAACCAAGACAAACAACCAATTATACAACCGAAACAGACCAAATTGTCACACAACAAATCACCAGATATAATCAGCAACAAATACAGCAAATAACCAGCAATAACGGGAAGAAACATTAGCAAACAACACACAAGATACAACATAGGAAACCCCTTCGGTGTGAAGAGTAAAACGACGGGAACTCTTCAGGAGTCCACCCTTAACTTCTTCTCTTATTGATAATTGAGGGAAAAAACCCCAAATCAGTATACAAAGGATTCACAACCCAACAACAAACACCCACAATAAGTGATTTAAAATAGAGAGCAAAAGGTGTAGAAAACATCCAAAATAGCCATGGTTATTAAAATCACGATTTAAGCCTTAAAATCTTACGATTTTACGATCTTAATTTGCAAAATGATTTAAATCGCAACTAGAATCTTAATCAGTTATTAATTAGAATTTAATATATCATTAGAATCTTAAAATCGTTATTAAAATCTTACGATTTTAACGATTCTATACGATTTTAAGAAAACTTTGATATTCCATTAAAATAATGGGCCGAGCGAGCCTATTTCTTTTAATGTTTCTATTTTCCTAAATGAGTAACATTCACTTATTCAATACAATTTTTGATAATCTAACTCAATTCACTGTCATAATTCACTCAAGCTCGTGTTTTTTTATTAACAATGATACTGGTTGCAGTACTTTAATACACAATTGGTGACCTTGCAATTCTAATCTTAACCATATTTAATGATTTATCGTACAATAAAAGATCAAAAAACTAAATAATATTTTTAAAGAGTAATTTAATGATAAAAGACGGCTAAATAAGTTATACAATGCATCATAAAACTCTATCTTTGCAAATTTGTTGAATCTTATGATTTTACGATTCGATTCTACGATCTGATTTTAACATGCCTTTCTGATTCAAGTTAGAATCTCGATTTTAACAAACTTAAAAATAGCACATCCGTCCAGAGACGATTCCCGATGAACCGAGGCTCTAATTGATGATCACAACATCAAAATGTAGCACCGAGTGTCCCAAAAAGCTGAATTTTTTTGCCAAATCCAACAGTGGGCTCTTTTCCGACGATAGATTACCAACACAGTGCTTGAGAAAAACGAGCAGGAACTCTCTAGATTTCTTTCTCTTTTGTGTGTGTGTGTTGTAATCTGAAAATTGTTATTTCACTCAATCCTTTGGTTTCTACAACATAATCTTAATAAGTTTCTCTTGGAAGCCACAAGATCCATGTCAAAATTGACCCCAAAAAATAAGACATAGCATGTCCAACATAAAAACCAATATATACATGTGTCAAAAAACAATACATATATTGCAAGATGGACTGGACCCATAACAATGAGAGTCAAAAGGAATGATAGGAAATTAGTTAGAAATAGTATAAGTAAATCAGGATTAAAGAATTAAATAGGTGAAAGACATATGGATTTATGAAAGGAAAATGATAAATACAACCCTTAGGACTGTATATAAGAACCTAAATAAAGAAATTTAAGTAACTTTCAAACATTAATAACACCGATTCACGCGTAATTGTGACACAAATTCCGAATTTAATACTATTTTAAGTAATGCATTTAAAATTTATATAGAACTCTTATGGCTGTATATATCGTTATCCTTTATAAAATAAGTATAGTAATTAGATAAAGATATCCATAAACGTGGTAAGTAAATAAGAAGGAGATGCACCAGAACAGATGCGGGATGCAACTGGTCTCCATCTGGCCTACTGAGTTCCGTAGTATCCTTTGAATTCCAAAGGACGAAACAAAAAATTCTACATATGGGGTAGATATTGACGTTGAAGTCATTGTTCATATGTTCTACACTTTTCCACTTAAAAATGGCCAACCATTGTGGAATAGGATCTTATTTTTGTCTTAACTAATCCACTTCTTTTGAAACAATCTGTCGTGTTCCGCTTATCTTCTTGGTAGTTGTTATGCATGTGGACTCTGAAGTCTTTGTGAAACAATAAGTAACTTATATTGAAGTTTGAGGTTTCGAACTTATTAAGTGATGACTAATTGACTTAGTTGTTGTTTGGTTTACATGAGAAAGTATGAAAAATAGAAATTTTTAATAATGGAAATTTAGGGAGCTATTTGGTTGACAACAAAATATTAAAATGGAGGAATAAGAAATTATTAGGAATTTTAAGTTCTCACAAAATGGAGGAAGTTACTAACCTAGATCCCCCATGTAAGTAGAAAATTACCTTGGGAAATTAATTCCCCCATTGATAATCAAATATTTTAATCAATTTCTCATGAATTTGATTAAGGAATTTATTTCCTATAAATTACAATTTTATGAGAATTTTTACTTCTTAGGTAAACAAAACCACCACTTAGTAGCTTTGTCAAACTCAAGAACCACGTGATTACGCAAGTGATATATAATAGGAAATAACTAAGGGTGGTTAAAGGTTGCCTCCTCTTGTTTAATCAGCAACATTCTTACTTATAATTTTATAGTCCTATTCATTTAACCGTGGTTTTTAATGCTTTTTAATCTCAAATATTTTGCATATTTAGAGTTATTTCATTAAATTTTGGAATAATTGTTTCTAATAATGTAACTTTTTGACGATTTGCTAATAATAAAGCAATCTTTCGACTATTGCATAATATTGCAATCTTTATACCCCATTAACTTTGAGTAGGATATTATGGAATTAAACCTATATAGAATTAATGGAGAAAGATTTCAATGCTGTTATTTCTGTTCATGATAGATTAAATGGAGCTCCTATAAGCTTGTATGAATCCGAGGATTTTGATGATTTTGTGACAACATGGCATTTGCCTGAACTTAAGAGCTCTGGGCATTTCTACTCTTGGTCTAACAAAGGTATTGGTGATCAAAGAGCTAGTGTCTAGCAGAATTGAAAGATGTTTTGGCAATAACACTTGGATGCGTAGCTATGGGCATATTGAATGTTCTTGCTACCTTCATAATTATATTTCTGATCACACATCTCTCATCATTTAGTGTGTTTCTGAGGATTGTAGAGGTGGTAGACCTTTTAAGTTCTTCAACCATTTAGCTGAGCATGAATATTTCTTGAAGGTTGTCCAGGATCATTGGCATGGTGGTAGTATAGGAAATTTGCTTCAACAATTATGGTCGAGATTAAAGAGACTTAAGTCTAGCTTGAAGTTGCTTTATTCTTAGGAATTTGCTAGGATCACTGATTAGACAAGATCTGAAAGATGTACAATATAAGCTGCAAATATCTCCTACTAATGATAGCCTACACACTAGAGAAGTTGTTGTTGTTATTAATCTAAAGAAATGGCTTTCTGTTGAAGAAAAATCCCTCAAACAGAAAGCTAGGCTTCATTGGCTTAAGCTTGGGGACTCTTGCTCTAAGTTTTTCTTGCAGCTATGAAAGAGAGAAGGGATAGAAACAAAATTTCTGTTCTTTTTATGACAATGATGAGAGCATTATTCATCCTAACAGAATACAAGAGGCTATTCTCAGCTTCTATGTATCTTTATTGGAGTCTGCTGCTTCTGATTTGCCTACTGTGGATCCTTATGTTTGCAGATGATTTGTTGATGTTTGCTAGAATTGATGAATCTTCTATTAGACTTTGTTTTCAAGCTTTTGAGAAATTCTCTAAAGCTTCTGGTTTAGAGGCAAATATGGAGAAGAGTAACATCTATTTTGGAGGTGTTATGGATGAGGTTAAAGAATTCTTGAGTGGTTTGTTTGGTGTCCCTAAAGGGTTTATTTTTCCTTCAGATATCTTGGAGTTCCTTTGTCTACTAAGAAACTTAACTACACTCAATGTAGGCCTTTTATTGAACATATGCTTGATAGAGTGAAAACTTAGAATTCTAAATTCCTAAGTTATGTCGGGAGGCTTCAATGGATGAAATCTGTACTTGCTAATATGCAGACCTTTTGGTGCCAAATTTTTATTTTGCCAAAGAAAATACTAAAAGAGATTCATGCTTGTTGTAGAACATTCCTTTGAAAAGGTAATGCTATGAAATCCTCTAAATCTCATGTTGCTTGGGAAACTCTATGTCTCTCTAAGGCTTGTGGTGGTTTGAATCTTAGGGACACTTGTGCTTGGAATAAGGCTGCTATAACAAAGCTCTTATGGGCTCTCTCTTTTAAGAAAGATAAGTTTTGGGTCAGATAGGTTAGTAGCTATTATGTGAAGAGATGGTGTATTGATACTATTCTCATCCCTCATTCATGCTCCTAGAACTTAAGGAAAATCTTACAATGTAGAGAGTTGGTGCTGATCTTTGGTGGATGGGGTGGATTGTAAACACCTAAGGGGTTTAGCCTTAGTAAGATGTACAAACTCCTCATTGGTGATCAGTTTAAGGTACCTTAGAGGAAGCTTATTTGTAATACTATGGCTGCTCCTAGAAGTGTTTTTATAGCTTGGTTGGCTATCTATGACAGATTAGCAACCACAGATAGACTTATCAAGTGGAATGTACCTTGTGATCCTATATGTAAGATGTGTGGCAGTTGTGCTGAGTCTCATTGTCATATTTTCTTTGCATGTACTGTGTCTGGTGAGCTGTGGAGCAGGGTGTCGTTGCTGATGGGTATTAATAGGCCTGTTCTACCATTTGTTGATGAATTGGAGCTTGCTGTGAATATAAGCAAAAGGAAAAATCTCAAGCTAAGTTGTATTCTATGGCTTTTGTTGAAACCATATATAGTCAATGGTTGTATAGGAATGATAAATTGGTTAATAGCTCTTGTAAGTCTAGTAATCAGTTGTATAGGGAAGTTATCTTTAAAATTGATGTTAGGTGTACTCCTAACATGAGAATATTGTTGATGTGATTGTTTAGACTCTTCTGAGGGCCCAAACCCCTCCTAAAAGGTGAGGGGGCCTCTTGGTCTAGCCTTGGTGTTTGTGTTGTGGGGTTTTTAATTCACTTGTCCTATATACTTACTTATTTGCCAAAAAATAAAAAAATTAACTAGTGTTTTATATACGTGGTCTATTATACTAAAAAAAAAATCGAAGAGGGCCTCTCATTTTGTTGAGACTTGAGCGGCCCTGCTCACAATATCACTCTGTTAAAAGTTGTTCCAGCTTGAAGGCATTTCAAGTTTGCCATACCCTTATAAGATTTGAGGTAAATTGTTGTTGTTAGGCATTCTTATCCAACTTTTCATCCGTGTTTTTCTTATTTTTTGTAGCAGTTTGCTTATGCTTCATTAAACCAGGGTGTTGGTATTAGTTAGTAGTTATTAATTTCGCGGTTGAATGTTATGATATTCGATCAATAATAGTTACGTCTTTTCGGTGCTAATGTTCATTGATATCTTACTATTTCTTCTTAAAGTCAAGGTTTTATATTGAAATGTTAAGTTTTCTTACCCATTTGTTAATATCAGAATCTATCTTGTAGTTTCTAATGTTAGTAGAAATATACCATTTCAACCAACAAATAATAATTCGGAAGGGGGTCACAATGTCACCCACAAGTCACACAATCAAGACAACCAACCAATTATACAAGCCAATCAAGACAACCAACCAATTATACCCTGTAGGGATCGGAAGGGGGTCAGAATGTAGCCTGAATGTCCTCAATAAGGTGTCAAAATTTCAGCTAAATCCAGCGGTGGTATCTTCTCAGATGATCAGATTACGAACACGGTGCCTGAGAAAAAACGAGCATAACACTCTAGACTCTCTCTTACCTTTTGTGTGTGTGTGTGTTTTTTTAAAAATCTGAATTACTTCCTCCCCTCTCTACTCTTAGATGTCTACTAGATTTCTATGCACGCGATGCGTGCGACAATAATTCTATTATGAAATTTCATAATCTACAGTAGATAAATTTATGGATAGTCGCATCTTACCATAACTTTTCATGTTTTTAGAAACTCCCATCTTAATGAGTTTTTTAAAATTCCACCTACCATTTACAATTCTATTAAAAACTCCCACCACTTAACGGTTTTTGTCAAATTTCATTAACAAAACCGTTAAGTGGGTCCTACAGATACATTTTGTTAACAAAATGGAACTTGAAATAATTGCAAATCTTTTCAAATAGTTGTAATTCGGAAAATGTGTTGAGGATTTGCCCTTAAATTGATGAACTTGACTTCAATTTCAGCGTAAACTGATAATAAAATGCATATGTGGGGCCCACTTCACGTTTTGTTAATGGAATTCAACAAAAATCATTAAATGGTGGGAGTTTCTAATAAAATTGGGAATGATAGGTGGAAATTTAAAAGAAAATTTCATTAAGATGAGAGTTTCTAAAAACATGAAAAATTTAAGTGGTTTTGAACAAAAAATCCTAATTTTATTTGCATATGATGTGTGTTTTGCCTATTGTAACATGATAAAATGTGAAAGTACACGACATATTTTGTTTTCAAGCTAAATTCATTTTGACTCATTTTTCTTTGAAAACATCCCTTACTCCCCCATCAACTACAACTTTTGTTATATAGTACCCGGTAAGGTATTTTTGCTCATTGTCCAAATAAGAAAAAATTCAAAAGTACTTGAAAATACTTTATCATATTTCTCACTCATGCTAAAATATTTTATCATGATCAATTTGATCAAATGTGTCTTCACTCATGAACAATCAATTACTCATGTATTTCAAAATAACAAATTTCAAAAGTATATAAAAGTATAGCAAAGTGGGTGTCTATCTATAGATCTCAAGAAAATATAATCGTTGATATTTTTTAAAATTGTTTTTACTTTGTCGGTTTTTAAATATTTTAGTTAGAAGTTTTGAACATCTTTTATTAAAAATCTAACGGCTAAATTTGGAAATAAAACTTAATTACTTAATAAACTCAGTGTTTTATTTTATTTATTTTTCTTTTTTTTTCTTTTTGGTGTCCACCCCCACCTCTTCACTTATATAATAGAGATAACAACATCTCAATAAGCTTCTCTTGAAAGCCAAAAGACCCAATGTCAAAATGGACCCAAATAAGACATAAAATGGCCAACATAAAAAGGCCCATATACATGTGTCCAAAAACAATAATAAATATTGCAACATGGGCTAGACCATAACACACCCTTCCTACTTGACGGAACCTTCACTCTTCACTTCAGTGCAATTCTATATTTCTTGACGAAGAGTTTATTAATTAATGAGACTTCGTATTGTTGACGGTAAATGAATTACTTTATAAATTCTATATTCTGCTCATGTTGAATCAAGTCATCAAAACTCATCTTGACTTTGGAGTATATTGATACATCTAGAAATACAGATGTTTAGATGTTCTACACCAACTGCTTTATTGAAGCTTTGTTTGTTTGACACTTTAGGATAATGGAAATGGAATCCTTGTAATGACATTAAAGGATTAAACTTCACGTCGGTTCTTTTCAGGTGTATTATGTTGAAAGTGGTACGATTAGTAAACCCCTTTAAGAATTCAGGATGATCACCCTTTTTTTGTTATAATATCAACGGTTCATCACTTAAGAAAAGTCTTAAGTCTCATGAATATATTGACCCAATTTTTAATTCAACAACTATCTAATCCCAACCATATATAAAGGCTGTAAGCGTGACAGTATAATAAGCACATATCTAGTTTTAGTTGTAGGTTTTCTTCTGTACGCAAAACTAGGAAATAATAGGCATAAGTTAATAAGAGAGAAAAATGGCAGCTAAAACCCAAAATATAGTAACACTAGGAAAATCAATACTAGTTCCTAACGTTCAAGAGTTAGCCAAAGAAGAATTTAAGGAAGTACCAGAAAGATATGTTCAACTTACTGATAACGCTCCGAATTTAGTAGATGATAATGGTCTTGAATTGCCAACCATCAACATGGAAGCCTTGCTCTCTGGAGACTCCTTGGAGTTGGAGAGGTTACATTCAGCATGCCAAGAGTGGGGCTTTTTCCAGGTATTAGTATTACACCTTTGAATTTTCCCTTCTTCCGGATAAATTTTCATTTTTACATTTACAATAATATTCTTCAGTTCATGTACGCTCACACAAAACCTCCAAACGTATTTTGTAAAGGTCTGTTCTATATGCAGCCAGTTTCTTGTTTTTTGATATTTAGGAATTAGGAAAAAATATTATATAGGTTGTAAAAAAGCTTTAAATTATTTGTACAAATAGTTCTCATATATACTTTAAGAATGGAAAAATTGAACTTTCCCACCTTTTTAAAACAATTTTTTCAAAACTCCCACCTTTGATTTTTTTTTTTAAAACTCCCACCTTTAAAACACAAAACGTTTTAAAGATCCCACCTCTTAACAGATTCCGTTAATTAAAGTGTGTTGTGGGGCCCAATTATGTCTGAGGTTGTCTCTTTCTTGTTGAAGGCCACGAATTGGGGGTTTTTGTTCATTTGTTAAGCAATTGAAGGTCGAAATTGAAGCTCGAAATTGCAATTCAAGTTAGGGTTTTTGGAAGTTGGTGATTGCGCACCACATTTCAGAGGTTTCACTACAATTCGTTAAGGTAATTTGTAGTAATTGTTGAGTTTCTTAATGTTTTCATATTTAGGGTTTGTTAAAGGTCTCTTTAATTACTTTTTAATAGAGTTCAATTGAGTTGGTTTGCAGTGAAACCTCTGAAATGTGGTGCGCAATCACCAACTTTCAAAAACCCTAACTTGAATTGCAATTTCGAGCTTCAATTTCGACCTTCAATTGCTTAACAAATGAACAAAAACCCCCAATTCGTGGCCTTCAACAAGAAAGAGACAACCTCAGACATAATTGGGCCCCACAACACACTTTAATTAACGGAATCTGTTAAGAGGTGGGATCTTTAAAACGTTTTGTGTTTTAAAGGTGGGAGTTTAAAAAAAAAAATCAAAGGTGGGAGTTTTGAAAAACTTGTTTTAAAAAGGTGGGAAAGTTCAATTTACCCTTTAAGAATAGACAACAAAATGTAGAAAACCCCTTATTCTAATTTTTACATCTTAGTTTTTGGCTTTCAAAAAACTGAAAACTATAAAAAAGGATAACAAACAAGCCCTAGATTAACTGGAAAATCGTTACTTATATTAGCTATTCACCCAAATAAGTAGCTAGTTCGAGTGGTCATCTACTCCCTCTATATTATTAATCAATAAGGATATTTTGATCTATCAATGCAAATCTTTGAACAGTACCGGCTTTTAGTCCCTCTATTTCTTTTTAATTGTTGCATTTCATTTTGGAGGATAACCAAGGAAGTTGGTAAAATATATGACGTGATTTTTTGGGGAGTAGAGAAAGTATGAAAGAGAAAGTTACAAAAGCTGAAAGTTACAAAGTGATTCGGTGGTTGGATGGGTAAATGTGTAGTTGAATAATTTAATGCAAAAAGAAAATTACAAGTGGACCCCAAAGATGTGAAAAAAGAAGAATAAAAAGATGTGGCATTTTACTAAAGATAGAAATAGTAACATTATAACAATTAAAAAGAAACATATTAAAAAGTAAAGAGTACAATTAAAAAATTAGGGGGGGGGTTTATAGTAAGAATTTTAATAAATTCAAAGTTTAAATCGATTGAGATGAATTAAATAAAATCTCACATGATCAAACTTCTTGCTCTAAATATAAATAATACTTAATGGTTATTTCGTTGACATGAAAACATGAAAAATAAAAAATCATATGAATGGCAAAATAGGTAAGTTGTTTGGTTGATACAAAATATAAAAAAATAGAGAAATTAGAAATTCCTATAAATTTTAACTTTCCACAAAATGGCAAAAGTTACATATATTGGTCACCCTATATAAGTAAAATTTGTCATCGAAATTTAATTCTCCCATTATCAACTAAATACTTAACCAAATTTTTATGAATTTGATGATGAAATTTCATAAAATTTTCAACTTTATATATAAACCAACGACTACTTACAAAAAGGACGGAATATACTAAGTAGTCAATAGTAGTGCTAGAATCTCCGAAAGTTTCAAATTTAGCATGTACTACTTGCTAGTACTTTGAAGAAATATGGTTCCACTTGTGTGCAAAGTTGATATTTCAATCTTTTTGACTTGGTTTGTGCCACCAACCCTCTTTCTCACTAGTCACTACTCCCTCCTCCTTTTTATACTAGTGTATTTTGGAAAACTAAGAAGCAAAAACAGACTCATGACCAAAGAAACTAAAGACCACACAAAGAAGAAAAGAAGAAGACCAAACACAAAAATAACCAAAACAAACAACAAACTGGGCCCGTTCTGTATTATTGTGGTTTTTAGTTTTTTGCTTTTTTGTGTTTGAAAGTCATATGATATATGTCCTATAATAAATAAAAAATTAGTCAAACTTATTGCAAAAAACTGACAACTACCAAGTGAAAACCACTTTTTGTGGTTTCTTGTTTTTTGTTTTAAAAAAAAACTGAAAACTGAAAACAAATAACTATAAAAAACGACTAGGTCCTCCAATAAAACGGCTCGAAGACCAGGTGGGGCCGCCGTTAAGATCACCAACTTAGGAAGCAAACCACTCCATAATTATCTAACCAATTCACCACTCGGTTAGCTTTGCGGTAACAAGTTTGGATGGTTGTTTCCCACTCAGCTCTATGAAAATCTTTGCACTTATCGATAATGTGATGTAAAGGAGAAGAGGGGGTGATTTTCTCGGTTAAGATTCCAACCATCACCTCCGAGTTGATTGACACTTGGACTTTTCAATAACCCACATTCCAAGACATTGCAAGGCCACGCATGACAGTCAAGAGTTCGGTGTTGGTGCACGAGCAGACCCCGCAATTGGCGGGGAACATTTCATGAATCTCGCCTCTATGACCACGAATAATACCACCAGCTCCTGCTTGTTCCGAGTTTCCACGAGCAGGCCCATCCGTTTTAAAGACGCACCCAGCCTTCTCTCGGATGAATCCATCAGACAAATATTTATGTTCGACGTTTCTTGTTCGAACAAATAGGTTCCTCCACTCTTGCCATTGCCTACGAATGAGACCAACTCTAGCCATGATGAACCCAATTTGATCCACATGTATGTCCACTACTCTTTCAAAAATGATTGTTCCTCCATAACCAAGCCACCACATTGTGACAACAAAAACAATAGGTCATTCTTCATCACGTGTATTCCCTCTATTATTCAAATTCTGGGTGATCCATTGTTCTACACTATTGCTCAAGAAATCATCATCATTCATACCCTGAAACTTACATCAAACTGATTTAGCCACCGGACATCTAAGGAGAATGCGATCAATATTTTCTTCCAGTTCTCCATGAACTAAACATCTGGAATTATCAGTAAAACCTCGTACAAAGCGATTAGCATTAGTCATTAGCCTGTTTTGTAACATGAGCCAAAGAAAGAGATGTGTTCTTTGAGGCACACGAAGCTTCCAAGCAGCAGCCCAGCATTTCGACGTACACAGCGTGACTTCATTCGTTAATTTCTATAATTAAGTTTAGTAAAGCTATAAATGTTGATGATATAGAAGTACTTCTAAAACCAAATCTAAATGATCCTTCAAGATAATTTTTTTCCATTGTATTGTTCTATGATTCAAAGTATCATTTCCTATTTGATCCCCTTGAATTCCATATTCGAAGCTGTGGCAAACTACGCTCAAATTCTAATAGAGATGTGGCAACTAATTTCCGACTTGATGAGTATAATTATTGACCTTTCTGTATGGTTAGTTAAATTGTTCGATATTTACAGAAAGATTTATAGTGGATAACTCATAAATATATAAGTAATGATTAAATAAAAGGTAGGAAGTATTCCATCCACCCTAGTCAATAGCAACTATCCGACTTTTGCTTCATTTCGATCATTTTGAAAATAGAATGAGGACTCACCCTCTCCGGAAGCCTGAGACTCTATAACTCTAACAAAGTACGCGTCCACATTTATTATGTTCCACTTTCACTATGTATCCCTTACCTATAATAAAAAGGGCTATGATGGTCAAATTGGTCAAGCTTTTGTAGTAATTTGCTTAATTCCAAGTTTGCCCTCTCATTATGTATTTATTTGGTCACTCTAGCATTTTGTGTAGTATAAACAATTTTCTTTTGACCAATACATTTGTCATTTTCAAGTTTTTTTAATTTTCTATTGTGGTAATTTTCAAGTCATCAATTTATTAAGTATGTACCATGTTTGTGTATGTAAATGACATTTACACTATTTCCTCTACTTATATAAAAAGGAGTAATGTCAAACTAAGTCCATCTTTGTAGTAATTTTTCTAATTTCTACTATACCCTTTCCTTTAGTTATTTTCGTACATACCTTCCCTTGCTTATTCATAAATTCCCTTGCAACCTTTTCTTTTTTCCTTTAATTTACTTACATAAATACTCCCTATTACATATATTGTTCATTTTATCCTTATTCTTACTCTATATAAAAAGGAAAATGAAGTTAAAGGAAAGTTATGTTTTGTAGTATTTTACGATTTTATTTTTTCTTATTTACGTATTACTCATAATATCATATTTATATTTCTCATGTTTAAGTGCTTATTTTCCGTTTTGTTAAGGTTTTGTCTTGCGCATATTATATTTTGCGTACATTCGAGAGCACCATATAATATTGAATAATGAAAAAAAAAATTAAGAATTTTGTAGAATAGGAAGATTATTTAGTATAGTTAGCAGGAAAATTTTGTATCGTAATATTGAATCAATTTTTATCAATTAATTACAATTAACATAGTTAGAGAAGCCCGTGCAACGCCGGGCTCCTAAAACTAGTTTTACAAAAATTTAGAAAAATACTTGTGATAAAATATACTTCCTTCATTCCATTAAACTTGCGACACTTACTATTAGTGGTCACTTAACAAATTGTCACCCTTATGGAGAAAATTTATAGTTGTATGAGACCTTGTTTTATTCATCTTAAAAGTTGCAAATATTACATGAATTATGAATTAAGTAATACATTTGAAGCGATTTATCAAATAATTGTATATTATTATGGTTAAAGTCGTGTCCGTCTTAAAATATAAGTCATGTTTTTTTTTACACAGCATCCAAGATGCACATTTGACCTTCGATATCTTTTAATTTCTTATTAGTAAAAAACATAAAAAATTGTTATTATGAGAGTACATAGTAAGACGAATCTAAAAAGGTCACACATAAGTATGTTTTCTTGAATCTATTAAATAATATTTGGTCAAATATTTTAAAGTTTGACTCATAAAAAGAAAAAAGAGACTTATATTTTTAGACATAGAGAGTAAACAACTATACACAACTTTTTTTTTTTTTTTTTTGAGGGGAACTATAGACAACTAAGACAAGTGTTATGACAATTAATATTGTGTTCTAAAGTTAATGGTTGGGCCTGATATGACAATTAACATTGTGTTCTAAAGTTTGTGGTCTTTCTTGCTGCGGCGCAATACATCGCAGTTGAAAATAAATGTCGTGGGCCTCGTGGCAAGGAATAAATTAAGCATTGTTCTTCTATTCAACGGTTTCAACTTTCAAACAGTCGAGTCTTCAGTCACTCCACTAGTTAATGAGTGTTGAAATTGTGGATTACGAAGAATGCATTAATTAATGTGGGTCATATTTCTTATCTTGAATTAGTATACATCACTATAATTCATATTGACTTTGACATTTAGATTTTGGACTTTTGGACTTTTATTGAAATTTCTACTACGTAGGTAAAGATTTTGTACCATATGTTTTTTATAATTATTTTTAAATAAATGATATAATTCTTTGAAAAGTACTCCATCCGTTCCAAAATGTTATACCCATTTGGAATATGGGGGAAAACTAAGGCAAATAGAATCATAGGAGAATCTTATGTTTATTTTAATAATTTTCATGTACTTTTTTTTGTCTTTATTAGGAAAAGTAAGAGAGAGATTCAAATGTGGGGACCATTAAAGTACAAATGACTAAAAGGTAGGTAAATGTTTAGATATTGAAGGGTAAAATGGGGAGAAAAAATTTATATAAATAGAAAAGATTCTATATGGGTATATCTTTTTGAAACGGCCTAAAACGAAAAATGGGTATAACATTTTGGAACGGAGGGAGTATAAGTGCAAGTAGCATGAAAATTTAACTTAATGGGCCTTGCCCATAGATATAGACATACGGTACGGTCCAATATTCTCTAACAAAAATAGAAATAAAGAAAGCATTAAAAGGAAAAATAGGTAAGGTAAAAATGAAAGTAGAGAGTACTACATAAGGACTTTGGGAAGGAGGAAATAGTAGGAAAGAGTGACAGAAAAAGAGAAAGAAAGAAAGAAATGGAAGGTAATTACCAAAACCTAGTAGCACTAGAAAAATTAATATTAGTTCCTAATGTTCAAGAGTTAGCCAAAGAAAATTTAGACACGGTCCCAGAAAGTTATGTTCAAATCAATAAAGAGTTTTCAATAGTTGGAGTTGAAGATGAACAAGATATATCTAATGCTCTTCAATTGCCAATTATCAACATAGAGATCTTGCTCTCAGGAAACATGTTAGAAATTGAAAAATTGCATTCAGCTTGCCAAGAGTGGGGCTTTTCCCAGGTACTACACCTTTTATAGTACATTGATTAGTGATCACAATGCTCATTAGTGATGGGCTAATGGCAATTAAGGAAACGGGTTGGGATGGGCTGCTAAGAGTCGAAATAATGCTAGCTCACCCTATACAACCCGATTATAGACTTATAGTGATGGCTGATAGGTGGACTGGCAACTGACAAGTTGACCTGGTGTGGGTTGGAGGTATGCTGGGTAGGATCAAAGGCCATGACAGGCAAGTGCAGTCTCCAAGTTGCTCCCCCCACTAAGATCTCTTTGTGGGCTTAAAATTGTCTAACATTATATTAACATTAAATCGCCTTTTTAATACTATTTGTCCAAATTTTTTGCTCTGATCTTAAACACTAAACTCTTTTCTTATTTTTGTGTCAAGTTTGGGTCGTCCACACATACTTATATTTCTCGCTCTAGTTTTGAACCTTTTATTGTATGCAATGCCCATATGTAGGATGAGTTGAGAGAAAAACATATGAAAATATTGTTTGTTACTTTCTTTTCAATCAGAGTTTGTGTAAGAATCGAAATAGATGCATACATCAATGAAACAATGAATTTCTAAAATATGTTATCTCCGATATTTTCAGTATATATATTGCACTATATTTTAGTCATTAATAGTTAAATTAACGAAAATCCTTATTTTTAAGGGTCTGTAACCTTTAAAAAGTATTAACTAAACTCTTGATAACTCTGTATTTTCAATATATTGTTTGTTGTCAAACCGTTTGCCATCTAAACTAAACAAATGCCATACAGATTAGAAATCATGGGGTTAAGACGTCTTTGGTGGAGAAACTAAAGTTGGAAACCGAAGAATTTTTCAATTTTCCATTGGAAGAAAAGCTGAAATATGCACAAACGGCAAACGAAGTGGAGGGATATGGACAAGCATTTGTTGTGTCTGAAGAACAAAAGCGTGACTGGGCTGATATCTTCCTCTTTACAACTCTTCCTAAACATCTCCGCAGACCCAACTTACTTCCAATGCTGCCACTCCCTTACAGGTTCTTTCTCTTTTCTTAGTTAGTCCATCCATGATTATCAATAAAACAGTAGGAAAATTACACAAACTGGTTTAAGTAGAAATTATTTGCTCTGCAACTTACCTCTCTTATTCATAAAAACTACTCAATCAAAACTCTAATGGCAAGTAGACCTATTAAAAGTAGACCCAACCTGAAAATAATGGGTTTTTAATACATCTTTTTTACCAGAATTCGATTATACCCGAACCCGGGAAAAATCGATTTTGACCCGATTGACCCGAATACCATTATGTTTATAACAACAACATGAAATTATGTTAATTTTTATTGCTAAAAATACTTTCAACTAAAGTATTTAGTTCCAAAATGATTGTTTGTTAAATGTGGACCTAAGTTATATGGTTGAATTTAGTTATACTAGTCTTATATGCACGCGATGAGTGCGCTAAATTGGTTTCAACATTAACATAATGAATGATATAAATAGACTTATCCCGTCAAAATAAAAGTAGACTTATCATACTCATTAAAAAGATATTTAAAAAAAACATAAAGATCTCAATACAAATGATTTTAATTTTGTATATGACGCACATATCAAATATTAATAATCTACGACATTGTTTATGGAAATCTTTAACCAGCTTAGACTATCTTGTATAACCGCATGCACTTTCAGCTCAATCAACTTTTAGCACATGACAAATAAGGGTGTAAAAATGAGTGCGATAATGTATTATAATTTATAATTACATATTACTATAAAATTTCACATGATTATTATAATTTTCACACACCTACTATGAAATATTGTTGTCTTCATAAAAATTGTATAATGCAATTATGTAATGATCATCTAAAGTATTATTTTTCGCTTGTGTCGATTGCTATCATTGTGTTTGCCTATCCACAAACTAAAATTAATGGAATTTAACTTAACTAAAGGTTTAAAAAAACGTTAACTAATGGAACTAAACCAAACTAAAAAGAAAAGAAAGGCCAAGCTATCTTAGAGACTATCATTGTGTTTGTCATTAGATTTAAGATTTTGGTTGGTAGAGTTTAGTACGTGTAATGTGGAGTAATAACAAAATTAAGTTTGTAAAATATGAATGAATTACAAAATTAAAAGAGTACATTTAGGATTTACCTTAATTACTAATTTGGCGGAAGAGCTTGAGTTTGCTCTTTATACTCCTCTTGATTTCTCATGCTTGTCAATTGCACCGCAACTTATATAAGCAAACAAATTAATGGTTTTTTCATATACATCTTTTCTGCACGGATTTAAAAGTACATAATGTTGATACTTTACAATTACCTGATTCTTTTTTAATTCTGATGTTGTAGACAGTATGATGAATCGATAGATGACATGAAAATGATTGAAAAGGGAAGATGGAAGTTAAGTGATAGAGAAAAGATGGAAAAAGCGGTTTGTGGCTCAAATAAAATATGGGTGTCAGTACTCAGTAGGAAAAAACAAATTGGAAAATTATCACAATATCACATTGTAGTTCTAGATAAATGGTACCAAAATGCTAGTGGTGACTAGTGAGTGAAATTGTGAAGGTTAGTGGAAGCGTGTAAGCAAATGGTGGGTGAGTGCGTGAGTGAGAAGTTGTTTTTCCCTTTAAATTTCTTTTTTTAATTTCTATGATTAGGTTGAATTTTTTTTCTTTTTTTATTTTTGGTGTCCCCCACCCGTTCCTTTATATAATTGAGATATGACTATATTTATTACTCCCTTCGTTTTTTAATAAGGATATGTTGCCATTTAGGGGTGTTTTTTTTTTAATAGGCAGTGCACATAAGACACTTTTGCCACATATATGGTAGGTTGACCCACCTTATTAATGCACATCTCTCTTACTTTTACTTTTCTTCTCTCTACCTTTGTGTACTTGTTCCTTACTTTTTCACTTCTTCATTCATACTTTTGTACTTTTTCTTCCTTAGTCCACGTGCAAACCCAAGTATCCCTATTAAAAACATACGGAAGGAGTATAACTTACTATTTCCAACGTATATTAGGTATATTTTGCTATATATATGACAAAAAAACTAACTGAGAAGAGAAAATTCAAATCTCTTAACCCATTGGGTCGACCCGAAATCGAACATGTGGGGTCTTGATCAATGTTTATTAGACCGAACCACGAAATATTTTATTTTGACCGACCCGACCGATCTGTTTGACAGGTCTACTTATAAGTTCATTTTGGTAATGTCCTTGTATAAGGGTAGTTTTGTAATTTTATGGCTTGTTAAGTAGGGAATCTTAGTAAGCTATATATTAAGGGTCTCTTTAACTGAATTTTGCTTATTTGTGAGAAGTTCAAACCATGAACCTTATTTTCAATTATTTTTACTTATTTGAACTTATTTTTTTTTGATAACGACTGATCAGAAATTGAAAATAATGACCTGACACTTACTTTAAAATATTCACTATCTTTTATCCTACAAAATGTATGCAAAATTTATTGTAAGAGTTTGGATAAACCTCATTAGGCAGCCAGGCAGGCACACAGAAGCTTGTAACAGAGAAGAGTTTGACTACACAAAACCTTAGATCGGGTTCCATCATGAAACCATTTGGTGACAGATGAACTAGCCCGTCAGACTTATATGTGTAACATTATCCCCTCTTCTTCATCGATGTAGATGTAGAATCGCATGTGGATATTTTACCATTAGTTTTTTTCATCTTTATTCTAGGATCATAAAATACGTAGCAAAAAAAGTGCTATAGAAATTGCAAGACAGAAATTAGGTGATGAGAATGTTACAATTTCGGAAAATATGATGATAATCCACATGTGCATGGTTTGCTCAATATAATCCCAAAAAAAAAAACAAATCTGACCATAGCCCCATTTTGGGATACGTCTGTCTAAGATAGGCTATTTTAATCACCTGAATTGATATCTCGGCCATATGGGGGTTGTTTTTGAGGACGAGAGAGTAAGTTATAGGGTGGAAGAAGTTTACAAACACTTCGAGCGATTAAAATATCCTTTATGGATAGATCATAGTTATACCCTAAAGATGGTATTATTGCGAGATTTTTAACTGGGACCATTTAGACCACATCCGCGGAACGTGTGAGTATAAATTGTCAACGATTCTTGTATTGGGCGCTAACGCATTGTAACACGCATGGGTAATTATTTTTACAACATCTCTTCGTTAAGCATAAACTGATTATAACAACTCTAAATGCAGGGAAACACTGGAAAATTACTCAGCGGAGATGCAAAACCTTGCAATCAAACTGCTTGATTGCATGTCAAAAGCTTTGAAAATTAACAAAGAATTGTTGAGAGGGGTGTTTGGAGACGAGGGGCTTCAATCTTTCAGGATGAACTATTATCCACCATGCCCGGAATCTGATAAGGTCATTGGTTTAACTGCTCATTCTGATGCAGTTTCCCTTACTATCCTTCTCCAATTTAATGATCTCATTGGCCTCCAAGTAAGGAAAGATGGCAAGTGGGTTTCCGTCAAGCCAATTTCTGACGCCTTCGTCGTTAACGTAGGGGATATATTGGAGGTATGTGCTAGAAATATTTTTTTTAAAAAAAGAATCCTAATACGCAGAACTCTCGTAATTTCTTAGTTTAGTATTTACGAGTTGAAAGAGAAAAAATGGAAATTTTAAGGGCGCCCCTATCCCCAAATGCATCTAATAGGTTTGGTCTCATGACCTTGAACTCATGAGATCAAAATCTTTATCACTAAGCTAAATTTTATTTTATTAAAGGGTTGCAATATGTCTTTGATGATTTAAGTTATTAATTACTAGGTTTTTGTGACGTAGCAGCATGGTTGTATTATCCATAGGTTTTTGTCTATTATTCTCCCCACATTCCTCGAATATTATCGTGTTGATTCGAATATGAACATTTTATATCTAAGGCATATGCCTTCAGGGATGAAGCAAAACTTGGCCGGTCTAATAGAATTACGGCCACTTCATTAGAACATATGCTTATCGATAACCGTTCGAATAGATTTGGTAGGTACACTTTACTAAGTTCACCAAAAAAATATGCTTAACTTTGGTTCAACAAAGTCTTTTATAGCAGGGGTCATGGTGCTTCTTGGGCTCCAATTATGCTTCCTTAATTCCTTTGCTTATGTTTTTAGGGGTAGAAAAGAAAGTTTTCATGTTTTCATCCAGAGTATGTTGCAAAAGTAATTATAGTTTTAAGACAAATATTATGCTTCGAAAATAGTAAATGACGCCTCGGAAAAGTCTACTTCATTACTAGTTAATCTCACATCCATATAAATAATGCTTAATTACCTAAGTATTTTTTAGAAGGTAAAATTACATCATCGTCAATATCCAATATTTTTCCATTATACCAAAGACCCCTTGGGTTCAATTGTATAGCTTCCTTTCTCCTACAACAAAATTTTGATATTATTGAGGGGAGGGGGTTCGGGGTATATGACTTATAATGGGCCTTTGGGTGGGGCCTTGTACGAGGGTAACCCAGATGATTATTCTTCTGACCATAATATAATCTCATACTCATAAATGAGATTATATTTTTTTAAAAAAATACTTTGCCATTTTGGACAGGCCCGACTAATAAGTTGTTCAACTTGTTACACTAAACAATGCCTTTCTTTTTCCCGGCCTCAAAAGTGGAAAAAAGTCAACGGTAAAAAAAAATTCACTTATCGGTGTGCCACAAACAAACAAAGCTACTCCTATTACTTTATCCATTTTTTTGTTTGTCCCATTTACTATAATTCCTAATGTCAAGAAAGATAATATTATAGGCATGTGGGTGAGGACCATAATTAAGGATACCGCTTATTTTATGGTAAATATAGTGATTAAAGTAGGTGAGAGAAAATTATAAGTTACATGTGTGACCAAAAAGTGATAAAGTAGCCGTAGATGGATAACGTAATTTTTCCATATATAGAAAGATGAAAAAATAGGATAGACAAAAATGAAAAATAGGACAAATAAAAAGAAATAGAGAGAGTACTTACTTATTTGTATGAGAATCACTCTCCTCATTAATTGTAGGATTTGATGATGCACTATTTAGTACTAGATTTCTATGCACGCGATGCGTGCGACAACAATTTTTATTATGAAATTTTACAATCTACAGTAGATAATTTTATGGATAGTCGCATCTTACCACTTAAACTTTTCATGTTTTTAAAAACTTCCACCTTAATGTTTTTTTAGATTCCACCTACCATTTACAATTTTATTAAAAACTCCCACCACTTAACGGTTTTTGTCAAATTTCATTAACAAAAAACTGTTAAGTGGGTCCCACATATACATTTTGTTAACAAAATGCAATTCTTTCCATATAGTTGTAATTCGTTCCAAATTTGCTCTAAATTTGTTGAGGATTTGCCCTTAAATTGTTTAAATTGACTTCAATTTCAGCGTAAACTAATAATACAATGCATAAGTGGGGCCCACTTTACGATTCTGTTGACGAAATTTAACAAAAATCATTAAGTGGTGGGAGTTTCTAATAAAATTGGGAATGATAGGTGGAAATTTAAAAGAAAAATTCATTAAGGTGGGAGTTTCTAAAAACATGAAAAATTTTAGGTGGTTTTGAACAAAAAAATCCTAATTTTATTGGCATACGATGTGTGTTTTGGCTACTGTAACATGATAAAATATGAAGGTACACAACATATTTTATTTTCAAGCTAAAGTAATTTTGGCTCATTTTTCCTTGAAAACATCCGTTACTCCTCACCATCAACTACAACTTTTGTTATATAGTACCCGATAAGGTATTTTTTTCTCATTGTCCAAATGAGAAAAAAATTAAAAGTACCTGAAAATACTTTATCATATTTCTCACTCATACGAAAATACTTTATCATGATCAATTTGATCAAATGTGCCTTGACTCATGAACACTCAATTACTCATGTATTTCAAGATAAAAATTTCAAAAGTATATAAAAGTATAGCAAAGTGGGTATCTATCTATAGATCTCAAGAAAATATAATCGTTGATATTTTTTAAAATTGTTTTTACTTTGTAGGTTTTTAGATATTTTAGTTAGAAGTTATGAACATCTTTTATTAAAAATCTGATGGCTAAATTTGGAAATAAAACTTAATTACTTAATAAACTCATTGATTTATTTTAATTATTTTTCCTTTTTTTTTTGGTGTCCACCCCCACTTCTTCACTTATATAATAGAGATTTACCAAATAAAAGATTTAATTTGACTTCCCAAAATTAAGTCCATTTGAATTAGTAAATAAGAGGCTGTACGCTGTAGTAAATTGGTTTGGAAAGATGAAGAAATTCTCTCTCATGATTTTTTGGTAATATAAAGAGGCACTAATAGTTTTATTCTTCAATACTTACGTTCTTCTCCTCCAAAAGCCTCTGTGATGAGGTGGTTTATTTGATGGGAAATCAAACTTTCTTCTTGCTTTATCGGTGCCACTTTAAAGGACAAAGTTGGGTTGTAGGATCTTGATAAAAAGATTGACATAAGTGTTATGTGAGAGAAAGAAGATGAATAACTTTAAGAGGATGAAAAAACTTATTTTGGATATTAGAACTTTAGAAGATATGTTTGTTTGAGCTAGAGAGAGAGAACGGAAAAAGGGAGCGTGTCAGCAATAATTAAACTCCAATGTGTAAATTCTTCTGTTTAGAATGTTGTTTTGTTTTTTTATTCTAGTTTTTGGCAAAGTCTTGTAAAAGACGGTCTTACATAAAATTTAATGTAAGACCAGTCCAATAGGCCCATTTATTTCGTATCACGCTTGTTACACGTTGCGCAAAACCCTTCCCCTCTTCTCTTTTTTCCATCTCTAAACCCATAACATCTTCTCCGGGTTTGTCTTTCTCAACCCATTCTACTTCCTTTTTCAACCTAGAACTCCATTTTTAACTCAGTGTTCTTAATCATGCTTGTGGAACCCTGATTCTTGTTAGAGAATCCTTCATTCTCTCTCTCTAGCGACGACAACGATTCCCTTTCTCCTCAAACGGCTCCCCAAGGATTTCAGAGGCGTCGTTTCCTTCGATTTCGACAACGACGACATCTCCGGCACCTTCATCGTCAACAACAACAATAATCAGCTTCCTTGAGCACCTCCTCACTCTCTGTCAGAAATTCTCACAATCCTGCATTCTCTTCTTCTAAACCTAGATCTAAATCAAGTCCTAAAAAGTTCGAATTAACGATGATGAGGATGATGAAGAAGAAGGTGATTTTGGTACTTTGTGATGAAAAAGGGGATAGGTGATGATGATTATGATGACGAACGCGCGTTTTCCCTTCCCCATTTTACAAGCGTCTTGCAGTTTCAAAAGTTGACCTTTCAGGTTCAAAAGTTAAGGTTTTTGACCCATTTGTTAATATCATAACATGTTTCCAATTTTTAATTGAAGGTCATGTTTTAGGGTGAAACGTTAATACTTTTTGCTTATAAGTTAAAGTTTCTTGTCGAATAGTTAAGATTTATTATGTATTATATATGTACATTTCAAAGTTGATGTTTGAATTTAAAAGTTAATTTTCAAGGTTTAAAAGTTAATATTTAAAGTCTATTTGTTAAACAAAATAACTTATGTCAATATTCAAAAGTTAAAGGTTTTCGGTTTAAAAGTTAAGTTTTTAAGTTTAAAAGTTAACAATTTTAGCCTATTTGTTAATATCGATTCCACATATGGTATTAGTTATGGATTTTTATGGAAAAGTTAAGGTTTTAGGTTGAAAAGTTTAAAAAACGCAAAAGTTAAGGTTTTAGGTCGAAAAGTTAAAAAATCAATTTGTCTGGGACAACTTAGCCTGTGGCGCGCACGTAATTGGGCTTATTTGGGCTGGTCTGAGGTTAAGCCTTAACCTAAGACCGTCTTATAGTAAACTTACTCCTAGTTTTTGCACTCTTGAACTTCTTTTTCCATTAAGTAATAAATCAAACATATATAATTGCGTAGAATTGAATTATCTGATAGTTTATGTTTTTAAATAAATGTAGGGCCCTCAAATTTAGAAAAGAATATGGTCTCCAATCGGTTTGAAACGACCCTGATTCTAGATATGAGCAGTCCTGACCCTAATAATTTTAGGGCCCCTAGGCAAAATGGTCCTTAAGGAGCACTTTAAAAAATATATATGATGTACTACATCCGTTCCAAGTTTATTGCAACATAGGGGGTTGACACATTTATTAAGAAGAACAAAAAGTGGGTCATCTTTGCCGCTTGCATCATGTGATTAATAAGTAATGAAGAGAGAGAAGGTTGCACATGTGATCTTTTTGGTGATTAAAATAGAAAAGTTGCAATTAATATGAAATTACCAAATAAGGTAAATGTTGCAATACACTTGGAACGAAGGAAGTATAATAGAAGAAAATAGAAAAATGTGATAGTAAATCTGTCAAAATATTTCGTTGTTCAAGCTCAAACATATTTACTAATAAATATACCCAAAAATAGGTTCAAACAACTCATTCAACATCATTGAATATTGAAAAACATGCTTAATTGTTTTGGGAAATATCAAAATTTTCCATAAGTTTAATGGTGGTTAGAGATAATTTTGAGAGAATATTGAAATTTGAAGAAAGAGAGAAAGCATGCTCCCAACAAGACCAATAGTTCTATCTTATAACCAGCATGCATAATTTAAGATTAAAGAAAATGTTCATTTTTTTGTTCCTTTTCCCATGAATGGTACAATTAGACTATATATTTCCTTTTCTTTATTTAGCATACTACTAATCTAATAGTTAGAAAACTGGTCCACTTCGAAATTTGGGCCCTAGGCCACTACCAGTCCGAACTAGCCTCAGCACCGGACATGGATATGAGATTGACTAGAAACAAAAATATAGAGGCACGGATACTTTGAACTACACTGAAATATACTTTTCCAACTAAATCACCTAAAAATTCAAAACTTTATTACAATTACTTCTCATATAGCTACATGCTGAATAAACCACAATTGTGTAACATAATTTCCTAACGAGTTTTTGTATGGTTGAAGATTGCAACTAATGGATTATATCGAAGCGTTTTGCATCGGTCGGTTGTGAATGCCTCAAAAGAAAGGATCTCATTTGCCACATTTCATATGCCCGCACTTGATGCAGAAATAGGCCCTATATCTGAGCTGATTGTACCAGGTACTCCAGCACGATTTAGAAGGATAAGCGTGACTGAATATTTTAAGGGATTCTTTTCTCGTGCCCTCGACGAAAAATCGTACCTTGATGCCATGAGGATCAATGAAGATGGTACTTAACTGCATTATTCTATGCCTATTGTGATTGACTAGCTTACTTGGGGGGAGAAGTAAAAGTTACAGTTGTCGTCTAGTTAAATTAAAATTACAAGTGTTGTTATAATAATTGAGAATCAATGAATAATATTGATTCCAAAATGACGAGATGAAATATATTTTATTTCATATATGCCCTCATATGAGACGAGGATTTATGTTTGAAGCATTTTGTTACTACGTAAAATATAGAATAAAACATATGTATTGATGTTATTTTAAGTGGTTCATATTGTATAATATGGTTCTTGTATGTCTTATGTAATTAAGTCCTCTGACTTTTCATAGTGAAATTATGAAAATCATGATGGTCTCTAAAGATGATCAAAGACACAAACTTATTTTCTGAAATGCTAAACACCAGCAGTTTCTGCCAGGTTTCTTCCAAGGAATTTTTGTTTCTTTTTGTTATAAAAACGACAATGAGCTGGTGATCCAGTTTATACACAAAGGTTATTCCTAGAACCTAGGGAGACAAATAACATGTGTGTTGTTTATTTAGGATCAAACAAGGGAATTAATTACTCCCTCCGTCCCATATTAGATGATACAGTTTGACTGATACAGTATTTTAAGAGTGTTATTCGACTAACTTATTTTATAGAGAGTAGTTGATTATCGGCATTTGTTTTAGTACATAGAGTACATGTTGGTGTGGTTGGGGGTTGATGGGGTTATTAAATGAATTTTGTGTGGGCCCATTAATATTAAAAAAAATAATATTTCAATTGTACTAACATGCCATTTATAGAATTGTATCAACTAATGTGGGACGAACGAATAAAGGAATGTATCAACTAATATAAGACGGAGGGAGTACATGTTATTGGTAGTAGTGAGGGTAATAAACATTCTAGTGCATTAATACTCTAAATACCCTCCCCTCAAGTTGGAGCAGAGGATAGCAGCCCCAACTTGGAGGAGAGATGATTGTGTTGCTGCTCATTCAATGATTTTCTCAACAAATCCGCCAATTGTAGGAAAGATCTAATGTGAAGCAAATTCAATAATCCATCTTGAAAGTGTTCTCTTACATAGTGCCAATCAACGTTCAAATGCTTAGTCCTCTCATAAAAAAATAGGATTATAAGCGAGATGATTTATTGATTTGTTATCCTAGAACAAATTAATTGGCTTAGGCACATTGGATAACAAGTCTTCAAGAATCTCATGAGCCACATAATTTCACTGGTTAGTTGTCTGTGACATACATCTATATTCTACTTCATTGGAGGATTTGGATATCGTCTTATGTTTCTTTGTTTTCCAAGAGATTACGGAGTCTTTATTTCTTTGTTTAAATGCAACTAACTTTCTAAGGAAACAAAAGAGAGAATTCTAGAATGGTGGTTGCACTACTCTCTCCCTAACGTTTTTATCTGTACCTTCAGATCACCATGGCAAAGAAATCTAAGAACAAAAAAGCAGCTCAGGCAACCCCTAACCCGTCTATCCCTGGTGGTCCGGCATCGGAATCGGAGGCCAAGCAATTGAAAGCTGTTAATGAAGTAATAGGCGTTGAGGCATTGGATATTGTTGAGGAGGATGAATTTCAGCAGGAGATTCTTTCTCCTAGATCGTCTCTTCGATCACTACAACAGGAGCATCAATTACTAGCTAATTTTGCAGATTGGCTGGCCAAGATTCAGAAATCCAAAACTTGTATTTCTTGAGGAGAAGGTAGGGAGGAAGCTGTTAATGGTCAAAATAGTGATTCTATGATTGAGATTAGATTAGATGATATTAAACCTGAGATATTTACTGTTATATTGTGGGTGCTAATCCACCTTCTCATGTTATGGAGGGTTTTATTAGGAGAACCTGGAGGAATATGGGTTTTTTTTGGCAATTCAAAATTTTATTGAAAACCAAAAAGCAAGGTTTTAAGTACAACCCAATCTTCAAGAAGGCTAAACCAAGGCAGCTTTAACCCCAACAAGGGGCTAACAACTAACCAAGGTTCACCACCAACAAACTAGCTTACAAGCATGCACCTAAGCACCTCAAGGCACCTACAAGCGATTCTGAATATAATCTAATTACAACTAGACTGAATATCTTGGCGTGTAACAAGCACGTGGGAGTATATGTTTGTGTTGTTGTGTCATGAGTAGAAGATGTAGCTTCTGTAATTTGCTCGATAACAGTTACAACAGCGGGAGCAGCTTTTTCTAGATGTTGTTGATCCATATACTGTTCAATAAAATAAAGTAAAAGATGAGTTAAAAATGTTGCATAGTAATTCATAAAAGGGGTACAAAGTGTCAAAACAGGTGCATGTTAACATTATTGAAATCATGAAGAAAACAAGTATTACTGTAACCACATTACATCTATAGTTAACTACTTTAGAATTTTTCAATTACAACATTGCAGCTAACAAGTATTACTCATAAACGAAACATTATATAAGATTTTTGACAATCCAAAGTTAGGGCTTATTATTTCAATGCTAGTTAATTGAAGTACTTCAAAAACAAGAGTTTTTAAATTATTTAAACCTAACAACCTCCTATTTAAGAAGTTTTGAATTAAAAATTATATAGTAATTGAGAATTATGGTTTATAAAGCGAAAAAATCAGAATATGAACTGCTATATGAATTTTCAAATCAAAAGAATGAAGATTTACCTCGCTAATAGGATGTTGATGTCTGTTGTTGTTGAAATTGAACTTTTCGTATCTTGATTATACTAATAATCTTGTCTTTTTAGTTGATATGGAGGTTCAATTTGAGCTTTTTGCGATTTCGGCCATCGAAGAGAGGGAGCTTCGTGTTTGTTTGTGGTGGTTTTTTTTAGATTAGTTTATTCTTGTTTTCCGTGTTTAATGATGGGGCTGAGGGAAATGTTTTTCATCGTTAGATCTGATCGCGCCTAGATCAACGGTCAGCAGGGCTTTTTTCAGTTTTCAGCCTAATGGCTGTTTTCAATGGATCCATTATTTGTAAAGGTACTAGATGTGATGCATATTGAGAAGAATGTATGTGATAGTTTAGTTGGTACGCTATATAATATCTCAGGAAAGAAAAAAGACGATGAAAATGCTAAGGGTGACTTAAAGGAATTATGGATCAGAAATGAACTCCATGTTGTTGAAGAGAATAATCAAATTTTTTGCCGCCAGAAGCTTATACACTGTCCAGATAATAGAAGAAAGAATTTTGTGAGTGTTTAGCAGGGTCAAAGTTCGTGAGGGTTATTCTTTCAATATTCGTAGTCTTGTTTCTATGGAAAATATGAAGCTTGTGGGTCTGAAGTATCATGAGTCCCATGTTTTGATGCAACAGTTACTACTTGTGGCTATTCGTTTAATTTTACTTAAAAATATTTGATCTGCTATTACTAGATTGTGTTATTTGTTCGATACGATATACAACAAAGTCATAGATCCTAGTGATTTAGATTCTTTGGAAAGTTCGATTATTGTCATCTTGTGCCAACTAGAGATGTACTTCCCCCGTCGTTCTTTGATGTAATGATTCATTTGACTGTTCATTTGGTGAGAGAGGTTAGATTTTGTGGTCCAGTTTATTTGAAAAATCAATATCCTTTTCAAAGGCAAATGAAAACTTACAAGGCATATGTTAAGAATCACTTTAGGCCCGAAGCTTGCATTGATGAGCGAGTCACCTATGAAGATGCTGCTAAATTATGTAGTGAATATCTTAGAAATTCTAAGACGTTTGGTCTTTTGACATCACGACATAGCGGAAGGATGAAAGGAGAGGGGACATTAGGCTGTAAGCAACTTAACTTGCTTCAAGACCAGTGGCTAGTGGCTCATACCTATATTCTGATGAATGAGAAGCAAGTTGAACCGTATCTTAAGGGACACATGTCATACTTAAGGCGATACAATAGAAAAGCAAGTGAGAAACCAAAACATTCAGTAGTTGGTTTAAAGATCGAGTTATGAGAGAGCTTGACGATCCATCGCATTCTGTTTCAGATCGACTCAAGAGTTTATCTGATAGGCCCAATCATAATAACACTTTATGTTCAGGATATGTCATCAATGGTTGAATATTCTACACTAGGGATCAAGATGAAAATATTACTATGCAAAACAGCGGGGTAACGTTGGTAGCGGAGGATATACATTTTGTTAGTGCTAAAGACAAGTGTCTCGTGTCTGACCAAATGGTATACTATGGAGTCATTGAAGAGATATGCGAGTTACATCATTATGATTTTTCAACACCGATTTTTAGATGCAATTAGCTTGATTCTGATGTCAGAGTCGAGTGTTACGAGTTAGGGTTTACTTTGGTAAACCTGAAAAAGCTTGGTTACAAGGAAGACCCTTACATGTTAGCTCGTCAAGCAAAATAGGTGTTGTATGTGACTAATCTAGCCGATAAGAGGAGGTTAGTTGTGATAACACCGAGATCTCAACATGACATTGAATATTATGATGAGGATGAGGAGTTGGAAGAAAAGCCCTCAACCAAACGTTTTCAGCATGATCTTGCCCTTGACAATGATGTTGATGATACATTGATGTATGCACGTCGGGACCATAAGGAGGGGATTAGGTTGGCAAAAGTATTCATTGATGTGACTTTTAAGCTTGATGCAAGCTAGGAACACACACTTCTGGGTAATGAATGGAGCAGCAGAAACTTGCAGTAGTATTTTCTCCTGTTCCAGACCTTCACATATTGTGGCTATTACATCTATGTGATGCACATCAGGAAATGCAATCCTGGGAAGAAGCAGCAAAATGTGCACTTGCTGTTGCTGATGTTGCTATGCAGGTGTTAATTTGACTTCGATTTTAAGCCTTAATTTTGAATTGCACACATTTACTATGGGGTTTTGTAGTGCTTAAAGTTCCTCTTACTCATATGCTTTTAGTAACCTTCATTTTGAGAATTTTGGTATGCATTTTGTTTTTATGCCACTATGCAAATTAACTTCTGTATTTGCAGTTTTGTAGGTTCATGGCAAGAAAGAGAGGACAAGTATGCTTCTGTCAAGGAGCTGTGTCCTCTAATTCCGATGATTCTAATATTGAAAAGGCTAGACGTGAGGATGAGAGAGGTCATACTGTGCTTGCTTAGGTGGGGAAGGCTATTCAAAATGGGATCAAGATTCCTTTGGATTGGCATCCTGTTCATAGAGTTCCACGGGGTACATATCGGCTCACTTTTACCACATATATCGATGTTGTTGTCCGAGAACGAGTTTGTATCACCTACAAGACGTGGAAAGATGTTCCAAAAGCCCTTTTGGATGAATTATATGAATTAATCATAGTATGTGCATACTCTAATGATCCATTTTTAAGGTTCTAGAGTATTTAGTTTTTTCTCTTAATGCTTAAACTGTCTTTTTATGACATTCGCACTACATTGTTTTTACCTGTTTTCTTATATATGTAGAAGGGGTTTAGGACACTAAAAGAGCGTAGACAATGGATCTTATCTCGAGCTGACGATCGATGGAAGGCTTTCAAGACGAGATTAAGAAAACGATGGTTGTGCCATAAGACTTCTGGAAGGTTAAGAGCAAGGCCACCATACAAATATCCTTGTATTCTTCAACCTGCTTGGGATAAATTTAAGGAGATATGTACTATCGAAGAGTTCTAGGTATTAGCTTTACTTTATTCTTGTATAGTCTTTATGTTAATTAAGCTGATTATAAACATGGATTGTCTTGAAAATAAGGTGTTCAATTCTGTCACCTTTAGAAGCTTCTCCCTAAAGTAATCTTTTGGAGGTACATTTACATTAATAGCTGAACCTGAGAGGATAAATAAACAGTTACGAACGAATCGTATAAATCATTTTTAAAGTGAGTACATGCGTCTGTGAGGTCTCAAACATTTTAAGAGCTCTGATTCGTGATTATTCTTGGAAGTTATTCATTCATTTCTTTTGACATGTTCACAGCAAGGAGGAGGTTCCTCAAACTTTCAAACCTTCTCTGCCATTGTGACAGCGGCGCTGCGCACTCACACACGATGCTAGCAACATCGTTTCACACACAACAACACCCACAAACATGCTGCCAGTACACACACAGTGCTCACAACTTTCCTGCATGCACAACAGCAACCTAGTAGCATACTTGTAATACTCCTGCTGCAATGTTGTCCTTATTTTAGTTTAAGTTGTAGTTTAGTTGATCTTATTTGCTCCATTTTCATTTGCCTTTTCATTATTTAAAGAAAAATAGTGAAGAAAGTCGTGCACGAGCAATTCTTAATGAGTTTAGGTACCAAGGAGGCTCCCATGGGTATCATTTAACTTATAGATATGATAGATTTTTTAATCTCCCTACTACTAGCACTACTACTTAATATGTTTTTATGTCATGTCAGGAAAAAGAACTTTTGGATAAAGGGATCCATGTCGATCAAGTGCCTCAACATGAGATGTGGATTCGAGCGCATTCAAGAGACAAAGATGGAGTTCTGTCCTATGATAATCCAAATGACCTTCAAACTGTACAATTTATTGTAATAGAATTATGTTCACATCATATCAGTTTAATTTGTTATCCAATAGGCTCTAACTTTTTTTGGTTGTTCTTAACTTGAGAATTCATTGAAGAGACAAGTTGAAAGAGGTGAAATTGTCCTACAGGGTGGTCGGGATGATAGTTTGGCAAGAGCTTTTAATAAGCCCGAGCATGATGGACGTGTTAGAGTCATTGGATCACGGATCACAAACACAAAGTACTTCTGGTGTTTTAAGCCAACGCCACCTAGCCACTTGCGCTCTGAAATTACTGGTTTGAGGTAAGAGATGGCGCTCATGAAAAACAGCTACAAATTTATGGTCAACTTTATGATGTAATTTCTAAACTAGGAGCAGGTGAAGCTTTTCATGATTGGTGTTAGTCAGGTTGGGAGTTTTGGTGGCCAAGGTATGCCTGGCTTTAGTCAGTTTGGGAGTTGTAGTGGTCAAGGTGGTGGCCAGCTTAGTGGTATGACAGCTGCTAATCAATTCGGGAGTTTTAATGTTCAAGAGATGGTGGCCAAGGAGCTACTTTTGGTGGCCAAGGAGCAACGTTTGGTGACCAAATAGTTTTTTTTGGTGGCTAAGGATCTACGTTTAGACAAGGGCATAAAGGTGGATTATTTACCCAACTACTAATCAAAGGTGATGACGGATATAAACGTTTGTTAAGTCCTACTTCCCAATCGCAACGTTATGATCAAGAGAAGGAGCCTGAACCTTACGTTGTTCCTTTGCCCGATGAAGTCATGAATGAGCAGCTTAATCCCTTCACCACTGCTCCTTCAAGCAAGATAGGATATGACATCCAACCTATTAGTGAGCATGTATTTCCTGAGGTAATTGGCACTCTCCTAAATCTTTTTGATATTGGTTTAATAATTTGAAATGCTTTCTTCTAATCCTTTTAAGTTTATAAGGTTTTGACCTGAAGATGTAATCTGGTGATGTAGCCTCTTGCCCTGTCCCCCGAATTCTTCCAGAGTTGTTGGTGTGAAAAAATGTAGGTAGTAGCTGCATGCGTCCTAAGTGCTAATAAATAATTGCTTGGTTGATGCTTTTATATGAGCTCTTGATGCCCCAACTCCTATTGTTCATGTACATTTTATGGTTTGCCCTTCTGTAGAAAAAGAGGCAAATAAATTCTCTTGCTAAAACAGTGGATGATTTTTGAAAACTTTCTCTTGCAATCTATATGCTTTGTCCGGCCAATTATTTATAATTTCTACCTGATTTCCCTTTAGTTTACACTGATCCAATTTCTGTTGAAATTATTCACTTGTGTTTAGTTTTTAGTTCTGTCATCTTTAAATATATGTTGAACTGCTACAATAGTTGCTTAAGGAAAGCAACTTATGTGTTTGGTTACAATGATTCACTAATGATGCTTGTAGTAGTAATGGTTCACTAATGAGGCACAGGGGCGGCATATACGAGCCACATTGACAATAAACATATATGAACTCATAACAATCACACTTACACCTAAGCCAATTTTAGAAGCATATAGTTTCAAGATTCATTCATGTATAAATTATTTACTAATTTTTTTATTAGTATTACTTATTTGAAATATGTATTTCTTATTATTGGTTAATGGATTAGGGTATGCATGATTGTTGGTTGGCTATTGAGGTTAACAAATAAATCCAAATAGTTACAATTGGACAAAGGATTATCGCCGAGTCTCTATTACTGAAGAAATTGGATCAGTGTAAGCTATTACTGAAGAAATTGTCCCCACTGCGGAAGTAACTATGAATCACTTCACCACTTTGTCAAAGGATTATCGCCGAGTCTCTATTACTGAAGAAATTGTCCCCACTGCACCCTTGCCATGTCCTCATGAGGAGTACAGTTTTGTTTGCCAATCGCGTAAAGCATTTCTTTCTTAGCCTGCTCACTTAGTTTTTCCAAAGACAAAGGTATATTTGTTTCTCGATCATAATATATGTTCCTTTTCGTAAACAAAATGTGATTTAATTTTATTGATGATGTGTTTTGCTATCGTTTCTCTTGTAATAGGGGATCCAAGAAGGAATGAAACAAAAGTCAGGTTCTCTCCCACTTGGAGAGCTATATCTGAACCCCCTCTTGTAATATATGTTTCTTAATTCCAGCCGCATTTCTCACTTTACCCAAAGTGTCATTTTAAACCCATTAACATAGTTCTTTATATCACTTACCTAACTAAGCCGATCAAAGATATTAATTTCAAATACATGTCCTTTTTGGGCGACAACGGAAACACCCCTGCATTTGAAATGAAAAAAATTAATAAACACCCATTTGTCGAAATTATGTATATGAAGCATCAAAGTGTCTTTCATTCCCCTACATTTGTTGCCCATGTTTAATCATATTCTTTGTGTTTTCTATAAATTTCCTAAGCATCCGAAAAAGGCCCTTACCTCACAATCGCCATCAAGCTCTCAAATGTATGACATTACTCAAGATGATCGTGCGAAGTTGACCTCTATTCTATTAGTGGCTTTAATGAAACAAGCTGCGGGGATGAAAAATTTTTGTGTAAACATCATCTTATCCATCTTGGACTTTACAATGAGCAAGAAGTTAGACTTGATTATGAAGACTTGTTGGATTGGTGATACCAAATAGAGATAGGATCAGTTCACATATTAATTTTCATGAAGTATGTGCCTTGTTATTCCTTTGAATTATGCTTTCTTAAAGAAAATTCTCATTAATCCATTTGACTATTGCAAAGGTATTTGAGCGAGGAATGTCACACGGATGGCATTTCAGGAATTTAAGGATTTTGTTATCCTTCTTATCTTTCTCCATTGAACCCAACGGAAGAAGGAGATCGGTCTGATTATCTGTGTTGAGTTTTGGGTGCAATGGAGGCTAGAATCGCAACCAAATGTTTTTTGCACCTTATAATGAAAAGTAAGTCTATTTTGTATAATCTTTTAAAATTTATATTTCACTTACCAAATAATGAATGCATTGTTATCTATACTAATAATTTGTATACAGTCTGCATTGGATGTTAGCTGTCATTAATCCTTGGAATGGGTTAGTTTTTTGGCTTGATCCAGCAGGGTAGAAAATGCGATTGGTGATTTTGCACGCCAGATCATCAACGAGTAAGTGTGATCTGATCTATGTATACTAATAATTCAAATATTATCTTCTTAGACACTTTTCAATTGGTAACTTCATTTTTAGGGGTATCAAAAAATTCAGCATTCTTTATCGCAAGGATATCAAGAAAATGAAAAGAAACCCTAAGATTAGGTGGATCAAAGTATCGGTATGTGAGTAAGTGTAAATTATTACACCTAACAATGTGTTTCAATTCAAATACTTGGTCATGTGAAAATATTGATTGGTTTGAAATTCATTATGATAGTGACCTCGTCAAAGCGTAGGCTCGAAGGATTGTGGATATTATGTATGTCGCTACATAATCGAGACTATAGAAAGTAGACGACCGAGTATTCCTGATGAGGTAACTTTTTAACTTGTTTGTTATCTTCATAATGCATTTGTTCCCCTTTTCCATTATCGCGGGCTTACTATCTACTTCCAGCATACAAATCACGCAGTAAGAGTAAAATGATTTTGAACACTCTCATCATTAAAAACCAACTAAAGGGTCTACACCTTGAGAACAAGACTCACCATCTTCCTACTCGGTTGAAACCCCGAGCCTTGGTGGTTGCCTCACGTATGATGATTCCGTTTCAGCACCTCTACAAATCACTCAAATAAGTCATTTGCTAGTCGCCATCTCTCTTGTATTTCTTGTAAATTATGATCCCGCTTCTTGTGCTTTACAAATATTGCTTTGCCGTTTGATTTCATACTTAACGACCCCTACCCCCTGCAAGTCTAAGTCTACATTATTCCTGTTGTTGGTCTGATTTGGCCCATAATTCTGCGGACTTATTTAATGAAGTTGAAGAACACTAACTTCTATGTTTTTGTGGCTAGTGCCGAGAGCTCTTGTTGTAGTGTTAATGTTATGCTTATGGTTGGTTGTATTGTGTATATCCACATCCATTTCCATGCAACCTCGCATTAGGTGGATGTTGATGCTATAGATTTTAGCTGAAACTACGTCATTAACCCCATATATTTAAAACTAAGTGAATCCAGATGAGACAAACATACCTCCTCCATTGAAGTTTCAGGTGATTTGTAAGTTATGTTTTGTCGTACTCGTTATTAGCTCGAGACTCGTGTCAATCTTGACACTCAAATATGGATAAAAATACTTGACATTTCATCAGGGATAGTCATGTAGATGTTTACAATGTAGCCGAGTCGACACATGGACCAGTACTTGTCCGAATCTAAGTAACATAGTTTTTAAGAAAAAATAGAAGTCCCACTCGTAGGTAAATTGTTATGACTCTGAATGGACTGCGAAGATCCTTAGTTAGTGACTGGGTTATAGAGGTCTGATGCTCATAGATATTGCTGATAGATATTGCTCCGTTTATGTGTTGGTTATGTCAATGAATATCGGGGACATTTTAAAAAGCAAGACTAGAAAAAGAAAACAAGAATAAGAATATGATGTAAAGGTTGAATCTGACTCATCACACATAATTGAACAATACAAGCACTTCAGCAATATATCGCACTTGAGCACCAATAACAATTGGGATGTGAGTGTATGAATTACCAGATATATCATCAGCCTGCAAGATGGTAAACATGAGCATTTAAGTAATTTGGGCAATCCAATTTGATCAAAAAAAATTCGTATGACTGGTGAACAAAAACATAAGCAGAGGACAGCCCTGTTGAAAAGATAAGCCAACGTGCTTCTGATCATCCTGTATATATAATATAACCAATAGATCATATAACCAGTAGAAGCTACTCAAACAGTCAAGATCTGAGGATATAGATCATCTCATTATAGTGTAACCACTATTGAAATGGATCATATAACTTGAAATCTAGTACGTGCATGATGAATGTATTGTATAGGAAAACAACTAACATGATAGGAACATCATAAAGTTTAATTTTAAAATGAACTAATTTGGCCCTTTGATGTTCTAATTAGTTGGCTTTGCTTAGACACATAAGCAATATTTGCATTCGTGTAATTTAGGATCCATTCTCTTTACCAATATATGCATCTCCAGAGCCATGTATCTTATCATTGATCACGAAAGAAAAGGAAACTGGAAATGAAAAGCTATTATATGTGCTTAGTATATATAACTTTATCATTTCTTTAATTTCTTTTATTAATTTTTTTTGTAGTACTTTCCTGGAGCTCTTGGAAATTATTTCCAGAAGATGATTGATGAGATAGAGGATATGTGGATTACATATCTTTTCAAGCAAAAACAAGATGATTAGGAAATAGTTGATTTGTGAATGTGATCATAACTAAGTAACTGTGGTAGATATTTTGACTTCCAACGTTTTCGTGCGATTTATACATTGTTATTTAGTTATAAATACTTTTGATAACAATTCTTTAGATTGACATTATGCTTAATGAATCCGGACTCAAGTTTGAGACTTTATTATATATATATATATATCGAGTATTGCACAGCAAGGTATTTGTACAGCAGCACACGCATCCAGCAAGCGTATTGTATATTAGTATGAATTATTGTGCAGTAGTACCATTTTAAAAAAAATTGTTAAGAAACCGGTGACTGGTTTCTTTCATTCAAGCAGAGAAACCGTTGGGGCTCTAAAACCGTTTCTTAGGCCTGCATATTTTCAAACTTTAACTAATCTAAGACATGTGTTTTTACACAAAACTGGTTTCCTAGGATAAACTAGGAAACCGGTGCCAAGATTTGGTTTCTTAATTAACGAGACCTGTGAGATATAGACCTGTTATAGTCTGGTTTCCTTGGATATTTTGGACTGGTTTCGTAGGCCTTTTTTGTTGTAGTGCTAGTAAATCTAGATGTGTTTGTATTATTTTAACAATCAGCTCTATAAGCTCTACTTCCTTACTACAAAATGAGTTTTTTCTTGATGCTTTTTCGGCAACATCTTAGCTCACAAAAGCGAAACATTTTCTCGACACTGCCTATAAGTGGCAAGATTTTGGTTTTCGACAACGCAGCATCGAGAATTATGACGCTATTCTACGCCACTTCTGACTCTCGACACTTAAATGTGTGAAGATTTTCGATGCTTAGTGAGCCTACTAACCTTCAATATTTTAAAGCTGAGATTCTTGGCATTTATGTTTGTTAAGAATAGTTGTACCACACATGAAACAACTAATGGAACTTATGCAGGACTATATTCAACGCATAAACGTAACAATATCTTCTTTTCCTACTATGTTGATCTTATTTTATAAAGGCATATTATTATCGAAAATGAATATTGAATAATATAAGGTTAAGGAAGAAAGGATAATAAAATAATCTTATTCATTATAAATAAAGATGGTAATACCATGCTAGTGTTTTAATTTACTTTACATAAAAAGTGAAATGAAACAGCACGACATATATATCAGAATTTTCATAGATAGAGTTATATTCCTAATGTTGTTGATCACTTAAAATTTGAAAATTACAAGCCACTAGAACGCCATGCTTCGAGCATTTCTTCGTCATTCTCCACTTCAAACTAGTTAGATTACTTGCATTATTTGTTTTCCTAACATTTTCCAATGTGTCATCCACGAAAAAAAATAGTCCATGAATGTATTATCCATATCAATTAATCAAAGTGAAACAAAATTATTACACTAAAAAATCCTTCTTTTAAGGTAAAACAAAGAATCCAACCTTTATACAATTTACCAGAACTATCTATAGAAATCATATGATTTAGAATTTCTTTTCAAAGTCTGAAGCAATTATGTTACTGCGAACCTCATTCATATTCAGATAAGCACTTATCGGATTCTTGCAAATGTATGAAAGAAGTTCAAGTACCACTACTGGAAAAAACCTTATCTAGTCCAGCCTTTTGGGCCCTAACTAATCCAAAATTGGGCCGGACCAGTTGACAAAAGTCAACTAATCCGGCCTAAGGCCTGAAAATTTATGTAGATAACTGATCTGACCTTCGTTCTAGGGCCGGATCAAATATGACTCAATATTTTATTTTATTATCTACAATTTTTGTAAAAAATTATACAAAACCAATTATATATACAAAAAATATTAAGATTCAATTTTAACTTATATATTTTATTGCACAACCACCCTATTATACACTCCCTCATACCCACCCTTGCACTTAATAGTCAAATCCTCATGGAGACTAGCATCCTCTCCTCCACTTGATCCCTGTATGATCAAATAGTGATGCTCGTTATTCTTTACTCAAGACTCCAACACTAATAAATCTCACACTAAATGGTAAAAGAGATCAGCCAGATATGTAACTAACTTTTTGTTTAAGTCATAAGCCATAATTATTAAGTGAAAAATACCCATTAATTTAGAATTTTGCACAACATGTGTTTATGTGTGTGATTAGTGATGATAAAGTAAGAAAAATATGTGTTATGATATAGGTTGTGTTAGTAACTTGAAAGTTACTAAGTATAGAACATGTTATGGATAAGATATGACCAATTTGTGTGCATGAGTATGAGTATACATGTGTGTGTAATTTGATATCACAAGATTTGTAATCATGTGTTATGAGATAATTCTTTTAGTCACTTAAAAGTTACTAAGTATGAAAATGAACGAAGTTATGAATAAGATATAAGTAAGCATGATTATGTGAATATGTATATGTGTATATAAGTTATGTGTGTATAAGTATATTGATAAAATTATATTTATGGTTAAGTGTTCTCTTGCTTAGAATTATGATTTAATGTCTTATACTCAATGATATAAGTTTTCCATATTTAGAGAAGTACAAGAAAATTGGGGAAATTATGTAGCTTATAAATTGGGTGTGGATTGAGGAGTATTGCATATTTTTGGACCAAACGAGTGAATACTTAAACCTTGGGATGTCCCCAAAACTAATTGGGTTGAGTTGGGTCAATAGGTAGACTATAAGTGGGGGGAAACTAGAGCTACAATTAAAGTTGGTACCCAGAATTTGACAGACCAGCCCAACTTTGAGAAGGACTAGTTTACCCTTACTTATTGGGGTGATAATGTAAATTCAAGTACACCACATATAAGTAGACATATATAGAAAGACATCACCAAAATTTCACACTCAAAGCTTGAAGAAAACTTGTTGCCGAGAACTTTGCAAATTCCCCTTATCTACTCGCTTGAACAGAGGCAGCAGCACAAGGTGGGTTTTCCTCCATCTTTCTCATTCTTTCAGTCATTATTTCCAACATGTAATCTCATATTTGAATTCCTTGGGTCCTAATGCATACTAGGTAAGATTTGGATTGAGAAGAAAACCCTTCAAGGCAAGTTCAACTCACCAACAAAATCAGTCAATGTAATGAATAAGAACAAAACTTTGATTTAAGGTTCTTCACTAAGATTTTAGACTACGATCTTACCCAAATTTTGATGTTTAAACCTTAAGCTTTATTAAGGGATGTTAAAGGATTTTATTTAAATTTTGGAGAAGATTATTAAGAAGCCTTTTCGATTATTCATTCAAAGGTACACAAGAAGATACATTTTCTAATGAAAGGAATTTGAATAACTTGAAAAGTTATGAATTTGATTCCAAATTTTTTGATTGGAGGATTTGCATGTGGGTTATTTCGGATTATAATATGATTTTGGAGTGTATGAAGAGTTATTATTCCTTGCATGCATTGAGATCATGAGTAAGAATGATTTAAGGAAGTGATTGGACATGACTAGTGTGAGTACCTCAATTTGATCATATCTTGGAACTTGTGTATAATTTTATTAGTTTATCTACTTCATCTATCTTTGTGAAGATAATATATACTCTGAAAATTTCTTTAGTTACGTATATTAAACTTTATGAAAATCGGACATAAGCATGTTTTAGTTCAATTCAAGAGTTTTCCATGTTTCTTGGAAAATTGGTCGTTTATGGAGTTAATTACTTTTAAATTATTTAGACCTTTGATAAAATCATATAAAAAATATTTTAACCATTATAAATTCAGTATGAATGAGATTATATATTTCAAATATTTTGAGAATGTAATTTTATGAGTAAATAAATTATTAGCTTGATGAGAATGGACGAAATGGTTATTTATGCATTAACGATGAGTTTCTTGAGAACTTTAAAAATTAAAATTAAGCGTATGAATTATGAAAGTTCTTATGACTTTAAGGAAAGTATGTATGTACACAAAGGGGTTTTAGTTGTGAAGAATTTGATTATTTAAAAACTATATTACAACCTATTCGCGGTTTTGCAATTACGAGGTTTTCCTTCGTATACTCATCAGGTTTAACTTGAAATAATATCATATGAGATGTATATAAGTATATATCTATGTTTCAAAGTATTTCCTTAGCATGAGTCTTATTACATTGATTTCAAGAAAGAAGATCATATACTCGTATTTTAAGTTACATTACTAGAATGGTACTTGTAACTATTACTTATGAGAATATCATGTGTTGACTTACTCGTTTATGAAAGTTGAATTGCTAAAAATCTGAAGTATATATTTCGGAATTACTTTTAAGTTATCTCCAAAAGGATCGCTTGGACTTATGATTTGGTTTGTGATCTGATTTTTGTAGATTATCGAAAACTATCGATTCAAAACAGAATTGTCAACTTTTAAATGTGTTTTAAGAAGGGTGGAGATTGTGGTAATGGTGACTTGTCACCTTGCAGTGTGTGTGTGTAATGTGGGGGACATGTCCTGAAAGTCTTGCCAGCGGAAACAATACGGTATGGGCGATATCCCACCAATATGGGAGGTAGTGATAACATTACTCCAATGTGTGTTTTCCCCCGAGTTTTGTGAATTTGAGAAAGCTATATTGGTACTATCTTGGAATATCTTAAGTTTATTTCTTACATAATTTTATAAGATCATGTGGTCAATGAGACCTCTAAGGAACGTATAATGGCATATTTTAGAAAAGTGAATACAAGTTTTTAATACCATACATGAGTTTATAGTACGGTTGTAAAACTTCAAACATTTAAAGAACTATGTTGTGTTTGTAGGTATTCGCATATGAGTTGAAATAAAATATATGTATCTGTAAATGAGTTGATATAATCTATACGTATTCATATATGGGTTGAAATAATCTTTAGTTGAATGTAAGCTTTCCTTAATAATTTATTTTCAGCCACCACAAGTAATTTCGCTTCCACCTAAGAAGTTGTGTACCAGCGTTGTTGATTTTTGTTCTTTGGCAGGATTAGAAGGTGGGAACTGTCCTAACTTATATTAAGATATTTGCAGATGCTTAATAGTTATATTTGACGGCGAAGACAAACTTTTTATATGATTTCGTATTTTAAACTTATACTTGGAACTTTGGTTTTGTAATATCTTTTGATTAAAGCTCGATCCATTTATCTAAGTACGTTAGATCTTTGGAAAGGGGTCTTAGTGACAACCGGTTATTATTTTGGATTATGTTAATGACATGGTTCTTATCTCTTATTTGAGCTGCTAATGTCCGGGTTGTTACAAGATATCATTCAAATTAGTTGACATGCATGATAGCATTGAAGGAATATGTCCTTGACAATTCCTCAATTAATAAGTATATATAGGAATATAATTATAGAGATTATAGAGATTATAGGTTTATTATCTTAGTAATCATGTTTACTTACTAGAGAATAGATATCAATTTGTAGGCCAATATAATTGGGCCTCCAACTAAAATAATTAATCCTGTAAAGTCACACTTTGTAAAACTGATTAAACGAGAATTAAAAGCCCAAGTTGGACCTATAGTGGATGAGAAAATTAGTAGTATTAAGATTTCTCAAGTTAACCTAATCCAAAGAGAATCAGTGTTTCCTATTTCTAAAAGGATTAGGAGTGGTTATTCTTTTCTATATATATGGATATATGAATGATAGAAAAATACTCAAGGAAAAGTTAATAGTGACTTTTACTGTACAATTGAGAGAAAAGAATCCTTCATCTTGACTAGAGTTTTAGCTCCACATCCCTTAAAAGTAAAAGAGTGATCCTCTTCCGTTCTGGAAGACATGAGAGTTTGATCAGTGTTCGTGGACTAAATAGAGGAGCTACAATTAAAGTTCTTGATCTCTAAAGGTGTTCAGTTTGTTGGCTATACTTTAGAGTATTCATTCCCGCTAAGCAGTTGACCTCACGCATCAAAGGTTGTTTATCTAAACCTAATTATTGATACAGATAAATCTATGTATAAGATCTTGTGATAGATGTTAGGAAAGTAGTTTCCTGAAATTCCACTAAATGCAACTATAATATGAGTTCCTAGAGTGGTATCAATTTAGCCTAATCCATATGTTGATGTGCTCATGATTATACTATGATGCTAAAATTTTATTTTTATACAATTAGGGGAGGATTTGAATATGAGATAATTTAGACAATTAAAATAGTAATTTTAATTGATTGGATTATATATTATTGTATATTTGATACTAAATTTGCATTAAAATTAAGATTTTATGCTTCAATTTGATGCACTAAGATTAAAACGAGAAATAAGGGGGAGATCTTGCTTTTGTTCGACTTGGTTTGGTCGAACTTTTTGTTTCAAGATTCAACCATTCCATCACAGATTTTGCAACATTTAATTAGATCTTTGTGTCCTTTAGATTTGAATTGCGAAATTATGTATTTCATTGTTGTTTTCGTTTCAAAATCAAAGAGTTTTGTTAGAAACAATTTGAAAACCCTAACTTTTTCCCAAAATCAATTTTATTGGTTGTTAAATGGGGATTTAGCACTCCAATTTTTTTTTAAAAGTTTGAATTGATGGAATTAAAACATAAAGAATATGTTTTAATGCTAGATTTTATCCGAAATGGTTCGAAATAAGTTCGAATTTAGCATTGGTTCGCAAATTTTGAGGCATCAACGCCTTTTTTTTCCAACGTTGTTGGCATGGAAAGAGTTGCCTGTTGGTGGTTAGCGGTTTCTGGCGAAATTCTTCGGCTATTAGTCGTTGTTTTCGCGACTGGCTGCTGTTCATGAACAGCTTCGTGGAAGGTTGTGCTTCCTCCTAGGAACTTCCTGGGTTGCCTGAGTAGGGTAGCAGACACAATTGTTGATCTATGTTGGTAACTCGTGGGGTCAGGTCGTCCGTCCCGGATTTTCAGTTGTGGACTCGTCTGAGTGAAGTCTCTTTATGGGCTATGGCTTGGCTTCAGCCACAGGCCGACAACTATTCAATAAAATTTTATTTAAATATTCTAATATTGGAAATTAATTATGAATGTTGATTAATTCCATATTTGAATTAAAATAACAAAAGGTTCCAGGTTAGTCTTTCTTAAAGTTGTTAAGTTTAATAATTATTATAGACTTTTTTTTAATTTACTCATTTGTCATTAATGGAGTAAGCAAATATTTCAATATATTTTGTTTATATTATATTGCTTACTTGGATGAATTTTATAATATGATTGATATTATAATTTTGCGTGGATGTATTTTATAATATGATGATATTATATTTTTTTCTTGGATGTATATATAATTGTATGATTGTGACTAGTATCATCCAAACTAGGATAGAAAATATGGTATGCGTATCGTTATGTATTTTTGTATTTAAAATACAATTTGCGCGTATAATTGTAATTTAAATTATTTGCTTAAAACAGTGTAAATGATGATCAAGAGTAAAGTTCCATGGAGAATCAAGGATGGAGATCGGAGAAGTCTCAAGCGAGGATTCATGAAAATTAGATATTCTAGGATTAGGGGTCATACTAGGATCACGTTTAAGTTGATATTTGATTGCTTATGCGTTTAGTTTTATTTAAATGCTCGTTTAAGTTTATGTGTGGTTATTTATGCGATGTGTTCACTTTTAAATTAACCATTATAATAAACTTAAGTCCCTAAAGGTAATATTGAATTAATGGTTTTTCCAAACAACACTTGTAAATCCTTAGAATATGAGTAATAGGTTATGCCAAAGCATGGTGTACTATTATAGTGGGAGGGGACCTTGGTTATTCCTTCATTCAGTATGTGGTTTCTTAAATAAAGTATCTATCGATGATAAACATATTGATTGCACGCTTGTTTACTATTTTTTGTCGTCATGTCAAATAACAACAACAACAACAACAACAACTCCGTCTTTAATTTGCGTGATTTTCTTAAAAAAGAAAAGCTCAACCAAGAGATTTCCTAGATTGCGAGAAAGGAATAAGAGAAGAGTCCTCAGAAATGAAGGGAGAGAAAAAGTTCTTAAACTGATATTCCTTAACTTCCCAAGAATGCTCGCCAAGTTGATAGTACAGTTAGGCAAACACTCGTATACAAACCTGTACCTGTCACAGATTTGATGTTGCATGTATAAAATCTGACTTTCAAAAGCATTTTGATGGAATGGATGCCTATAAAATAATCCAACATTGTGAACCATGTTTCAAAAACATGCTAGGTTGGAGAGGTTCGAAGTGAACCGTAAGCTTCTTGATTGAAAATTAGTAAAATGTGAATCGGTTGGTCCCCATGTGTTCCATATGTTTGGTCCATTTGAGCACATGATCAAGCTGGAATTTCCCTATCCCTAAGAGCTAACAATTGATATGATCATCAATTCACCCAATTATGCACATAATAACTTTTGTTTGAACTTCTATATGCAAGGAGGGGAAGTAACCATGCAAGAGTTTCATGGTATGCTAATTCACGCTAAAAGGGGCTTACCTATTGAGCGAACACAATATCATAAGGATGTTCTGTTGGTGCATAGGGGCAAGAAGGTTCACGAAGCATGGAGTTCTTGCTAAGAAGAGTAAGGGAAAAGGCAAGCATGTTATTTAATTCAACACTTTTGAGTAACCAAATGCAGCACCTAAAGCCAAAGTAGAAGCGCAACAAGAATGCTACTATTGTCACATGGTGGGCCATTATTGCAAGAGGAACCACCCTAGGTACCTCGAGCACAAGATGGCTGGAGATTCTTCTTTAGGTATTTATGTTATAGAGATAACTTAACTACTTCTGCATCATAGGTATTTGATACTGGATGTAGTTCTCACATTATATGTAAGGTGCGGGAACTAAAAAGAAGTAGGAGACATGCTTAAGGGAGAGGTAGAATTGCAAGTTGGAAATGGACCTCGAGTTGCTGCCTTAGTAGTGAGTGTATTCGGTTTACCTTTTCATTATGGATTAGTTTTGAGACTTAGTAATTGTTACTATGTTTCAGATATTACTTAGAACACTATTTCAGTTTTCGTTTTGGATTCTAAGGATTTTCATTCACAATAAAGAAGAATTGTTTTCTTTCTTATTTGAATGATACGTTATGTGTCTCTACTAAGTTTCAAATGGTTTATATGTTTTAGAAACACACATCTATATCATAGACATCAAGAAACATAAGTTAAATAAATCAAACCCAACACACCTATGACCTTGTCGATCAGGCCATAAAAGTACAAAATGAATTAAGAATGAAGCTCTCAATTCATTTGATTTCGAATCATTTGATGTTTATGAGTTTTGCTTAATGGGGAAAATGACAAAGTTCCTTTCACTGGTTTGAGTGAAAGGGCTAATGACCTTTTCGCCCTCATACATAGTGATGTGTGCGGACCTATGAGTGCATTGGCTAGGGGAGGGTATAATTACTTCATCTTAACTGATGATCTAAGCAGGTATAGATATGTGTAACTCATGCCGCATAAGTCGGACCTATGAATCTTGCTGATCTCTCCATCTACCTCTGGGGATTCACTCTAGAAATAGGTGTTTTTACACTAGAAAGGGCTCCATCTGAAGCAATAGATAATACTCCATAATATATGATATGATTAGGAACATTTCCTACGAGGTCTTTTATAAGGGGCATTATTTCTATAACCAAAGTGAAAGCTAAGTATTTGTTGTTTGAGGTGGTGTCTTCCTAGGAAAAATAGTTTGTTTGCAAGAAGACAAGTGGTAGAAAAAGACATCTCAACAAAAATTGAGATAAGCAACAAATGGATGATCTTTAACACCTCTTCTTCAGTTGTTCCCCAATGTATATGTAGTAGGATCAACATTTCACCAAGGAAATTTGTTGATTTCCTTTTGATGGAAGGTTCTAAAACAACAATTTTAGAAAGTGATGAAACTACTAGATACAATGATGCTTTGTAGAGTCCCGACCACGAGAAATGGCTTGAAGAATCTCATAGTATAGACTATGAAGAAAATAAAGTGTTTCGTTTGGAGGGTTGTATTTGATGAGGCAGCCAAAGAGTTTGGCTTTCTCATAAATGAAGAGGATTATTGTGTAGACAAGAAGTTGAGTTGGAGTAGTATACATTTTCTAGTATTGTATGTGGTTGACATACTTCTAATCGGAAATGATAAAGTCATACTTGAGTCAGTCAAGGGGTGGGTTAAAAATTTTCTATGAAAGATCCAAACCTTGCAGCTTTGTTAGAGGAGTTTGGGGATGTTTTTCCCGAAGAGTTGCCTCAAGGGTTACCACCTTTGAGAGGAATTGAGCATGCTATTGATTTAGTGTCAGGCGCACCTTTGCCTAACAAACCAGCATATAGATGTGATCCTATGACTTCTAAGGAGCTACAAAACCATATTGAAGAGTTGATTGATCGAGGCTATGTGAGAGAAAGCATGAGTCCATGCGCCATTCCTGCCCTTCTTGTTCCTAAGAAGGATGGTACATGGAGGATCTGCATTGATAGTAGAGTCGTCAACAACATCACAATAAAGTATCGTTTTCCTATGCCAAGATTGGAGGACATGCTTGATGAGTTACATGGAGCCTTGGTGTTTTCAAAGATTGATCTAAGAAGTGGATATTACCAAATGAGAATTAGAGAAGGAGATGAATGGAAAACAGCTTTCAAGACCAAACAAACTATATGAGTGGATGGTGATGCTCTTTGTCTTTGCAATGCTCCAAGTTCTTTTATGAGACTTATGAATGAGGTACTACGTCCCTTTCTTAACAAGTTCATTGTTGTCTATTTAGATGATATCCTTGTGTATAGTACTAGTATTGAATCTCATTTAGCTCATTTAAGACTTTTATTTGAAAAATTGAAAGAACAAAAACTGTATGGAAAGATGGAAAAGTGTGATTTTCTTGTACCTAGTATTGCTTTTCTTGGCTATATTGTATCTAGGGATGGAGTTCATGTTGATCCAGAGAAAATCAAAGCTATTTCCTAATGGTTGGCGCCAACTAATGCTCATGAATGTCGAAGTTTCCACGGACTGGATTCCTTTTATAGGAGGTTCATTCGAAACTTCTCAACAGTTATGGCTCCAATCACTGAACTGATGAAGAAGGGAGAGTGTTCTTGGAACTCTCATGCTCAAAGATCGTTTGAAGAGGTGAAGAAGTTACTTTGCCATGCTCCTATTCTTGCCTTGCCATATTTCAACAAGTTGTTCGAGGTAGAGTGTGATGCAAGTGGAGTTGGAGTTAGTGCAGTGTTGATTCAAGAGAAGAGGCCTATTGTATACTTTAGTGAGAAATTGAGTGGCGCCAAGCTCAATTACTCCAACTATGATCGAGAGTTCTATGCTATTGTGAGGGCCTTGGATTATTGGTCCCATTACTTGAGGTCCAAGCCTTTTATAATCCATTCATATCATGAGGCACTCAAACACATCCATGGACAACAAAAGCTCAATCATAGGCACGCCAAGTAGGTAGAATTCCTACAATCTTTTACTTTTTCTTCTAAGTATAAAGAAGGAAAGAGTAATGTTGTTGCTGATGCTCTTTATAGGCGTTCCTATCTCTTAACCATGGTTGATGCTCGAATCTTAGGGTTGGATCATTTAAAAGAATTGTATGTAAATGATATTGACTTTAGTAGTTCTTTTAACGATCCTAATGGCTTGTATGTAGTGCAAGAAGAATTTATGTTTAAGGGGAACAAGCTATGTGTTCCTAAGAGTGGCGTGAGGGAGTTTCTTGTGAGAGAAGTCCATATTGGTGGGGTGGCCGTTCATTTTGGCACTCAAAAGACTTTAGACACCTAGAGTGAGAGTTTTTATTGGCCTAGCATTGTGAAAGATGGTCATATGGTGGTTAGTAGGTATGCTAGTTGTCAAAAGGCTAAGAGTACCTTCCATAAAGGCCTATATACTCCATTGCCAGTCCCTAATTCTCCTTGGGATAGTGTGAGTATGGATTTCATTGTAGGATTTCCTCGAACTCAAAGGGGAAAGGATCCTATCATGATTGTGGTAGATCGTTTCTCTAAGAAGGCTCACTTTGTTCCTATGCATAAAACTGATGATGCTTTACATGTGGCTAATTTGTACTTTAGGGAGATCATTCGTTTGCATGGTATCCCTAGAGTATTGTTAGTGATCGTGATTCAAAGTTCCTTAGTCACTTTTGGAGGAGCTTGTGGAAGATGGTGGGAACTAAGTTACTTTTCAGTACTAGTCATCATCCTCAAACAGATGGCCAAACTGAAGTAACCAATCGAACTCTTGGAGCTCTATTGCGTGGCTTGGTGAGCAAGACACGAAAGGATTGGGATATGAAGCTAGCACATGCTGAATTTGCTTACAATCGAGCTCATTCAACCACTACTTCTCAATCTCCATTTGAGGTGGTCTATGGTACCAATCCTTTTTTTTCCTATTGATTTTATTGTGCTAACCAAATCTAATATTCATGTGGATGCAAATAAAAGGTTCGAAGCTTTCAAGAAGACATGTGAGCAAGTCAAAGCTAGAATTGAGAAGATGAATACTCAATACAAGGAGAGAGCAAACAAGCATAAAAGGCAACCTAAGTTCAAAAGTGGCAATCTAGTATGGATCCATTTGAGGAAAGGGAGGTTTCCAAGCAAGAGGAAGAATAAGCTCAAGCCTAGGGCTGATGGTCCATTTGAGGTTCTTGAGGTGATTGGAGATAGTGCCTACAAGATCGATCTTCCAAGTGAATTTGGAGTTGTAAGTGCTACATTCAATGTTGGAGATCTTAGTCCTTACTATGATGATGCAAATTTGAGGACAAATTCTTTTGAAGAGGGGGAGAATGATAAAAGTCAAGAGGCAAAGTCAACCATTAGAGATGAACCTATTTGCTTGGTTCTTGAAGCCTTTCGATTCAAGCTCAAGTCGAACGCTTCCTTTATAACCATGATTTATTGGGATGATGATCTTAGTGGTGAAGACTAATATGGGGCGTCCATATTTAGTTACTTGGAGTCTTTTAAGAGTCTTTTGTCATGTTATTTTTAGACATTTAATTAATATTTTAATTTGTGTCCATATGGCCGAAATTATGGTTGGAAATTCTGTTATATGAGAGTCGTTATTGAGTTGTAATTCCTGTTAAGATTAGGAGTGATCTAGATAAAAGATAAGGAAGCTTAGGCGTGTGAAATAAGATTGATTGGCCGAAAATCATATCATTCTTATTAGATTATCTTCCTTATCACTAGTGGAAAAACATTGATTTGCTGCCATTTATTTGAGGCGTTTTAACTGAATAGCAGCAAAAAACATGATTAAATTTTTTTAATTATGAAAACCTGGTAATTATGTGAGGCATTTTTCTATTTTAACGCCTCATATATGTGATCTAAGGCGTTTTTAGCTAAACGCCTCAAATGTTGCCCTACCCAGCCCAAAGAAAAGACCCACGATGAGTTCATATGTCGTTCAGACGTTCTCTCATTCCATAACCCTAATCTTCTCCCTCTCTTTCTTCCTCCCTTTCTCCAAGACTCCAATGGCTTCCTTGAAGACGAACCAATATCACTGCGCTCAATGGGTCCCTCCCATCAGCTCCTTATACTCAGCTGCCGGCATTTTTCTTCCGGCGCCGGCGACGAGCATCCGTTTCCAAGAAGTAACAACTCCCGCCGATAAGCCCTTGAAAATCGTTGTTTTCGCACTTGGAAGTTTCTGGAGATCTAAAGCTGTTTTTGGCTGCTTAAACGGCGTTGTTCGCACCACCGTTAGCTACTCCGGCGGCACTAAGCTTAATCCTGACTACCGCAGTTTGGCCAATGACGCTGAATCTGTACAAGTCCTCTTATTCCTTTATATTATTATTATTTCAATGTTTTGTGTCTATTCCATTGGTGTTTGTGATATATAATGAAGTTACTTACAAAAGTTATTTGAGGATCTATTTTATTTGATGAGTAATTAAGTCTGAATTACTGAGATTGTTGATTTCCTGGATGTTTTGTAATGAGTAAATTGTTGTATATGTTTTTATGTAATCAGGTTAATAATTCATAAGCTTTGACATCTTGCAATTGCTGCATTTTGTTTTGTGAGTACTGGGATGGTTGAGGCAGACGCTGTGAAAAGAGGAAAATGAATGAGTGTGGTATGTTTAGAGCGAACGATAGCATTTTGTTTGCAATATATTGCTCAATTTCATATCGGGGGAGTGAATTGATGAGTGATAGAATGGATTGATGCACTCTACTTAGATGTCTGTAGGAATGGACTATTGTCGCTCTATACTTAGATGTTGATAGGAAAGAACTGTTGTGAAATAAACTGCCTTCATGGAGTAATTGAAAGAGACTTTGTTAGATTGCATTACATATGACGTTCTGCTAACTTTTTATGATATCATTCCTATCACTTATCAAGATGACATCATTAAGCCTTTGATGAAGCGATTAGATGTGTGTTTCTTTCTATTTGATTTATTGATTACTAACTAGATTGATATTGGCATGCTGTTTAGGTTGAATATGATCCCACGGTTGTAAGCTTTGGGCAACTTGTGGAGGTCTTCTGGTCAAGTCATGATTCAAGGCAGGTATTTGTTTGTTTCTTGTTGTTTGGGAATTGTTATAGTCGAAAATGAGGGCGGTGGTAGGAGAGGAGGTCAAGGGCGAAGGCATGGAAGCCATGGGAATGGAAATGGTTGGAATGATGATGCTCAGGGTGTAGCCTCATGCTCGATCACACACAATGCAGCATGGGTATAAACCATGTCTTTTACTAATTCAAAAAATGGAATTTTTTGTTTTCTTACTCTTGTTTTTATTGATCTCTTTTAGGTACCCCTCTTCTGTATGTTTGTTCTTATATCGAAGCTAGACAAACCATGTGAAAGCAGTCGATGTCGTGTTTAGGCCAGCAAGTTATTTTATGCGCAAACTGATCAAGGCCGACCCAACTGTGCACCTAAAGAATACACAAGATATACAAAATTTGACACCTCAAAAAACATTTTCTGTTGGAAACACGACAACCAAGCCAAATGTAGATGAGAGGGCGAGAATTGCAGCCATTCGAAGGAGCTAAGACTACCAATAACTCTTGTGAAAGTCAGACACCAAATGCGGGATGAATGAAATACGAGACAATTGGGCAACATACTTCACTAATAGTTGTGTTAGTTGAACCATTATAGTTTACTTTTGGAATTATAAAGCTTTAGCCTTATGTATACATTTTTTGAGATATGTCATTTGAAATCAATAAATGGTGTTGGTGATCGTATTAATGATTCTACATTTGTTGGTACTATATAGCAATGTGGTGGATGTTGACTTTAGAAATTATTGGTTTATATCACAGGTATTAATATAAGTGACTATGTAGCTGATTATGGCAACCGCAAGAAAAAGGATTAATTTGAGGCATTTTGAAATGCAACAAATATATTTTTTTTTATAAAAAAAAATAATGCAATTTGAGGCGTTTTTACACCAAAACGCCTCAAATAGACATCTATTTGAGGCGTTTTGTTGTAGAAAATGCCTCAAATGGGACCCTTATTTGAGGCGCTTTTCAAAAAAGCCTCAAATAGAACATCCATTTGAGGCGTTTTTAAAACGCCTCAAACAGATGTTCTATTTGTGGCCCCTTCATTTGCTGCTATACTAAAAATGTCTCAAATAGGCTAATTTTTGATGCCTCAAATAGCTATTATTCTACTAGTGTATGTTTATCTTTATCTTTTCCTAGATTCTAGGGATTAAGATTCATATGCTTTTTAGATAGAGTTTGCTTCCTAATCATACTAGAACTTGTACTAGTATAAATAGGCGCTTGTTTAGTCAATAAAGAAGTCAGTTTTGATTCAGTTCATGATATTTTCTAGTGATTTAATTGTGGTTCAATTAAATTCGTCCATTCACATAATATTCAGGAGTGATTATTATTGAGTGTTAATCTACTTAATTCCATGTAATGGTTTAAGGGAGATTAAGAGTTAATTAAATATTTCAGGAATACTTGATTTAATTATCATATCCATAAATACATAAACACAAAACACATAAAAATTCGGATTTTGTTCTTTAGTTAAGATCCTTTGCTTTGGAGTTCTTGAATGTTACTTCTGATTGGAGTTGCATTCATATCATTTAGCTAATGTCGTACCTCAGTATCGTTTGTGGAAGCAAAACCTTATTCAATATCAGACTCCTCTAAATCTGAATTTGAATATGAATCTAAATCGGACTCCGAGTTTGAATCATCAAAACCAGAACCATAATGAGTTTGTATTTTCCTTTTCAACTTCATGATAGTGGTTCCTTGCTTCTTAAGCCGTTGTCTCATTCTTTGAACTAGACCCTTCAACTTGCGAAAATAATAAAAAATAATAGCTTCATCTTTTGATGACATGTTTAAGCCTACACAATATGATGGGACAGGAGGCTCTCCAAGATCTAATGGTTTTACACCTAAGCCTATACCCCAAACACGACCATTTTATCTTTTCCCAACACCTTTGAAACAGGATCATCATCTATGGTCACTTCTTGTTCCCCTTGTTGTGCAGCAAAATTTTTTATTTGATTCTAAAATGGAAATTATGAAAGATCAATAATAAACAATGCAGACGATTTAATATCAATGGAAAGATATGTAGAATATAAACTAATATCAAAACGCACCGTCACATTTGCTTCTTTTTCATGTTGGCGACACTCTAGATACGTTTCAGTTCGAGTTGGACTCTTGTTCAACCTTCTTTTCTATAAACAAAAATCAGTTAAGATAAAATATATAAGTAGGATATAAAAAATATAGTGTCTCACACTAGTGAAACAAAATATTTTCATACCAGCTCTTCACGAACACGAGCCTGACTTTTAAGTCCAGTTGTAGAAATTGGCTTTACTTTCACATCCTCCTGCATTTTTTGCCACGCTTGCTTCTCCTCTATAATAATTGATGTGAATTATACACAATGCCTTTCATTAATAAGTTTTCCACACTAAAATAGTGTAAGATCATATTGACACCAAAGTCATTTTCGTATGATAATCTCTAGAATATTAGTTTGTTGCAATTAAACTAGCAAATATACATGTCCTTCATCTGATCTCCAAAAGTTTACAAGGCTAATCCACTGATCATTTAGAACATCATCTGGGCACTTATTGTGGAACTCAGTGATGTTTGTAACGTCATCATAACCGATTTTGGCTTTTAAGAAGCATTTGTAATCCCTCCACTTGTGGTCGATCAAAGCCAAAATCCATTTTTCAAGTGCTCTAGGATAAAGAAATCGTGTCAATAAAAAAACATGGATATATAGAAGACATTCATTAGGTACTTAAACTATAAGTTTCCTTAAATCACCTGAACAATTTTTAATGTCATCTTCTCATTGTTCCCTTCACAACCCTTTTTCAATTGATCCCATCTGGTATAAGACACAGAACATAATGTTCCATTTCTTGCGATTGTCCCGCAAAATTGACCAAGTACGCCACCTTAATCTCCAATAGGTTGGCCTTCTCTATTGATTTCTACAACAATACGGCTACCTGTTGGTAAATTCCAAACATCTGCTAGGACAGTTTAGGGGAAGTATATGACAGAGCACATTAGTCATTATTGTTCAGCTGAAATCAATCATTAGTACGCCTAGACTTTGAGAACAAACAATATGTGTCATTATTCTGAGGCTAATCAACAGTTAACAACAAAAAGCTCGAAAATAAGTTTAGTACCAATGCCATTATTCTGAGAACAGTTAACAAAAAAACTCGAAAACAAGTTCAGTACTAAGGCCATTAGCCTGAGAACAGTTCACAAAAAAGCTTGAAAACAAGTCAGTTATTATGAAAATAAGCTATGCTCACTCACACTGATTGCTAATCAACATTCTGTAACCCTTACTAATGCCATTCTAGAATACACACTGTCGACAAACAATGTAGAACAGTTCAGTACCAGCAAACCATTTAACAAAATTAAGCAGCAGCAAATAGGAATACAATTAGCTTCTGAGCTTCGGGCTCTAGGCTTAGGTTTAACAAAATTCAGCAACAGCAAACCAGAATACAATCAGCAACATCAAACAAGTTCATTACCTTGCACAGTGTACTCATATATCTTAGCTTCTATATCTTCATTTTCGGCGCCCTCAACATTTCCACGACTTTCGCTGGTACCACCTCTTTCTTGTTCCTGATTATGACGCTTACCAGTTGATATACAATTTGCAATACTACGAGTTGTGCCATCACCATTCTGAGTACCACTAGCATGTACCTCTTTCAAAGTATTTGTTGTCATTCACAATTGTTTATTCTTGCTCTTGGCCATATCCTTTTAAATAACAGATTAGAGGCATTACAAGAACATAGACTATGAACAAAGTGCAAACAATACAAGTTAATAAAGCTAATAAATCAAAAAAACAGAGGACCAAATTCAATAAGGGTATATCACCAAGCTATATAAAAAATTAAAGAAAAGGAATAGAGTATTCTTAAAGAGGAGGAGCAATTGACAAAATAAAAATTAAGCCTAATTAGCTTCTGCCTCAATTGGCTCCACCTCCTCCTAATCCAAGTATGGTTTCCTTCGGCATTCAAAAGAAAGTTGTCAAGAAAAGTGACATGATACGGTTCAATCTCACGATCTTCTCTAAGGTCATCATTTTCTATATTATAGGCATGCTTAGACTTCATCTTTATCGCAACAAACCAATCCGGATCAAAATGGTCCCGTGAGTAGAAGACTTGATCTGCTTGGTGTGCAAGGATGTAAGGCTCATCTTCCATCTCGTCTCCCATGTTTGTCATTCGAGAGAAATTGACAAGTGTGAAACCATGGTCATCTTTCTTTACCCCTCTCCCACTTGTAGCATCAAACCATTCACATTTAAACAACAATACTGAATAGCCGGCCTACCAAGTAATTTAGTTTTATGATAACGACTACCCGTCCATAGTAAGCCACATCTCCTAAAACTGGATTCCTATCCCTGTAGCTTGATGTATTTGCAATTACCAGTACACCACTATTTTGAGTAGACTTGTCATATTGCTTTGCTCGAAAGGTGTAGACATTTATGTTGTATCCTTGGTATTTTATAATAACATCAAGTGGACCTCGTGCTAACATGCGTACTTCCTCTTTCAAACCTTTTACACCATATGTTTCCTCCGATTTAGTCTCCTATTGATAAAAAAATCCCAGTTATTTAAGTGAAGATTAAGTGATGGAAAACCCAATGGAAATTATTTCTCACATTTACTCTAAACCATTCATGAAATGATTCATGTTGAATACGCTCGATATCTTTTAGTTTCATGCACCTCGGACGATTACGTCTCCTGAGTTCTGCCGCATGAATTCTGTAACAGAACATGTTAAGTAATTTGTAAGAGCCCATTTTCAGCATGTTGAAAATATGTAACAGAATTTCAATTACTTACTGTAAGAATTATTTCCCATGGCATGCAATTGAAAAGGACATATCGATGCTCTTGTGTTTTGCTCATTTGAGTAATGGTGCGTGTACTAGGCCTTCCAAGAGGCATCCCAACTTCTAAAAATATTAAGGACTCATGATTATTATCCACCTCATTATCATTCAAAGACTTTGCATCATCTAAACCACTAGTAATCCCTACCGTTAGTCCAAACTTCTTCAGGAAACCTTGAAGGTAATACGCTCAGAAATTGCCGCATTCCACAGCCAAGTGTGCCTCAGCAATGGAAGCCTCGGGATGAGCTTTATTACGCACATGTGACTTTAAGGACCCAAAATACCTTTCGATATAATACATCCATCTAAATGACACAGGGCCTGCAAGTTCGGCTTGAGTTGCTAAGTGAGTAGCCAGATGCAGCATTATCGTGAAAAAACTAGGTGGGAATTACATCTCCAAATGGTACATGATGACCGGTATCTCATCCTCCAGTCGCGTAAGCTCTTCAAGAGTGATATTTTTATTGCATAAATCCCTGAAATATCCACAAAATTGAAACAAAACAGCTAACACTTCCTTAGAGAGAAGCCCTCGCATAGCAACAAGAATAAGTTGTTGCATTAAAATATGGCAATCATGGCTTTTAAGCCCAATACGTTTTGCCTGAGGAAGCCTCACACACTTGGAAATATTTCCTGCATATCCATCTGGAACTTTAATGTCATAAAGACTTTGCCAAAATGCTCTCATTTCATCTGTAGACATTGAATATGAAGCAGGTGGCAAATCAAATTTTTTAGATAAACCTTTATCCACTAGGTGAAGCTCTTTCCTTAGTCCCATATCTCTTAAATCCAGACGAGACTTTAGATTATCGGTAAACTTCTCCAAGTTCAACAAAGTATCAACCAGTTATCACACACATTTTTCTCGATATGCATTACATCTAAGTTGTGTCGTATCTTGTGAGACTCCCAATAAGGCAATGACCACAAAACGTTCTTTCTATTCCAAGTTTTCGAGGTCCTAAAATCTGATTTTTTTTTCCAATTCCTACAACTAATCAGCCCCTGATCGTAATTTAGGGGCTAATCTCAATTCTTCCTCACCATTAAAAGCCTCTTTATTTAAGCGAAATTCATGCCTCACCATTAGAAGCGTCGGTGGCCCATAAAACTGAACTTATGGCTATTATATAGCCACTTAAAATCGGTTTCAGAGTTACAATAAGGGCACCCATTCCCCCCATGTACCCTCCAACCAGAGAGCATTCCCAATCCCGGGAAGTCACTAATTGTCCATAATAACCCGGCATGCATGTTGAAAGTTTCATCCTTAGAAGCATCATAAGTCTCACAACCAACATTCCAAAGCTCAAGAAGTTCATCAACAAGGGGTTGTAAGTAAACATCAATTTTATTCCCTGCACTTAAAGGTCCGGGGATAAGCATAGAGAGGATATGGGAAGACTTTTTCAAACACATCTTAGGTGGAAGATTATAAGACACCAAAATGACTGGCCAACAACTATATATAGAGCTCATCATTGAAAATGGATTAAATCGGTCACTAGCAAGTCCAAGCCTAACATTACGACTCTCACAACCAAATTCTTTGTACCTAGAGTCAAAATCTTTCCACGCTTCTGAATTGGCATGATGACTTAACGCATCATCTTTTTCACGACCCTCATCATGCCACCTCATTAAGGATGCAATGTGCTTAGACATAAACAACCTCTTACGAATAGGTTTTAATGGGAAATAACGTAAAACTTTCTTTTTTCTTAATCGTTCCGGATGAAATTGTTTGCTCTTTTACTCTTTTCCACCTTGAAGCACCACAAACTGAGCATGTGTCATCGTTAGCCTTATCTTTCCAAAATAATTGACAATGGTTTGGGTATGCATGATTTTTATATAGTTAAGTCCCAACTTCCCAGTTATCTTTTTCCCCTCTCTAAATGACTTCGGTAAATTTGCACTTTTTTGTATTGCAAACTGTAAAATGCCTAACAAATCATTGAATGACTTATTAGTCCACTTATTGATACTCTTTATGTTAAATAACAGTACCAAAAAAGAAAGTTTGGTTAATTCACAACCTGGCCATAACTCTTGGTCTGCATCTTGGAGCAAATTATAAAAGCTTTGTGCTTCACTGTTTGGACCGTGCATATTAACATCAATGTTCGGTGGAGTGTGATTAACATTTGGATCATCCCTTATATAACCATATGCATCATGGATTAATTGACTCATATCCAAGTGTTCCATTGCCTCATTTTCAACTCTAGGTTCACAAGGAGTTGGAATTGGAATTGATTCTTGTTCCTCAATTTCCCCATGAAAAGTCCAAACCGAGTAATTTCTCATCATTCAAAATTGAAGCAAGTGATAATTTACATCGTCGGGACTCAAAATTTTGTTATTGACACACTTTACACAAGGACATCTAAGTTTAGAGTCGGAAGTTAAATTCCTACTGGCATAACTTATAAAGCCTTCAACCCCCATTCGGTATTGTGTTGTTCGCAATGGTGAGCCTAAATTCTCCTTTATGAGACTCAAATCCATGATTAATCAAACCGAAAAAAATATATATATGTAACTTTTTAGTTAACTATTCAATACCATTATGCACATATCCACGTAACACATGAACATGAAAGGTTCACAAATCATCCATGATTATCAACAACATCATGTTGAAACCGCAGTGATGCTCACAAATCAACAATTAACATTAAAGGGCAAAGCTTTTGAATTTTGCTATTGCTCCAATGTAAATAAATAAAATTAACATCAAAGATTCAAAAGACAACGAGGTGACCTCTAATTATCAATCTAAACATACTTATTTATCACAATTATCAAGCCCCAAAAGCAACAAGAGGTCTGTGAATTTTCCTATTCTACTGTTGCCTATCTTAGAGCAATTGAATAAGTCTATCCCAACTCCCTTATCAAATAATTTCTAGCAATCATAGCCCCCTGATGTCAACTATAACTTCTAGCAATCAAATAATTTATATTCCAATTCAGTTTCACAAATATGAAGCTATGATTCAGTGGAATTACACTCGGCGAACAATACACAAGCCCCCTGATGTTAGCTATAACTTGCAAGTTTATAAGTTTTCGTATTACTGTAACTAGATAGGCGAATTGAATCACGAACAAATTTGACCCAGCCCATATTTACATCAGTTAAGGTTTCATCTCAAAAATTATGGGAAATTAAACATACCTTATCATATTTTTATCACTTCAAGATGAACCACAAACTTAACCCAAATCTGTAATCTTTCGTCACGCACAGGTGAAATTGAACAGAGGTGACAGGGGAATGAAGAAGAAGGAAGCGGTTATTGAACAGAGCTCTGAAGAGTTAAAAAAAATGGCGGAAGCTAAACGTATTTGGCAGACTTTTTGTATTCTTAGGGTCAAAAAAATAGAGGCAAGCGGTTTATTGAGTTTTGTTTTGAGTGGGTCATGGTTGGTTTCTATTCCGTACAATGCTCTACTACCACGCTTTTTATTTGTGTTGCTATTTCAGCGATTATAAAGGTGTGGCCAACACTTTTTATTAAAGTGTTGCTGTTTAAGCATCTCCCAAGTCGAATCTCTAGTAGTGTAAATACTTTATTGGGAAGCACGAAAAACTACTACCTCCGTCCCAAATTATTTGCTACATAGAGGTTAGGCACAAACAATTGAGGTAGAGCAAATGGTAAGGTTGGTCCACTTTCCATTCGTTAAAGTAACTCATAAAGTACTAATTTTAGTGGGTCTAGTGATTAATTGTAATAGGAAGACAAAAATAAAAGTAATGAGGTGACAAGTATAGTGGGGATCATAACCCAAGAAAGGAAAATGTAGCAAATAAATTGGAACATCCATTTATGATATATTTAGCAAATAATTTGGGACGAAGGTAGTATATTTTAGGTTCAACATTATTTTTCTCTATCGCTTTTGTTATTATATCTAGATCTAGATTCCAGTTCTTACATTTTTGGAACTTTTAATTGATAACAAATGTTTGATTACAAAGCTTGTAATTTATTCTCGATCTATATTCGGTAACTGCATTGGTACTTTCTTTCACTTACTGTAATTTCATTAATCTCATACATGTTGATCATGAATTCTATGTCTAACTTATTTAACGTTTTTTTTGGGTGTTAGGTAGGAGTATCCCGCACCGGTAGTAGGGGCCATCTCTCTCGGGAACTGGAGTCAACTTAATGGATAGACCACTCCAAACTTTGGTTACTCCATTCGCAAGATTCAGGAATCGAACCCCTGACCACTTGTTTACGGGATGAGAGTACTTACCACTCACTTTAACTTCATATAAGTAGCCTATTACCAAGGTGCGGTGATCTATGTACCCAACAAGGGAATGACTGCCTCAGTATCAGGCCCGTAGAAGAGGGGGTGCAAGCAGCCCCTATGCACAAGATCCCCTAATTCATTAGGGCCCCATTAAATAATTCATCAGCCCAAAGTGAATTGCTCATTACTGTATTGCTCATGTAAAGCGAAGACTCGAAGTGGAGGCTTATGAATTGCCACTTACTAGCAATATAAATTAATTAATTATTGACTTTGTATTGTTTCTCACGCCACTTTCTCAATCTCTCCAAGTTTTTTTTCACCTCCCATTTCTACAAACCTTCCATGTCATCCTAATTTTCCAAAAGAACAAATCAAATTAAATTATTGTGTAGTACCCAAATAAACCTAATTAATGGGTTCTATTGATTAGATTCCTGATTTCATGGGATATTTAGTTCATTCTCTTTACGTAACAAATATATCAATGAAAAAAAAATCCCCAAAATAACAACAATTGATTTCAAATGTTCCATGGCTAATATGTTGGTCTTTATAAATGGATAATATTTATTTTACAAAACTATGTGTTACCTAAAGATGCGTATTAATGTTAAAGGTATAAAGGGCCCATTTTTTATTTTAGAACACGGCCCCAAAAAGTTTGAAACAGCCCTGCTTAGTATTGTTTCCCTTTTGAGTTAATTTATCTAGTACTTTTGAATCATTCATGTTAGATTTGCAAAATAAGGCTTTACAGTTTGCCGCATAGGGCATATTTCATATGAGATTTCAGTAGTACGCTGATAAGAGGTTTTTAGTGTGTCGTTAAGGCACTAAGAACCGCTTAGCAAATACAATTTATAAGCCTAACGAGCGACTACTAAGAACGTAGTAACGGCAAGTCAAGGGTCGAACCACAAGGAAATCGGGATTGACTAAAGTCCACTAAGTCTAAAACAACCAAAGTGAAGGGTTTTTAGGGGGTTTAAGATTGAGTAAGTTACCGACTAATTAACTAGCTAATGAATACCGACTAATAATTAAATAGGAGAATAAATATGATAGAGAAAACACTATAGCTTGGGTTACTCGCATGAACTCGGGCAAGACACGACACAAATGCAACTACGAAGCTATAGGGATTAACATGCAAGGTTAAGTTTCCCTCTAAAGTCCTTGAGTCCTCTCTCGAATGGTCCTCAAGAGTAATCAATTAATCAATCGACTAAATCCTCTCTCGAATGGTCTTTAGCCAATTGATTAATAGATTCAATTTGATTGTAAAACCCCTAAATAGGATCCTCTTAATTTATACCCAATATCTTGGTCTAGAAATTAAGTTGATTCATGGGAATGACTAGACAACAACAATCAATTAAGAGTAATTGAAATCTAAGACCTAGCATAAACTTGATCAAGGTCTACCCTAAGGTGTCAAAACACCAAGAACAATGCATATTAGACATGAATAAAGCAATTACAAGAACATCTACATTAAGCCGTAATTCATTCTTTCACCCAAACCCTAGATTAGGAACTACTCACTAACCATGGATTCTAAGAAATTAATATCTAATAAATTCAACATCATAAACGAAGTAATAAAATTAAAGAATAGAGATTGAAGAGAAATTACTTGAATTAATTAACGAATTCGATCTTCAAGATGAAAACAATGGAGTAAACTAGTGTTTAGAGAGAGTTTAGGGCTAAGAGAGAGTAATTAGAAACTAAGAGTAATAGGTAATGTCGAAAACTAAGCTCAGAAAACTAATTAATAGACTCATTAATGTTTGACGGACAAAACGGGTCAAAGCCCAAAAGCAGGTCCACACGGTCGTGTCAAAAACGGCACGACCGTGTAGTCCTGTTACAAAATTTCTCAGCGCTCTTTCAAAGTTACTGCTTCAGTGTAGAACCTACTACACGGTCGTGTCCAAATGGACACGACCGTGTAGCCTTGGCATCCAAAACCTTCACAAAGTCATCACATCTACTGTTTGTGTGCTCGAAACACTACACGGTCGTGTCCAATGTGACACGACCGTGTAGACCTAATGCTCAATACTCTTCTCAGAATGACCAAACCTACTGTCTGCGTACCCAAATGAATACACGGTCGTGTTGGACACGACCGTGTAAACCTGACGTTCAACATCCTTCACTTGGCAGTTGCAAACTGTTTCCCCAAGTGAAAAGCTACATGGTCGTGGCCAATTCCACACGACCGTGTAGAGCTGCTTCAATGCCTCCCAAGCTCTAGCTTCCATCCACGGGTCTCTAAATACCCAAAGTGCTCCAAATACCTGTTAGTTAGTCTGAAAATCATCCAAAACAACTAAACGAGTAGTGAAGCAATCATTAAGCTCAAAGTAACCAAAACCATGCAATGCAAGACTAAAATGCTCTAAATCTATATGAATCGACACTAAAAATACAGCATGGATAAGAACAATAAAGTGCTTATCAAACTCCCCCAAGCTAGTCCAATTGCTTGTCCTCAAGCGAACAAACGATAGACATAGAAAAGAGTTCTATGACCCCCTAACAATGATACGCATGCCAAGATGTATAATATAGACCTTCAAACGTTTCCAACATCAAATGCAAAACACCATCAAGCCTCAAAGTTTATGGCACAAGAAAAAGCAACCGATCTTACCACAAGTTCTCCCCCAAACTTGGCTCAGTCATATAGATAGTAGATCTCACTTTAGTCGTGCGCACTTCACTCGTGTGTTTAAATAGGTCAAATGAACGCTCAAGGCTCAATTCCATCGACTATATCCTACCATAAGCTTGCATATCATCTTACTCTGCATCGCATAAGGACCAAAGTTCGCATCAAGAATCAAGAGGACTTAGTCAAGGTTGTAATGTAGGCTTAAGGTGAGGGTGTGGTATCATTTTGGATCGTGGTGTTAAAGAGGGGAAAGTGAAACTTCCAACTCGGCACCTTTCTAAGAGAACAAAACCAACCCTACTCAATTGTAGACACTCAACACAACCTATTTCAAGCACTCCTTCAATTATAGCATCTCAATCTCCCTTATTGCAAATTTTGAACACACCACCAATCCTTTTTCTTTGATTTTTCACTTTCTTTTGCATCAAGGATTTTTTCAAAATTTCCCTTTTTTATTTTATTTTATTTTTGTGAATTGTGGTGATTAAAGATGGAAGTAGAAAATGGGAACTCCAATAGTGTGGGAAGGAGGCGAACTCAAACAGCACATGAAATCTAGCTAAAACAAAGCCGAATAAATCACAACAAGTCACAACAAAGCCGAACACCAACACCAAGTCATCTCTCATAACACCCATCAACATGTATTACCTCATCTAAGTAGCTTCACAATCCCCTAGGTAAGGAAATGAGTAATAGGCTAAAGATGTGGTTAACAAAGAAAACAGGCTTAGGCTCACAGGGGCTTCAAAGAAGGATAAATAGGTGTGGGTGGCCTTTGTCAATGTAGCTCAAGTAACAAGAAAGCCTCAATCATATTCAAGATGCACACAAGTCAAGCGAATTCAAGGAGAATCAATGCAAGTTCTAGAGGATATTCATGAGGGAAGAGCAACACACAACAAGTAGATAAGACTGAAAAGATGTCAGTCTATAAGGCTATAAAAACATGCTCTCACAAAGGATAAAGCTACCAACATCAGTCGAGCCGCACAAGAGGGAGACCAATCATACCACAACCCGACAATTCCTTGACCTACTAGAGACTATCAAAGCATTTCCTTTTTTTTTTTAGTTTTCAGGTCATCAAAAAGAATACATGCGTATCAAGGGCAAGGTCCAGTCGTAAATGCAATCTATATGCTCATGCAATGCTAGAGAAATAATCTACATGCACCCTAAACATGATACTAAAAATGCAACTAAAGTAAACTATATATACATCCTCCCCCAAGCTAAACTACACCGTGTCCTCACTGTGAAAAGTCTAATGAGATCATAAGCAAGGGGGGAAAGAATCCGGACTCACTGGTCGGGAGGGGGTGGGAGCTAGAGCTACCGGGGTACCAACCACTATGCCTACCCCAGTCCTGCAGATCAGAGCGAAGTCCTCGGAACTCCGAGGTCATCGCAGAGACACTGTCCTGCAAGGACAGGTAGTACTGCTGAGTGGTGGTCTGGGACTCCTGTAGAGAATGGACCTCTGACCTGAGGGACTGAAAGTCCGTGCGTAAACCGCCCATCCCCTGTTGGAGGTTAGCCAGCTGCTGCTCCATAGAAACAAACACCCCTTGTGGGGCCTGAGCACCATGTGCTCTCTCTCCTGCTTCTTCTCCTTCTTCTCCTCTTCCATCAACTTCCATCTCGGCCTCAACACCCTCTATGCCCTGTGGAGGCCACTCATAGTCAGGCTCAAAAATCAAGTTTGCCTGATCATAGATGGGGGTTTTGGAAGGATCCGAAAGGATAGCATAATTGTGATGATTGACCTTCCAGATATACCCTCCATTCGGGCCCAATGACGAGATCCACCCCATAGTCTGAAATTAACTGAGGTCAAGCAGAGTGGATCCTGGGACAGGCTGAAAATCTGCACAATCAATGCCACGGGAAAGAGCAATCAAAGTAATCATCCCCCCCACCAAGATGTCGTCGGTCGCCCTCCGGGCTACATCCTCAAGGTGCTCCATCAACCAAGCCCCGAGGTTCAACCTAGTGTCTCCTATAGTCATGTGGTAGAGGAAGTACAGCTCACGTCCAGTAACTACACCCATGCTATCCCCCTTGGCGAAGATGGTGGTGCTAATCACCCTATGGGATACCCTAAACCCCGGACTCACAACATGGGAGGCCTTGGCCGAGCTAGGGATATAAGGAGAACGGGCAGTCAATTGTTGCCAAAAGAACTGCTCATTGTAGGAAGACACCCACGCACTCTTGGGCCCGATGACCCCACCCTTCGGCCACCCAAATGTGTCATTCACCGCCCCTATGTTCATGGTATAGGTCCAGCCAAGGAGGTTGAATGTCATGGTCCTAGGGTTTCGGCTTCCTTCCGCTCTACGAACGAAAAGAGTGGAGAGGAACTCCAAGGTGAGATTTTTGTAAGTGTAGGCGTGTAAGTTGAGCCAATTCGTCCACCCAACCCCATAAAAAAGTTGTTGAACGTCACCTTGAACCCATAGGGTCGCGGTGGCGTTCGCATCATAAAACTTGGTTGGGCGAATGTTCCTCCTAGAAAGTCGCATGAAAGCTCTTAGGTGGTCGGGGTTTGTGAAGTTAATCCCGAGGGTGTCAATTTATGGAGGGTGAATGGGGGGTGGAGGTGGTGGTGGTGATTGGTTGCGGAGATTTGAAGTGCTAGTTTGCCTTGCCGGGTTCCTACGGCTGCTAGAGGCCATTATGTCAATGCAATGTCAAGCAAATGGTCAAACAATCACACAAAGCACAACAAACCCCAACAACTCACAACAAGTCACAACAACAACCCACAATAAGATGAACCTCACCAAAGAGCAAACAACACAACTCAATTCAAACCCAATCTAATGTCAACTAGCAACAAACCACAATTTAAAACCAATCTTCAATAAATTTCAAACAAAGAGTAAGAAATCGAGAGAGGAAAGTGTATACCGATCTAAATGTGGGAGTAAATCCCGCAAATGAACTTCCGGCAGTGGTAGATGATGGGGTTGAGTGTAGATTTTCCTCCAATTGCAAAAAAACCACTAATCAAGCACTTTCCCCACATAGGAGAAGTTAGGGTTTGTGAAATTTTGGTTTGTGGAGGAGAAAAGGATGAATGGAGGTAAGTGATGAAGGATTGAGAAGGTATGAGTGATTTTAATGGTGGATTGGAGGTGAGTGAGTGAGTAATGAGGGAGATTGGAGTAGAGATGGAGAGGTTTTGAGTGAGAGAGGGAGAGGGGGTTCGAAAATATTGAAGGTGGAAATATGGAGAACAACCCCTTTGCCCGTGTTTAATGTCACCGCAAATAGGGGCACACGGTCGTGTCGATTTTAACACGACCGTGTAGCCTAATTTGTCACGAGGCAGGAACTTTTGAACCGCAGAGCTACACGGTCGTGTCAATTACGACACGGTCGTGTAGACCTGCAGTTCTGCTTCCTCCTTCATTCATTTTTTTTTTTTGATTTGCCTTCCCCTTTTTTTTTCTCTTTCTCTTTTTTTCTCTTTTTTTTTTAAAGCAGTAAACTAGACTAAAAAAATAAAAGAAAAATAATATAAAAAATGAAAGAAAAGAAAATAAACTACCTAGTCCTAAAAGAAATGCTTGGGTTGCCTCCCAAGAAGCGCTTCTTTAAAGTCATTAGCTTGACTAAGAGGACTCACCTCTCAATGATGGTGCTCGGGTGAGCCAAGTATCAAACATCCCACGAAACCAATGACATGGTTGTCGTGGTAGAGCTTCAAGCGTTGGCCGTTAACCAAAAAGGGCCGCTCATCCCCTACAATCTCATATGCTCCATAGGGGGTAGTCTTCACTACTTCAAATGGCCCCGACCACTTTGATTTAAGTTTTCCAGGGAAGAGCTTAAGCCTTGAGTTAAACAACAAGACTTTGTCGCCAACCCAAAATTCCCTTTGTTGTATCCTTTGGTCGTGCCAATTTTTTGTTCGCTCCTTGTACAAACGCGAACTCTCATAAGCATCAAAGCGGAGCTCCTCTAGTTCAACGAACTTCTCCTTTCGAGCCTCCCCCTCCAAAGTAATATCTATGTTGAGCTCTTTGATTGCCCACCAAACCCGATGTTCAAGTTCAACGGGCAAGTGACAACCCTTACCATACACAAGTCGATAGGGGGTGGTGCCTATAGGGGTTTTGAAAGCGGTGCGAAGAGCCCAAAGTGTATCATCTAGCTTCAAAGACCAATCCTTCTTAGTCTTGTTCACTACTCTCTCAAGCACATTTTTCACCTAACGATTTGAAACCTCTACTTGGCCTTCAGTTTGGGGATGGTATGGAATTCCCACCTTATGATTCACCCCATATTTCTTCAAAAGAGCTTCCAATTGCTTCTTAGCAAAGTGCGAACCTCCATCACTTATCAACACACGAGGCACCCCAAATCTAGGAAAAATCATCTTCTTCAAGAGCTTCATGACAACCTTGTGATCGTTGGTGGGGGAAGCGATCGCTTCAACCCACTTGGTCACGTAGTCCACCGCTACAAGAATGTACATATTCCCCATAGATGGCACGAAGGGTCCCATGAAGTCCACTCCCCACACATCAAAGGGCTCAACCTCAAGAATATTTTGTTGCGGCATCTCGTTCCTCTTGGTGATCCAAGCGCTTCATTGACACCTATCACAACTCAAGACAAATCCCCTAGCATCCTTTTGCATGTGAGGCCAAAACAAGCCACTTTGGAGCGCCTTAGCAACAGTTTTACCCGCTCCACCATGTCCTCCACATGCCAAAGTATGGCAATGATTCAAAACAGAATGAATATCATGATTGGGCACACACCTCCTAAAAACCGAGTCAGCACATCTCTTGAACAATAGAGGGTCGTCCCAATAGTATCTACATACCTCCTTGAAGAACCTCTTCCTTTGCTGAGAAATAAGACCATGAGGTTCAATCCCACAAGCCAAGTAGTTCGCAAAATCCGCGAACCATGAGACCTCATTATTTATGATAGCAAGGAGGTGTTCTTCCTTCAAATCATCATTGATGGGGGCCTCCTTCAGATCCGCATCTCTCTCATCAAAGGAGAGGCGAGAGAGATGGTCAGCAACCAAATTTTCCATCCCCTTCTTCTCCTTCATCTCAAAATCAAATTTCTGAAGAAGTAGGACCCACCTAATGAGCCTTGGCTTTGCATCCTTTTTGCTCATTAAGTATCGGACCGCAGAATGGTCCGTGTAGACAATAGCCTTATTGCAAGTCAAGCATGAAGGGAACTTATCAAATGCAAACACCACGGCTAACATCTCCTTTTCCGTAGTGGCATAGTTCTGTTATGCATCATCCAAAGTCCTACTTGCATAGGCTATCACATGGAGCTTTCCTTCCTGTCGTTGCCCAAGTACAACTCCCACTGCAAAGTCACTAGCATCACACATTAGTCCAAAAGGAAAGCTCCAATTAGGAGCTCGCACAAAAGGAGCAGAAGTAAGGGCTCTTTTTAAAGTTTGAAAAGCCTCCATGCAAGACTCATCAAATCTAAATTCAACTTCCTTTTGAAGTAGATTCGTCAATGGTTTGGCAATTTTTGAAAAATCCTTGATGAAACGCCGGTAAAAACCCGCATGTCCAAGGAAAGCACGAACTCCCGTCACCGAATTTGGTGGCGGGAGTTTCTCTATTACCGAAACCTTTGCCGGATCTACCTCAATGCCTTTACTAGACACTTTATGACCAAGCACAATACCATCTTCGACCATGAAATGACACTTTTCCAATTCAATACTAGGTTCGTCTTTTGACACCTTTTCAACACAAGTTCAAGATTAGCAAGACAAGTGTCAAAAGAGGAACCACACACACTAAAATCATCCATGAAAACCTCAATAGAGTCCTCCAACATGTCGGAAAAGATCGCCGTCATACACCTTTGAAAAGTAGATGGGGCATTACACAAATCGAAAGCCATCTTTCGATAAGAGAATGTCCCATATGGACAAGTAAAGGTGGTTTTCTCTTAGTCATCCAGATGAATCGGAATTTGAAAGAATCCGGAATAACCATCAAGAAAACAAAAGTGTGAATGACGGGCAAGCCTTTCCAACATTTGGTCAATAAAAGGGAGGGGGAAATGATCTTTTCGGGTGGACATATTCAATTTCATGTACAAACTCTCCACCCAGTCACAGTTCTAGTAGAAATAGTTTCCCCTTTCTCATTCTCAACAATAGTCATGCCTCCTTTCTTAGGAACCACGTGAATCGGGCTCACCCATTTGCTATCGGAAATAGCATAAATGATTCCCGCGTCATGCAATTTCATGATCTCCTTTTTCACTACCTCTTTGATGTTGGGATTAAGTTTTCTTTGAGGCTCAATAGAGGAGGCTTTACTATCGGTGAGATGGATACGATGCATAGCAAGAGAAGGACTTATCCCCTTAAGGTCATCAATCGAGTACCCAATGACATCCCTATATTTTCTCAATATCTCAATCAACTTAGATACGGAGATGTCATCAAGTGCTGAATTGACAATAACGGGATAAGCACATTCATCATCAAGGAAAACATATTTAAGGGAGGGGGGAAGGGGTTTGAACTCTATCTTGGGAGGAGGCTTAGAACTCTCCTCCTTAGCAACGAAAGTGGCTAGGACCTCAAATCCCGATCCAAGTGTGTTCTCAACGGTTGCACCATCGAGGAGCATAGAGAACTCGTTCACCTCTTTCATATCTAAGCTCGGATCCTCCGTGATAGATGCATAGAGCTCATCCCCAGTGTGTACTTCCCTCTCAAATCCCTCCCTCTCACTCTCCACATGACTAACTCGGAAAACCCTCTCTATCATAGGTTTCCTCAATGTCTTGGAGAACTTAAAGACAACCTTCTCATTGGCGACTCAACAGTGATGGTGTCATTCCTACAATTTATCACGACGCCCAATGTCTTAAGAGCCTCCCTTCCAAGAATGAGAGGAGTTTCGGGATCCTCCTCCATATCCATGACCACAAAATCACAAGGCACAAACACATGCCCAACTTGGATTGGAACATCTTCCAACTCCCCATGCGGGACCCTAACTGTTCGGTCCGCCAATTGAATCGTCTTCCTCGAAGGAAGAAGAGGGAAATGAAGGTGCTTGGCTATGGAGAGAGGCATCAAACTCACACTTGCCCCCAAATCGGCCAACGCACCCTTAGGCTCAAAGTCTCCTATCTTCACGGGCAATGTAAAACTTCCCGGATCTCTTTGCTTCTTGGGCATAGCACGTTGCACAAGAGCACTCACTTGGTATGGCAACGTAATGAGCTCATCCTCTAGCTTCCGCTTATTGGAGAGGATCTCCTTCAAGAACTTTGCATAAGCCGGCATTTAAGACATGGCCTCAAGGAATGGGATGTTGATTTGAAGGATCTTCATGACGTTCAGGAACTTAGTGAACTTGTCGCTCAACTTCCTCTCCACTAACCTTTGAGGATATGGGACCGATGGCACATAGGTCTTAGGTGGAGGAGGTGTTGCCAATGGAGCTTTGTCAACATCTTGCTCATGAGTCTCCTCTTCTCTTCTTTCTACATCAACTTCTCTCTCCATTTCATCCCCTTGAGCATCATTCTCAACTTCCTCAACTTCATTTCTCTCACTCTCATAGGGCATCGTGGGGCCCTCATAGTTCGTCCCCGACCTCAAATGGATGGCTTTGGCTTGATGAAGGTTAGGGTTGGGAATGGTTTGGCTTGGAAGTTGATGTGTGGGGTTAGAAGGGTTCTTCTCGGCCACTTGAGCTAATTGGGTTTCAAGCATTTTGTTGTGAGCTTGTAACTCTTGAAACCTTTGGTCATTGCTTTGAAGAGTTTGGGTGATGGTTTGGAGTTGTTGGAGAATTAGGGAGGTAGGGTCGGAGGATGTAGTAGGTTCGGGATTTGGCTTAGGAAATGGTGGGTTTTAAGGGCCTTTTTGGAAGTTGGATCTTTGATGAGGGGCTTGGTAAGTGTTAGAGTTTTGAGAGGAGGATCCACCTTGATTGTAGCTTTGAGTAAACCCTTGTTGACGTTGGCTAAAGCCTTGTTGAGGTTGATTCCACCCTAATTGAGGTTGGTTGTAGCCTTGGTTGTAGCCTTGTTGAGGTTGTCTCCACCATCCTTGTTGATTGCTCCTATAACCTTGGTTACCTTGATACCCCTCTCCTCTACTATTCATTGCCGCCACATGCTCTGACTGAGATCCTCCACAATAAGTGGTATCGTGGTTTGTACCACCACAAATGTCACAAGAGAAAGCATTCACTTGTAAGGTACTAGATGATCCAAGGGTGATCTTTGAGAGCTTCTTGTCAAGTTGATCCATCTTCGCTTCAATTTGGTCCATTGGGTCCAACTCAAACTTTCCACCCTTCTTAGGTTGAGCACCTCTCCTTCTTCCACCCCATGAGTAATTCTTGATCACTTCTTCTATGGTGGCCTCTAATTGGTCTTGCGGGATCTTAGAAAGTTGACCTCCCGCTCCAGCATCTAGGTTGGCACGTGACATAGGATCTAGACCATCATAGAAGACCCTCATCAGTAGGTTTTGATTGAACTCATGGTGAGGGCACGAACGAATCAATTCCCTAAACCTTTCCCAAGCCTCCGCAAGTGTCTCATCACAATCTTGCTCAAAAGTGGAGATTTGCCTCCTAATATCTGCGGTCTTTGACTCTGGGAAATACTTCTTCAGAAAAGCCAATGTAACCTGCTCCCATGTAGTGAGGGAGTTAGCAGGCAAACTCTTGAGCCAAGACTTTGCCTTTTCGGAAAGAGAAGAACGGAAGAGATGCATCTTGATGTAATTTGGAGATACATCATTTGTTGTTATCATAGCACAAATCTCCAGATATCGATCAAGATGATCAAGGGGATCCTCATCCGACCCTCCACAAAATTGCTCTGCTTTCACCATCCATGTGAATTGAGGGTGAATGCTGAAATTTGTAGTGGTTGTGGGGAGCCGAATTCCACCCTGTAAAACATAGGACCCCGGATTTCCGAAATCCCTGAAAAGTTGTCCATTTTCCTCACCCATGTCTGATTCACTTTCACTTGTAGAACTTGAGATTGGTGAAGCTGGTGCAGAACTCAAAGTCAACCGTTCCCAAACTCAAATAACAACACAGTCTTAACAAAAGAAAAAAAAATCACTCAAGCAATACTAAACTCAAGTAAACTTTAATCAATAGCACAATTTCCCCGGCAACGGCGCCGTTTTGATAAGAGGTTTTTAGTGTGTCGTTAAGGCACTAAGAACCGCTTAGCAAACACAATTTATAAGCCTAACGAGTGACTACTAAGAATGTAGTAACGGCAAGTCAAGGGTCGAACCACAAGGAAATCGGGATTGACTAAAGTCCACTAAGTCTAAAACTACCTAAGTGAAGGGTTTTTAGGGGGTTTAAGATTGAGTAAGTTACCGACTAATTAACTAGCTAATCAATACCGACTAAGAATTAAATAGGAGAATAAATATGATAGAGAAAACACTAGAGCTTGGGTTACTCGCATGAACTCGGGCAAGACACGACACAAATGCAACTACGAAGCTATAGGGAATAACATGCAAGGTTAAGTTTCCCTCTAAAGTCCTTGAGTCCTCTCTCGAATGGTCCTCAAGAGTAATCAATTAATCAATCGACTAAATCCTCTCTCGAATGGTCTTTAGCCAATTGATTAATAGATTCAATTTGATTGGAAAACCCCTAAATAGGATCCTCTTAATTTCTACCCAATCTCTTGGTCTAGAAATTAAGTTGATTCATGGGAATGACTAGACAACAACAATCAATTAAGAGTAATTGAAATTTAAGCCCTAGCATAAACTTGATCAAGGTCTACCCTAAGGTGTCAAAACACCAACAACAATGCATATTAGACACGAATAAAGCAATTACAAGAACATCTACATTAAGCCCTAATTCATGCTTTCACCCAAACCCTAGATTAGGAACTACTCACTAACCATGGATTCTAAGCAATTAAGATCTAATAAATTCAACATCATAAATGAAGCAATAAAATTAAAGGATAGAGATTGAAGAGAAATTACTTGAATTAATTAACGAATTCGATCTTCAAGATGAAAACAATGGAGTAAACTAGTGTTTAGAGAGAGTTTAGGGCTAAGAGAGAGTAATTAGAAACTAAGAGTAATAGGTAATGTCTAAAACTAAGCTCAGAAAACTAATTAATAGACTCATTAATGTTTGACGAACAAAACGGGTCAAAGCCCGAAAGCAGGTCCACACGGTCGTGTCAAAAACGACAAGACCGTGTAGTCATGTTACACAAATTTCTCATTGCTCTTTCAAAGTTACTGCTTCAGTGTAGAAACTACTACACGATCGTGTCCAAATCGACACGACCGTGTAGCCTTGGCGTCCAAAACCTTCACCAAGCCTTCACAGCTACTGTTTGTGTGCTCGAAACACTACACGGTCGTGTCCAATGTGACACGACCATGTAGACCTAATGCTCAATACTCTTCTCAGAATGACCAGACCTACTGTCTGCGTACCCAAATGACTACACGGTCGTGTCCAAAGTGACCCGACCGTGTAGACCTGACGTTCAACATCCTTCACTTGGCAATTGCAAACTGTTTCCCCAAGTGAAAAGCTACACGGTCGTGGCCAATTCCACACGACCGTGTAGAGCTGCTTCAATGCCTTCCAAGCTCTAGCTTCCATCCACGGGTCTCTAAATACCCAAAGTGCTCCAAATACCTGTTAGTTAGTCTGAAAATCATCCAAAACAACTAAACGAGTAGTGAAGCAATCATTAAGCTCAAAGTAACCAAAATCATGCAATGCAAGACTAAAATGCTCTAAATCTATATGAATCGACACTAAAAATGCAGCATGGATAAGCACAATAAAGTGCTTATCATACGCAAATTGATTATTGACCATGTTCGAGCAGTTAGGTAATGTTTGAACGACACGGTGTTCAAGAGAACGTTTGAGCCCTAAATAAATATATTGTCTCATCAGGTGTCACTATTTGTCCATGCAATCTGGAATTACATGCATAGTGATCCATTAACTTGGCCTATATTATAAGGTTCACTCCATCAATATATGTTGCACTATTAAATTAGTTATATAAACATCGACTTCTCTTATTAATTTGTACTAGTCTAATTTACTTAGATTAGTATAGTTCTCTTGTTGTGTTTCGACATGCTTGTCCGAGTACATAGTAGGAAGTCTTGTAGGGTTTAAATCTGATAGGCTACAACAACCCTATCATTAGACAATGAACTAATTATTCCAATAATCATCCCTCACTACTTGTAACCCTACTGAAGGTCCAAAATTTTCAAATGAAATGTAATAAATGGATAACAAAGTTAGTTACATGCAAATTTACGAATAACATAAAACCATGCAACTCTTCTAAACATCAATAAAAAGATAGAATACATAACATCTTTCTCAATATATTAGAGTACACCCAATGGATGACCAAATATGGGTCATAAGAAGAGAGAAAGAAGTTTATGCTAAAAAATATTAATAAAAGGGGGTAAAACAGGGAGAGAAGCCCATTGCAATCTATCGCCAAAATTGGCCAAGCTGTCACGCGTGAATATGGACAAAAAATGTCATTCATGCTGAGCATACCCAATGGCTATAATTCTCTCAGTAATTAATTGTGTGTTACAAGAGATTCGAATGGCTATAAGTTTTACAAAGTACAAAAAAAATAAAGTTATACAAACGTTCTTAACTTTTTATTCTCTATAAATAGAGTCCAAATTTGAGGTATTTCCACACACTTTTTATTTTGAGTTGCAATTAAGAAGTAATTAGATACGCTTAGGAACATATTTTTTAAGTCTTTAATATCTTGCAAATTAGACGTTTTGGCATCTTTACATATGGATCTTTTTATCCCGATAACAGAAATAAAATTTAATAACATACGACTAATGATAAATTTACCATATTAACATTTACTCAAAAAAAGCTATTATTTTAATTACCAACGTATAAGTAATTAATTGTGGGCTAGAAGAAGAGCGAATATATGGTGGGGTATGACAAAAGGTAGGAGAGAGAAAGTGATGGCCAAAAAAACAAGATCAACCATTGAGTCTGATTGATAATAGTTAGATTGTGAGATTGTCATCAATGAGGTGGAAGGAAGAGAAACTAATTAAATAATTGATGACCAAAAAAATTTGGCCAACCAATGGGTTCACTCTTATATGAAAATAGGGTTCTTCTCACATCAATGTGACAATATCCTTACTATCATATTAGGCAAAATACTAGTTGTATACTTGTATTAAGTGGTGTTGGATGGGTGAAAATAGAAGTACAAGAGTAAAAGCACGAGACATGGTGAGAGAAAGTTGGGGTTAGGGTATAGAAGGAAACTGAAAGAAAAATATGGCAATGGGTAGGGGTAATAACGAGGTTATATAATAGAGAGTGTATTATGTCAGACGCGTTACATCATAATATTTGGTCAGATCGCTTTAACTGAAACTCTAACCAATTCAACTGAAACCCAAAATTCAATAATTGAACTGAAATGAATAATTTAAGATTCAACTGAAACAAATCAAAACTTAACTAAATAAAACAACACTACAACCGAAAAAGAATATAAATAATATCATGAAGATATACAAAATCCATGAAATAAATATGTAACTGAAACAAAGCACAAAGACAAAAGAAAAGCTAAGTAAACAAACAAAAAACTAACTGAAACAAAAGTAAAACTAATTGAAACAAAAATACAATGCAACTGAACTTAAATTGTATTGAGCTCACCCGTCTGATACTAAACATTCGATCAAACAATCTGACCCAATACTTTCGCTAAATAATAAGGCCTTAGAAACATCAATTTAAATATTTCCATATAGCATATACTAGTAGAAATTTGTTTATTCAACAAAAACTTGTTTTTTTATCCAGGGCCAATTGTTAATGTTTTCTAGTCAACGAAATTGTTACATTCGTGAATACATTATTTTCTTTGGCCATTGAATCTTTAACGATATTCTTAAATCGATAAAATACCTCTTCTATTATACCTTCTCCAAAATGACTAATGAGTAAGTACTCTAACACGGCTCTCACACATTGAGTAAAATCATTGTGGTCGAAGGCCTTCTTGTCTGAATTCTTATATTGATGTTCATCTGGTTTCCAACTAACTTCCGAAAAATGAACTTGATTAAGATTGAATGAGTCTTCTTTTGCCACCAAAAAACTTAGCTCTGCTTCTGACGGAGCGAACATAGGCAAGTTGAAAGTATATAGCATCTCTTTCTCAATAAAACCCTGTACGATTCATGATTAATATATGCAATAATATTACAATAACAGTTGATTAATAATAGGCTTGTCAAAAATCCACCTGACCTAATGCCTGAATTTAATCCTTCTCGAAAATTCTTTTTTTAACCAAAAGTTTTCTGAACCAAACCTAATATACCAAATTCGAAATGCCTGAAAAAATTGGATCTAAACTGATCGAAGTCATTTTTAATTTGAGTGATCAGAAAATCATCGTATTTCAGTTAATCAATGAGATTTTTGTAATTTTTTGTGGTAGTTTGGATAATTCCATTGAATTTCAATTGCAATTACTTACATGAGTTGAATTATTCATCAACTACTATTATAAGTTTAATAGTCATTCTAACACATTTCTAGATAAAATATTTAAACAAAGGGTTCTTGTTTAATTTTCAAACCGAGGAAGGAAAATCAAAAGAGCGTTAAAAATTGTCTAACCCATTCGGTGAATTCAAACCAAAATGCAAACATTGTTTGAGTTGAAGCCAATCTTTAATTGCCGACCAAATGTAGCACGAACCTCAAATCATTTAACTTAACCTAACCCAGTTGACAAATTGATAGGTCCGAGTAATAATAATGATGATGATGATTTGGCTTTGCTTTGGTAGATAGTATACACATCTATATTTAATTGTAATAATGACGTGAACAAAATTTGTTTTTGTATTTTAAGTATAATAATCCCAAAATTCTTTACTCATTCTACTAAATTAGTTGGCATCCACAATATAATTAGTTGATCAAGTAAATACTTTCCTGCTTTTAGATAAGCCTGATTGATATATTTCAAAATAATATTCCTAGGAGAATAGTTTTTCTATTACATACTAGATTTCTATGCACGCGATGCGTGCGACAATAATTTTATTATGAAATTTCATAATCTACAGTAAATAATTTCATGGATAGTCGCATCTTACCATAACTTTTCATACTTTTAGAAACTCCCATCTTAATGAATTTTTTTTAAAATTCCACCTACCATTTACAATTCTATTAAAAACTCCCACCACTTAACGGTTTTTGTCAAATTTCATTAACAAAACCGTTAAGTGGGTCCCATATATACATTTTGTTAGCAAAATAGAACTTGAAATAATTGTAATTCTTTTCAAATAGTTGTAATTCGGCAAATGTGTTGAGAATTTGCCCTTAAATTGATGAAATTGACTTCAATTTCAACGTAAACTGATAATAAAATGCATACGTGGGGGCCACTTCACGGTTTTGTTAACGGAATTTAACAAACATCATTAAATGGTGGGAGTTTCTAATAAAATTTGGAATGATAGGTCGAATTTAAAAGAAAAATTCATTAAGGTGAGAGTTTCTAAAAACGTGAAAAATTTAGGTGTTTTCAACAAAAAATTCCTAATTTTATTTGCATACGATATGTGTTTTGGCTACTGTAACATGATAAAATGTGAAGGTACACAACATATTTTGTTTTCAAGCTAAATTTATTTTGGCTCATTTTTCTTTGAAAACATCCCTTACTCTTCCCCCCATCAACTACAACTTTTGTTTTCAAGCTTAACATTCTCAACTATAGTACTACAAAATCAATTAGCTTCAACATATTTTGTTTGTGCTAACAAAAAATTCATATAGCTTCATAATCAATATATTTTGTTTTCAAGCTAAATTCATTCTTAGAGTTTGTGCAATTTTTTGTTATAGCTTTAACTTCCTTGATTTAATTTTTTTTTGTGTCGACCCCCTTTTCGCTTATATTAAAGAGATTAATATCTATTTTTTGTATTTTTTCTTAAACAGTGTGAAAACTGCCAATGTTTTTATAAAATGGAATGGACGAAATATTACATGGATTCCCTTTTTTTTCTTTTTACTACCTCTGTTTCACAATAAATGCATCATTTTCACATTGGGTATTATTCAGAATTTAGACTTTGGTTGGCTTTGGTGAATTACATTTTAGGAAAAAACATAATCATGTGGGATCTTGTTAGATTTGTCTCAATGTGTATTTTTTTTACATCCACTTTTTATAATTTTTACTTATTAATAATTGAATATATTAATGTTTAAAATATTGCATAGGCAAGCGTGAAAAGTACAAATGATGCATCTATTATGAAAGAGAGGAAGTATATCTTTTTCCTTCCTGTTAAATTTAAAATGAAACCGATGAAGTATGTTTAAAATATTAATAATCATCCAAAAATATAAATATTAAGTAACTTAAATGACAGTTTACTTCATGCTAGACAAAGAGGTATACCTCAACCACCATGTCGTTGAGAACCATAGCAAGAATGTCCCACGAGAAATAAGATTCCTTGCAATATTGTTCATTGCTTTTCCTTCCTACTAGCGTCAGTACAATCATGCCTCCTGCTATTACTTCTTCTGAGCGACACCTTAGAAAGGTCCAAAAGTCATTTTCAAATTGTTCATAGTATGCTTTAAACACCTGAGGCGGGCTGGTTTTTGCAATGTGAACATTTCCATTGTTGTCTTCTATGCCCTTTGGGACCTACACATCCATAATTATCAAACACCAAAACTTTGTCTGATTAAAAAACACAAGTCACAATTTCAATGCTGAATATTTTGAATTTTTCAGTAAAATGTCATCCCACAGTTTATTTTATGTTAGTGGTTGTTTGGTTGAAGTGTTGGAATGGAAACGAAAGAGAAAAAAAGAGTGCAACGCATAAAAGAATAATCATCTCATCGTTTACCGACAGTCCAACAGAGGTGAGAAAAGGGAACGATGGTCTTTTATCTCATCGTCCATCACCGTTGTGGCCGCTACATCTAGGTTCATGTTATCCCATTGCTGAACACATGTGAGTACCCCACATGGGAGAAAGGAGGGAGAGACAAAACTACCATATTAGCCTAGGAGTTACTCCTCCTATCACCATATGGTCTTAGGATGGAACCTCCTTGACCTTGTAAGTGGATCAAATTCTCCTCCTCCTTGTTGAGTTACCCAGACCCAATTTCTAATCAATCTAAAAATTAACATGGTATTAGAGCCCAGGTTGTGGGTCTCTTCTAAACTAGGTATTAAGCGATTGGAAAGGGTTTGCCCCGATAGGATGTCCAGCCCCTAAGAGGATTGTTTTTTATTACTCCTTGGCCTTGTAAGTGGATCGAATTCTTCTCCTCCTTGTTGGGTTACCCATGCCCATTTCTAATCAATCTAAAAATTAACAGTTCATATACATGTCGTATGTAAATGAAGATTCTGGTGGCTAAGCCCGAAGCGCTCGGTGGGCCGGCTGGGTGAATTCGAGGCGAAAAGGTGCTTTAGTGGCCTTGTTATTGGCGTCAGCGTCAATGAAGATGGCTAGTGGTCTGGTATAGTTGTTGTCATATATTACCGACGCTGGATAGAAATGCGATGGGAGAAATGGGTGTGGATGTGTGGTGGTCTTGGTGGATGAGGGAGTAAATAAAGTATGACATTTGTTATTTTTGGGGTGAGTGGAGTTTCATTTGAGCATAGCCTTGTGGAGGATAGAGCCGTCTCGAACGTTTTCAGGAAACCCTAGCGAAAAGTGTAATGATGGCTTTCATGTACAAGAAATATGTATTCATAAAGATATAATTAGTCGAGTTTGTATATGGTAATAGAAAGCTTAATACAATTTTATTTTCTTAAGTAATTTTGTTTTTGATGTCTGAGCTACCCATTAAAATTGGGGCCTTAAACGGTCACTGAAACTACTCCCTGAACTGAGACTCCTCTGGTGGAGGAGAGAAATGGACTATTTTCTTTTTTTCTTTTTTTTGACAAAAATGCACATTACAACATATCATTGTAAATTACATTTTATAATTGCAGCATATCACTCCTTCCGTCATTCAAAAGATTTCTCATTTCCTTGGGGCACAGAGTTTAAGGAGGGAAGTAAGTGTGGGGCCTAAAGTTGCATTTTACTCCAAATAAGGTAGTGGGTATAATATAGAATTGTTTATTAAGAGAGATAGTGTGGGGTCAAATGCTTTTTGTAAGGAAAGTAATATTATAATTAGTGGGTCATATCTAAATAAGAAAATGGAATATGTAATTGGGACAAATAATAATGGAAAAATGGGAAATCCTTTGGGAGACGGATGGAGTAGTTTATTTTATTGTATACTCCCTCTGTCCCATATTAATCGATACAATACCTTTATTGGTCTGTCCCATATTAGTCGATACACTTCTATAAATGGCATGTAAATACCATAGAAATATAATTTTTTTAATATTAATGAGTCACACCAACATGTACTTTATATACTTTATAACTAATTTAATAACCCCACCCACATGTACTTTATGTACTAAAACAAATATCAATAATCAACTACTCTCAATAAAATAAGTTAGTCAAATAACACTCCTAAAACTCTGTGCCTGTCAAACTATATCATCTAATATGGGACGGAGTGAATACTAGTTACAAGTCCGTGCGATGCACAGATCAACTTATTTTTAAAATATTAGCATATGTTCAATAATAATTTAGCCATTAAGTATGTTATATTTTAGGCATAAATTGGTTTTTAATTATCAAAAATTATTTATATAAAAAGTAATTATGACGGGATATAATATGCTACAATGATCGAGGAATGGATAGTACGAAATCCTAATTGTTAAAATGAGAAGGGATCAATGGTATACTATTGCCAAAAGTAAGTTATTAACTCGTCTTGTTAAAATATGTAATAAAAGTGTGCTAAATCTCATATAATTGAGGGAGTATGTGTATATTCTTTATACAAATATACATATAAAATTATAACATTGAGATATGCATTAAATTATCTGGCGCTAAGATTAACCAAACACGAGGGTCTTCCGATGTTTTCGGTGTATGCTGTTTAGAAAACCATTTATATTTTGGGTTTGTTAATGGGCGCATCCAGCCAAGGTTAATTAAAAGGGTAATATATAAACCCAATATTAACATTTGCCCCTTAATTTGTAATATTGAACTATCTCTCCTCAAGATAATATAAAATTTTCCCCTTTAATTTGTTTGTGGACATAGCTCACACATTGTTATTGAAGCACAATAATATTGTGTTGTTCTTCTCTAAATTTGTGTGTCGAATTTGAATTTGACATACTCCATCCGTCCCAAAAAACTTTATAGACTTTCCTTTTTCATCCGTCCCAAAAATCTCTATACACTTATATTTTTTGCACATGACCCACTACTACTTTATTATTTTGACTTTTCAACCATAACCCACTACTCTCTCATATCCAAATAAATAATACCCCCTATGACATGTTCATTTTTAATAAAATATACTTGATAGCCAAACATCAACTTATCATCTAAAACTACGTGCCCAATCAAGTGTATAAAGCTTTTTGGGACGGAAGGAGTAATAATTACTTGAAAAGATTTTTGATATATCTTATTTTCATACTCACATAAATGCTTGATTTTTCAAATACTTATTACCCGTCAAATATGTTATCTAGTAATGGGTACTCCTACATTATAATAATAAGATAAGTTTATCAAAATGGAACTTATTTTAAAGTATATTTCGATGTTGGTCCAAAGGTATAACAAATTATATTTTTTGAGTTAAATAACTAAAGTTACGATTAATTGATAACATATAATGATTCTTCTTGTTTATTGAGATTCAAATTTTATCTTTTATTTATGCAAAAAGCCTAATTATATTTTTAAAGCTTAAATTTATCTTTTACCATTTATCCAAAAGTATAATTATCTTTTTAAACTCAAACTTTATCTTTAATCTATCCAAAATTCTTATTATCTTTTTAAAAATATACTATTAAATATATTTTGTGACATGGCGCGCCAAATACTTCTGAAAAAAGTTTCTTTTATCTTTGACTAGTTTCTAACTCGGGCAATGCTCGAATTGGGTTTTATCTATTCATAATTTCCATTTTATATGATTTTCAGTATTAAACAATTTAAGATTAAAAAATATTATAAAATAAATAATAAACTGATAAAATATTATAATTTTGGTAGTTATTTACATTTAATTCTCATCCGACTAACTTTAAAATTGTTTAAGGTTTAAAGAATTCTTATATTAAGAGTTTATAGTTTTCTTTATCTTGAGCTTAAAATTATTTTCTTTTAGAATTCTTATATTAATTCTCATCCGACTAACGTAACAATTGTTTAATAAAATATGTTTAATGTTTAACGGCAGCGTCCTTCTATAAATAGTCATTATATGTGTTGGTGGTTTGAAAAATAAAATAAATTTAAGTTAAAGTTGTCATAATATACAAATGATAATTTGGCAAAGTTAACTCTCAAAATAAAATAAAAAACATAACAAACATGTTCCCTTTAGACTATTCTTGGTATTGTCCACACTATAGAGTCACATAATTACTCTTTTTCATTTTCATTTCTTCTATAATTATTTCTTTATTGTTCTCATTAACTCACTTGAAGAACTTGTGTTACTATAATTATACTATGATTGATTGTTCTCACCGGATCACACATGGGTTGAGACGTCCAAATGAGCAACGAACATAATATAGCCTTAGGTGTATCATGCTCATAATATACCCGAATGTATAATAAAAATTGTATAAAATGAGACGGGTCTGGATGATTACAAATTTATGAAGAAAAACCATGATTCATCTAGGTAAGAAATGCTTGCTTCTCATCCATGGAGATTATTTAGTATAAGATTATAATGCGTATGGTTTCCTTTTGGGTCTGATTTGAATACCATTTTTGAGATGTATATATCTGTATTCCTAACTTAAAGTGCATGTTAAAATATATTTACATCATTTTTCTGCGGGTTTGTGTTTGACAATAATCTGCATTACATGTATCATCAAGATTCATTAGGAATTTATTTTTTGAGAAACTATTTAAGGTGTATGTCAAGATATATTTTTGAAAAAACATTTAAATGTAGTTGTACACCTAGTTGATAGTTGGCCAAATAGATTTTTTTTCCTTATTTTTCAGGTAAGATTCTCCTTAATGACTACCAACTTAACTTTTTTCACTTATTTTATCAATTAATGAGTGACCAAATTTTTTTTTTTCTTATCTTTTAGATAATATTATCTTTTATGACTACCTATTTGATTTTTTTAACTTATTTATTAATTAATGAGTCGCCTAGTTGGCATGTTGTGGCGCCTCCTTTCGGTACAACTTTATTATCTAGTAAGTATAGATAGATAAAATATGATTTTTTACAGTTCTAGGAAAACATATCATATGTGGATCTTGATTCAAAGTATTTTTCGAGATGAATCTAACGGTGCAAAAATTATAATTTTAGGAGATTTGAAACGAAAGTTATGATTAATTTTATAATTTCATATTAATAGTATTTTAGATAAGGAAAGTAATATTTTATTTAGGATATAATTATTCTTTTTAATTATTAATAGTATTTTAGATAAGGAATGTAATCTTTTATCTAGGATATAATTATTCTTTTTAATTATTGTTTATTAAAAATTAAATCATTAATTTTATTTGCATAATGATATGGAGAGATGTGGTGTGGACAGCTTTATTATATAGTATATATATATAGATAGATAGATATATATATATATATTGATTATCAGGCAAAAATGATGAGAAATTATACCAAAAATGGAAATGGAAATGAAGGGAATAATATGTTGTATTGAATGGCAATAATATGCTACCTTTATAATTTAAACTCCGTATGGGTTGTTGCTACTTCTAACTCCTATTCCAATCAATTCCTGTCTCATATATCCAAAAAAAGTAAGGTAATTAAGAGGATGGATAGGAGGAAAAAAAGAGGGAGGGAGATAGAAAATTAGGAGAAATTTTATGCATCCTTTATATAGGCAGGATTTTTTTGTTTAAAATCACATTTTATGATACATATTGTAGCTTTAACCACCTTTTGTAATTTTTTTTCTTCAAAATAATTACCTCTTATAATTAAAACCAGTAGGTTTCACTACCAAAACCACTTTCAGGCCAAAATTTTAATGACAATTTTACCCTTTAGTGATTTTCAGTCATGTTCTTCATTTTTCCCTAATTTTCATTCATATTTCTCATTATATAAACTAACTTTTCAATTAGAAACCCTAGTTCGTCGATTTGGGGGAAATATGAAGAATCTTATCAATTGCACATTTAATTGCGTGAATCTAGTCCTCAAATTTTTTGGAGGATGAAAATAGGATTGAGTGCCTAGATCTGTAGAATATGAAAATGGTATTGAGGTTGAAACTTCAAATCCCAGATTTGCACAGATTTGCCCAGATTTGCGGGTAATTTACCAGAAAATTTAAGTTTTTAGTGCCCATACTTAAAAAGCTTCAATTGAAAAAATTCTTCAAGTTTCCCAAACTCTCCGACAACTCACCGGAAAATTGATTATTATAACGAATCGATTCATGAATTAATGCCCACTTAAATCTCCAATTGAAAGGATTCTCTGATTTTCCCCCAAATTGAAGAAGTAGGGTTTTCAATTGCAACGTTAGGTTAGCTTCAATGAGGAATAATACAAATGAAGATTGGGGAAAAATTGAATAACATGACTAAAAACCACTAAAGGGTAAAATCGTCATAAAAAATTTGGCTTGAAACTATTTTCTGTAGTGAAACCTACTGATTTTAATTATAAGAAGTTGTTATTTTGAAAAAAAAAAATTACAAAAGGTGGTCAAAGCTACAATGTGCATTATAAAAGGTGATCTTTGACCAAAATTCCTACTAATTGAAATTGTTTTCCATCGATAAGAGGGTGTTTCCCATATGCCCATAAAATTGTTATTCAAACAAAGAAAAACACGAAAACTACTTTTTACGAAATTGTTTACATCCAACCAAAAACTCTTTCTATACTTCCTCCGCTTTTTAATATTCGCATCATTTCTCACTGTGACACTATTCACGTCTCTGATAATGAAAGGTGTGACTGATATGTAAGGAAACCTATTAGTCATGTGAAATCTAGTTAGATTTGTCTCGATGTGTAGACTATTAATATTTATTTTGGATTAATTTTCACTTAAGTATAACAAAGATATTTAACATTTAAATTGTGCATGAGAAAGCGTAAAAACTCTCAATAATACGAGTATTAAAAAACGGACGTAGTATGATTTAGTAACTGCTATTAAGTCATCGACTATGTATAAACCATAAATTATGAATGACACAAATGAAAGGACAAAAAATCAAGTTTTAGTACAGAGTGTTTGCTTTAGAGGAATACATATTAATAAAAAGGTGTTTTTCTTATTTTCCAGTATTTTGTTTGTACATGCTGACATAAACTTTTGACATCAAAAAGTATTCCGTCCAAAAAAACTACGAATTGGATCAAGAATCATAAAACTGCCAATTCTACTTATTGATTGGAGTCGTTTCAAACATTATCAAATTATATAAATAGGTTGTGTTAGGATGTTCTCGTTCTCATTTGTTTAGAAATTATATGCTTAGGGGAACCCATTTGAAAATGTTGGAGCATGATTGATGATTGACATATTATACCTGCGATAGCCAATGAAGACTATATGAAGAATGGATAAAATGCAAATGGTTGGAAGGGAAAAGCCTGTCATGGAAAGAGCCAGGGACGCCATTCACAAAACAATGCCCAAAATCATCTCCCATTTGTTGTTTAAGCTTATCGTTGAAACTTGCCAAAGACCTAAAGACAGTGTTGAAATCATTCCCTGGGAGATCATTCAAGTATATTTGGTACTCTTGCGGCCCATTTCCGAGCTCGAGACGAACCTTTTCAATGATGTCTATGAGCTGAAAAACTGGACTTACGTTGCTTAGTTCAGAAGAGGAACAACCCAAGTCGGCTATGCTTAAGGTTGTTGGTTGTTCCTTGTTATAGAACTCTCTTATTGCTTTGTCTCGTATGGATCTTGACAATGATAGCACTTGCTTCTGTTGCATAAAAATTTCAATTCTACGTTAGTATAGGCTTTTCGAAATCAAATGGTTTAAATACATAAAGTTAGCTACTTAACTACTATGTCTCATTTAGATTGCAATCTGTCGTATTTATCTGTATTTTATTTTATTTATTATGAATGAAAAGATATATTACTTCACCAAACCAGTCCAACCTAGAAACTAATGGATAGTGGTGTCAGTGGAGCGGATTTTGTGGAGACCCGCCCCGCACCCGCCCAAGTTAGGTGGGGATGTTTCGCGGGCGATGGGGCAGGGATGGGGATGAAAACCATCTCCGCCATGGGTAATGGGGCGGAGGTGGATGTTAGTCCATATCCGCCCCATCCCCGCCCGCCCCGTCTGAGCCCTGCCATAGGTATTTTTCAACGGCCTAAAATCCTAAATGTTATTAGCTGTTTACTGCTTTCATTTGCTACTTTTTATTTCCAAATGCCCAAAAGCTAAAATTCAAAATTACTTTTAAACTTTTGTTTTCCCTCTCCCTTAACCATAATAAATTGGGGCGGGGATGGGGCGGGTGCGGGGATTCGCGCGGGGATGGGGCGGGTGCGGGGATTCGCGTGGGGATGTGGCGGGATAGGTTTTATCTTGTCCCCGTTGGGGCGGGGATGGGGACAAGATTTTCCCCCGACATGGGTGATGGGGCAGGGATGGGGATAGGAATGCCAACATCCGACCCGCCCCATTGACATCCCTACTAATGGAGGAGGGAAATTGACCAGTCTATATTTGTAATAAATGGCATGATTGAAATGAGTGTAATATATTAAGAGTTAATAAAAGTTAAACAAAAAAAATTAAAGCATTTAGAAGTGATGATGAAGGGAATAGAGTGATAATGGAGTTGATAAAGTGGTCTTCGTAGGAAGAAAATGGAAGAAAGAAAGGCACTATTACCCTCGTTATGGGGATAATAATTATCCACAATCAGCCTAGATAAGTATTACCCTCATTTGAAGCGTAATAGTACTATTCACCACCAATCTATCCCTTTTATCATTATCTCTAAATGCATTCGTTTTCCTATGTTCGACTTTTTATTACCCATTAATACATTACCTTCATTTCAAGCATGTCCTAACTGTTAGATTTTCTATCTCTATTATATAAGGGAAGGGGGGGTGGACACCAAAAATAAAAAAAAGAGAAAATTTTCTTTTAAATGTTATTTATTAGATAATTAGTCACTTTAGTAATTATATTTTTAACCGTGGCTCTTAAATACTTTATTAATTAGATAATTAGTCACTTTACTAATTAAATTTTTAACTGTTGCACGCATCGTGTGCATATAAGACTAAGGGCCTGTTCTCTTCTTCATAAAATAACTAGACTTAACTGAACTGACTTGAAATGAATAGTGATCTGTAAAGTAAAAGTATTGTTCAGAGCTGAATGGAATTGAACTGGACTGAACTGAACTGAAAATAAGCTGGGGAGAACAAGTCCTAATACCTTAATAATTGAGGATACGAGATAATTTTACTACTTAAGTGAACCCTTATAGTTGAACTAGTACTTAGGCCCGTGGGATGTTCCAGAATTTTTGGACGATAGTTAAAAATAATTGGTATCATGTAGTGGACGTGCAAAAATTATTAAATAAAAAATTTCTCCCATTTAAAATATGAATTTTGAAAAGTTACAACTTAACTCTTTTATCCATTCATACTTCATCATGTTGGCATGGTGGTGTTAACTCCTAATTTCATACTCAAGGTCACGTGTTCGAATCTTTACATTGGCAAATTTTTTTAATAAATGAGAATGAAGTAGATAGAGTGTCATACAAAAGGATGATGACACGTTTCAGATTGCAATGCTTGCTTACGCTTTTTAATACATATATAAATTATTATCACACTATCCCGTTGTGGACTTTTTGGCGTTGTTCTCTTGATAGATTTTTAGTATAATCATACAATCTTGATTACGGAAATATGATAAAAGTAAGGAAAAAGTGAAATATAGAGTGAAGATTAAAAAAAATACAGATGTGTAAAAAAAAAGAAGAAGAGAGAATACTTGAATCAGAGAGAAGTGTAGCAACAATCAACCTACCATAAAGGACACAAAGAAAAAGTGTCCATATAAAAAAAGGCCTAAATAACAAAGTCTTTTAAAAAACAGAGAGGATACTTGATTTAAACTACTTGTTACCTATTACATATAATTTTTATTTCAATTTGATCATTTGGTGAACCATAAAAGACTTGGAAAGAATAATCTAGTAAAACCAATTAGTATTACATATATTCTCCGTTCTAATTTGTTCTTCCTCTTTTCTTATATCAATATTTTGAAAAGTTCTTCGTGTTTGAATATTTCCCACTTAAGACATATTTATTTTCCATTCATATCTTCAATAACAAAATATTTCCTCCGTTTCACAATAGATGCATCGTTTGTTCATTTTACGCTTGCCAGTGATATTATTTTATACATTAATATCATTAATTATCAATAAGTAAAAATTATAAAAAGGGATTTTAAAAATATATAATATACACATTGAGACAAATCTAACAAGATCTCACATGATTATGTTTTTCTTAAAATACAAATCACCAAAACCAATCAAAGTCTAAATTGTAAATAATACACAATATGCAAATGATGCATCTATTGTGAAATAGAGATATAATCTACTTAATTTTTGTATTTTTCGTCATATATGACCTATTTAAAAATTATTTATTTCTCAAACACCCACTTTCTCTCTATTACTTTTTCAAAAGCAAAATACATATAAAAGTGTACTTGATATGAAGTACTTCCTCCGTTTCTAAATAAGTGAAACATAGAGAAAGTGGGGAAAAACAAATGAGGTTAGACATAGAAAGTTGTGGACCACAATTAAAAAGAGAAAGGGTACTTTAACTAAATAAACAATTGGATATATATTGCTTGAGTAAGGGCAATCCTGTAATTTTATCATTTGAAATGTCTTATTTTGAGTTTGGTGTCACTTATTGTGATATTTTCATATTAGGAAAGTGTGTCACTTATTTAAGAACGGAGGAAATATATTATAATGTCAACAAAGTTCTCATCCATCATAATTTGCATTTGTTTCCAACATATTCCAAATATTTCCAACTGTGGTTTTAAATGGTCCAAATATACATGATCTCTTTCCAAAACAGCTTATACAATAATAACTAGGGGTGTCCATAACTGGCTACCAGGCTTTTCGGGTACCCATTAAAGCGGGTAGTTGTTTAATTGGCCCCTGACCCGACCCGAAAAAGGTTGGTACCCAAATTTTCCGGGTCAGGTATTTGGGTACCCCGTACCGGATTATAGAAACTTTGGTCATGCATATTGATTACTGTAGGATCAGAAGGTATGAGTCTTCAACATGTTGCCAATTCAGGGATTTTTTTCGATCGTAGCTTTTAGACAGTTAACAGCTAAGCCACTACTCACACAGCTAATAAAGTCGGTCAGGTCACTACTGAGACAGCTCATAAAAGTAGTTTTCTTTCTATTTCCTAAAAAGTTTTACTACTGACTTGAAATTAGATAATAATAAAAAGTACAACCAATTGTAGCATACTGCTAGTGCAAGTAGTTTACCCTTAAAATCCAATTGAAATATGTCCAGCATTTCATGCTCCACGCTCAGTATAAAAAAATGGTAATTTTCATTTTATTTATAAACTTTGCAAAATATACTACAGAGTGGTAATTTTCATCTTGTTCTAGGCTTATAAAAATTGCACAGAGCTGTTATCATATACAATAACGAAATAATTTTTAAAAATAGAACAACACATAAATAATCGGGTCAGATGATGAGAAGACATATTTTGATAATGTATGTAGTGGAAGTGTGAAAGTAATAGAAGGGCAAAATTTTAATAACATGAACTATTGATAAAAATATGATGATGTGTCTGATCAACAACAAAACTAAGTTTATAGTCCACTATGACAATGTATATAAATCCTATAACAATGCATCTCGTCAAAGTCCTGTTTATTCGTTGCTAGAAAAAACATTCCTGTTTAAACCCTGTCCAATTAAGCTCGTTCCAGTTCACAATATGTTAGCCTACATCACACAATAACACGTTTACTTGGTACTAGAGGAAAAGGCAAGTGTATTACCTTTAATTACCTGTATTTGATAACAATATAGGTGGATGTTAAAAAAAATTATGATTTAATCCTCAACCTCCTGTTTAGGAGAAAATATGTACATATTCGATAATATAGATTTTATATTTAATACTTTTAAAAATTTATAGAGGCAGGCCTCTATACATCTCGTAAAAAATCCTCCCCGATTTGGCAAGATTCAATTGTTTGACATGTATGATCAAGGTAAGAAACTTATGAAGCAATTATCGCCTTGCTTAATGTTCAAGTTTTCGTATACAATTTCTCAATTGTATTAAGTATTAATTGCTTAATGTATGATCAAGAACTACCTGGATATAGGACGTTTTTGCATAACTAGTTTCATCAGTCCCTTCCTTCATGCGAAATACTTGCTTTGTTTCCGTTGCCATCATCATTCTCTCCCTTTTTTGTTTCTTTTTAACTAAACTTACGCCTTTTTTCTGAATGCAAGTTAAAACTTGATGCAATGAGCTAAGCTTGGAAATGAGTTCCCTATTTATAGTACAATGATTATTGATATTTTAGCTTCTTAAGGATATCAGCACCACACAAATAAAAGGCTCATACATCATCTGAGCGCTGTTTGTGAATGTGAGATTCCTTTATTTTCGGGTAAGTACTGTCTTTTCAAAATGAGGTTAAACAATCCGTACAATCCCTCTTTTTGCTTTTGCATGTTTTGTGGAGAGAGAACTTCCACCAGGAGGATTAAACAGAGCCATTCATTAGCTCAATATTATTATACACCTACCTTCTAGAAGTGTTTTAAAAATGTAGTAACATGTGAACAAAAAAAGAAAAAGAAAAAAGAGAAGCGAAATGATATAGGAATAAGTTTTCCTCAATCGGGACTGTAAAATAGGTGGACGCGATTAAACCAATTTTCACATTATTGACTTTTTGGCAAATGATATACGTAAACCTTAATGGCTATGTATAAGCATTTAATACTTTCTTAAACTAGTAAAAATAAATAATAACTAATTGATGTTTAATTTACTATTTTAGGTAAAATAGTTATTGATTAAATATAGACCTAAAGGGCTATGAAGATCAAACCCTTAAGTTATTAAAGATCATTTGGTTCAACGGAAAATCAGTTTCGATGAAAAATGATTATCCATAAAAACCATATTGTAGATTAATTTTACTTTGTTTGGTTCCTTACACAAAAGTTAGGGGATCAGAAATAAAGAATAAAAATACATGTGAGGTTGGAGGGGAGAATAGAAAGATCAAGGTGATGAACAGAGAGGAAATAAGTTTTCCGTCCATCTCGAAAAAAAAATATTTTCTACTACATGAAAATTTATATTCAAGCATTATGAAAATTATTTTCCCCCTTTATTAACTAAGCAAAGGAAAGTAGGAAAATTATTTTCCAGATAATGTGTTTTCCTCCTAATTAAATGGAGCCTTCAAACTACTAAGCCCGTGTTTGGTTGGGTAAAATTAAAGCCCAGAAACGGAATGAAATAACTGATTCCGTTTTGGGTTGCTTGGTTGGGCCATAAGGAAAACCCAATCGGTTTCTTTTCTTAACTCAATCCATTACTTTGTTGCAGCTCAATAACCTAGGGTAACAAAAAGTCACACTCCAGCTCTAACCGTGATGAAAAAAGAACAACAACTCTCTTCTGTCTTGCATTTTCCTTCCTTCTTGCTGCTATTTGATCTACAAAGTTTCAACCAAATATTGGGTTTACATGTTCTTGGATATGCAATTATTCTTAGGTCATTGATTTTATGTGTAGATTTTTTCTATCTATAATCTGAAGTTTTTTATATCAAAACATCTGGAACTATAAATTTTGGTGATTATCATTCCAGATCTGAAATTTTTGTGTAAATTTTGGTAAAATTATTATCAACTTGAATTATTTGTTCAATCCCCTATTAACCCCTTCCAAATTGCTTTGTAGAATTGATATTAATTGAGCAAAGAACATTTTTTCTTTTCTCATAATATTGTGGTTTGTTTTTTTGTTTTTGAAATTTCTTAATTGTTTTCAAATTCATTGTAATTTTTCATTTTCGCTATATTATAATTTGTTATGTAGGTTTCTGGTTTGTGATTTTTTTGCAATTGTAATTCGATTATGTTTGTGGTACCTTTTTTTTCCTCAGCTGAATTGAAGTTAACTAAGCTAAACAATTATAGATATCAATGGCACCCAAAAGAATAAAAACCCAATCTTGTGTGTTGAAACCAATTATTCCATTCCAAACTTCAACCAAACAAGAAGTAACGGTAACAGTTATCAAATCCTTTCCATCGCTTATCTGTTACCATTCTGTTTCCTTTTCCGTTGTTTGAACCAAACAAGGCCTAAAAGGTAGTCGTGCACGGCATTCCGTAATCCGTGGTCTCGATCCCCCTATCAATCGTAATGGGACGAAGGGTTCAAGAGTTAGGGAAAGTGGTGATAAACTATTACTTCCACTATATGACTATATTTACAGAAAAAATGGCAAATGAATCAATAAGAAGGAAATATTCATAAACAATGTAGATAAAAAGGAATAAAAGGATGCAATAATTAGGGACAAATCTAAAAACTAGTATGATTTTGCCCACACATTTCCAAAGAGGAGGCAACTCCTTAAGAATAGGCCTCCTACACAAAACAACCTTGCAAAAAGAAATATCCAAATTACAAATCATTGCCCTCTCCGTTAGACCCCAAAGAAGGACAATAATCACCTTTTTCTACTATGTTCCCACACGGACACTTTCTGAAAAGATCATGCTACAATTAGCTTGCTCTCCTATATCATTACTGCAAAAGACATCCCCTCTCTATTTAACAATGCCAAAACCATGCCCAATTCAACCACTGCAAAAATTTTCCTTCTCCTTTGGAGTATATGGAAAGAAAGCAACGGCCAAATTTTTAAGAATCAGCAGTGGCAACCAAAATTGCATGCTTCACCGAGCGAAACATATATACATGGAATGGCGTTTGCGCCATTCCACTGAAACCAAAACTCAAACCTTCACTTCTTCACCTCCCCAACCACCTCCCACCTAACCTCATCAAATTAAACTTTGATGGATCATCCACTACAGGCTCAGCAGTCTCAGGCATCGTTCTTAGAAATTTTTCAGGCAGCAAACTTCATGCCAAGGCTTATAAGCTGGGACAGACATCCACACTTATTGCCGAAGCTATAACCCTACATAATGGCCTTATTCAAGCAAAGAATATGCAAAATCTCTAACCTTGTCATTGAAGGAGACAACTCAGTTATCATCAACATCTTGAATGGCAAATTCAACACGCCATGGCCATCCAGACTCGTATGGATGACATCATTCAGATTCTCTCAAGTTTCAAATCGGCGACAGGTACGCACTTTTTGAGAGAAGGCAACAGGGTATCTGACTACCTCTCCAAACTAGGAGATCATATTACTCAAAAAGAACAGGAGTTTAATGTCCTTACAGACAAAAAATTGTATCTTTTTTCTCTTTTAGATAGCTTAGGTTACACCCTTGAGAGAAGGGTCACCTAATGCTTTTCTTGTATCTTCTCAAAAAAAAAAATTCCAAAGAGGATGAATACAAATGATTTCATATTAGAGTTGGATAGAAGGAAAATACATTGATATGAAAATTGCACCATATTAGTCGGAGACAGTCTATACTACTAATTTAGTCAAAAATGAAGGTTTTTTTTCATTTAAAGGCCAAATAATATTATTTTTCAAAACATAATTAAATTTGTACTAAATCACGGCAAAATATTGGTTTAGACCAAAGTTAAAATTAGATGGATTCGAGGTGCCTAATAGAAGATGTAATTGTCATAAGATAAATATGAATTAGTGATGAAGTAACCTAGGCTGATTATTGATGCCCTAGAAAAGAAGAAAACAACAAAGAACTTGGCGTGTTAGGCCAAGTTTAAAGATGCCCAAAATAGGCTCAGCCTGATGCCATGGGGGAGTTGGTCCAATCGAGCGCCCGAATCTACTACAATTTTTATTTGTCTCAAGCTCGATTGGGTGTTTCAGTCCAGTCAGAAAATTGCTACACCGGTCTGATCGGGGCGAGCGGACTTGAGATTTTCCTGCTATTTCGGAAGAAATTAGAAGCCACGAAGAAACTGGCTCCACCCGATGGGATCGGGCGAGTTGGCTCGATCTAGCGAAGCGTTCCACAGACCTATTTTTGATAGGTTTAATTACACACTATCTTTATTGCTATTTGGTAGTTAATATAAATAAGTTAGAGGCATATTTCAGAGCCATATTTTTTTTAGTGTTATTACACACTTTGTTCAGTGGTTTTTATTGAGAAACACCAAGTTGTATTCCCCAAAGAGATCGAAACTTTGAATTATTTGATTCAATAAGTTATTTATATCAGTCGATTGGTAAATTCTTAATTATTGTTTTTACTTTCTTTCTTAGTTCTTGATTGCTTCAGTATTGTTAATTATTCGTTCTTCATACAAATCATTGCTTTTTATAATAAATTTGTTCTCATATGCTTGATTATGAGTGAGTAGTCTCCTGACTAAGGTTTTAGGGAGGGAAGCCATGTTTTGACGTACCATGATCATATTTTGACATCTTTATAGTATTTAGGTTGTGATTAGAGCGATTATAATGTGATTGGTACTTAATATGTAATTTATGTTATTTCGCAATTTCATGAATTACATGTGGCTAATAATGGTTCGTATAGACCAATCTTACTTTTAGAGGCCAATAACACACTAGTATGTCAGATTATGTTAGTGATCATACTACATATGTTAAATTATGAGTTTTAGGACATGACCTTAATTCGTATTAAGATTTTCTGTAATTATTGTTTGATTCTATATCTAGATATAAGTTATTTGTACCCTCTTGGTTGGAATTAGCATGGTGGGCCGAACTATTTCCCTAGGCTATTTAATTAATTGATATCTTATTGATCTAATCTACTTTCCTTAATTTAGTTAATAGTTCAGTTGATTATTCCCCGATTTTACCAGGAGTAGTTATTTTGTTAAACTTATGTGAAAATCTTTCTCCTTATAGATTCAACCCGTACTTGCAAAGTCTCTGCTAAAACAAGATAATGTGCACTTATGGTATGCACTTTAAAACACATCAAGTTTTTGGCGTTGTTATCGGGGATACGACTAGTTTCTAATTCTTGTTTGATTATTTTGACTACTTCTTTTGCCTCATTGGCAATTGGGACAATGAACACCGTGATCTTGTTGTTTCCTTTATATGTTTAGGTGTAAGAGAATAGTCCTTGAAATACACGGGGATCTAGAGATTGAAGAAAACTTCAGGTCCTTAGAGAGGAACTTGAACAAGATAAGTCGTCACCTGAGACTTTGGTTCTCACCATGTCAAAGTCATTGAAGTTGTATGGGAAGCCTAAATATAGTTTCTCAATATAGTTGCAATCAATTTTGAGTTTAAGCATTCCTATCCGTCCAGCTGTGCTTAATACAGTTATGATCAACTTTGAGATAAAGCATTCCCTCCTCAACATGGTTCAACAAAGTCAATTTGGAGGGCATCATACTGAAGATCTAGCCCACCATCTGTAGATATTCAACAACTCTGCAGAACTCTCAAACATTGTGGAGTCACTCCTAAGCAGTTGAAGGTCTTCTTATTCGAGTGTTTACTCCGCAATAAAGCTCATAAGCAGTTCAACGATATTCCAGAGACAGTGTGCTTTGGTATTTCTGTTACGTTCCTCAAAGAATATTATCCTCCTACATAGACAGTAGAAGTCATGAACAAGTTAGGCACATTTTTCTAAGAACCAGCTGAGACATTGACGAAAACGTGGAAAAGATTTAGAGAGCTATAAAGGGAGTGTTCACCCACAACATGGACATATGTTTTCGATACAGACCTTCTACAATGGTCTGCGACCTTAGACGAAGAGTACAATTGATTCATTTGTAGAAAGAGTAATTTAAGATAAGGGAGTGCACGATCTAGCAGCTAATGATCACTCTACTTCTCGGAGTCACACAAAGAAAGTTTTGGATGTTGATGATCTTTCGCTACTTACCTCTTAAGTAGCGCAACTTAACATGAAGTTGGATGCGTTGAACCCTTCTAGTTCATCGTCTCCTCCTATGAGCATCAACACCATGTATGTAGGCGCACCCATTACCTCATCTTACTCCAAGGTTTGCGGCGTTCACGGTCACTTTAGACACGATTATCGGTACGGTCAACATAATGAAAATCAGATGAAGCATGCAAATGCTTTTTAGTAGAGACCGCCTAACAACCCATACTCCAACACGTATAATCCAGGGTGGAGAGATCATCGTAATTTTATTTTCTTATAAGAGTTACAACGCCCAAAACCCACCTCTAAAAATAACTATCATAATCGAAAGAGTCTACAGTACATGACATGTACCATTATATACCACTATATTTAAAACTAATCTTTTATTATTAAATAAATTTACTCTACCTCCTCAATGTTTCACTCCTTCGTGCTCTCTTTCATATAGCACTTGAGAATATGGGGCAGATGAGCATGGGTTTTGGAGAGAAAAATTGGTTCTTAGCCGCCAGAAGGCCGTCGTCGTCCCCTCGATGAGATGAGCACCATCAACCACGACAAAGCATGACAAAGGCAATGAACAATTTTGATTGCCCCACATTGCCACCGGTTTCCGCTTGCAAGAAGCAGATTTGTTTAACCATGACCTTTGTTTAGCTCTATGGAGAAGGAGCAGATTTGTTTTACCATGGCCTTAATTAGCATCTTTGTAAAGCTTGATTTATTTTCATTTTTTAAATTTTTAGTTTTTCTTTGATTATTTATTTTGTTTCTGCAGTCACAAATTTTCAGAATCATAAATTCCAACTTCAAAATTCAATGCCATATACAATTCTCAATCATAAATGCTTGAGATTTGAAAAAAAAAAAAAAAGCAAAAAGGAATTTTTTAAATAAAGTTTTACATAGCAGGAGTGTGTATTTTAACGGCAGGGTGAGGGGGTGTGTTTTAATGGAAGAACTAAGAACAGGGTGGGCTGTGTTAACGGAGGAGAGAGAGTGAAGGGGTGGGGGTAATTAATTTTAGGACATTGTAATTTTTTTTATTTGGCTGATGGTGATTAATTAAAGTAAGTGTCTGATGGTAATTTTTGCATAGTAGTACATAACAGTACATGTCATTTATCGGATAGTGGTACATAGCGATACACGACGGCTACTATTGAATTTTCGATCAAAATCCACCTCCACAAAATAATTGTAGACCACCTTTCTACCAAAACCAAGGGGCACCTCAAAATCCCCCTGGTTACCAGCAACTTGCTCATCCGAATTATCGGCAGCTGCGATTTCAAACTACTACTCCTCATGAGCTTACAATGTCGGACTTATGACATTTATCATGTCGATGAAGCAGATCAATCATGAGGCTATCAAGGAAGTCAAGGAAGTGAAGAATCATGTGGAATTCGTGGAGAATTACCTTGCTCAGGTCGCGGGAAGCAATGCTTAGAGGCAGCAAAGACAATTACGTGGGCAACCCTTTAAGACGGAGCAAGCAAATGTTGTTATACTCCATAGTGTGTCTGCTTATGAAGCTCCTCCTATACCCATTGATGATGCTGCACCTAGCAAAGAGAAAGAGGTGGTGTAGGAAAAGATGAACACTAGTAAAAGCATATTTATTTGCTGATTCATATTTTATCTAATTTGCTGCACATTTTGATTTTGCAGTAATTAGAGGGGTAGCAAATAGAAAAAATCTTATCACTGCACACTAAATAATAGCAGTTGTAAGGAACATGTTTACTGCTATTCAATAAGAAATAACTCTAATAAGAAGATGCCATATGGGGAAATTAATTCATGAGAAGTTTTTCTATTTGTTGTTGTTTCTCCGAAGAAGAGTCGCAATTGAGGCCACTTTTTTTTACCAAAAATATATGAATGGACATTTAACCAAACAAATGTTATTATTATTATTCTTATTATTATTCTTATTATTATTATTATTATTATTATTATTATTATTATTATTATTATTATTATTATTAGTATTATTATTATTATTTATTATTGTTTTTTTATCAGTGATATTCTTATTCTTATTATTATTATTATATCAAACAGCTCAAAATATGTACAAAAAATTAGTGGGAAGCCGAGATACTATCTGGGCCCCCACTCCTTTAGCTATAGAAAAACTAATCTTAGTAAAGATGTGAACAGCAGCTCGTGCTCCAATATCTTGAGTCAGGGAGAACCTTTGTATCCGCTTCAGTAAGGCAACAACATCCTTCTCCAATTCCCCCAAAGAAGAGAAGGAGAAAGGGAGAAACCCATATCCAATAGTCGCACACTTAGCTTCATACTTGACATGTTTGCGTTGTGCCGCATCAATCACCACACGGCCAGGCATGAAGTCATACATCGCAGATTGTGTCAAGGGCAATGACCCAGTCAGGTCAACACACACATCAAGCCCTTCATCCCAAGAGTAGAGTAACATGTCCGCTGGACGTAGGGGTTTGTCACGTCCGCCACCTAACCCAATATCTAGTTCCTTACCAGCTGAAATCCCAGAGCGATAACAAACCTCTACAAGGGTATCGGGCACAACATTGTCGATGTTTAATGCCGACAATACCCGCACACGATACGGCATGGTCTCCATAAGTATCCCCAACGAAAACACTAGAGCAAGCTGAATACGACTTCCAAATAGAAAATAAGGGGACACCCAACCGATAGCATAGCACACAACGATAAGTCTTACCATTCATAGTCTGTCCTAAACCTGAAATCGGGACAGCCGTAAGCCAATCAGAAGTGTGATCTCCCTGTTGAGATTTTCACAAAGTCATTTGTCATGGCGATAAAAGAAATGTGGATTCTGTAGTGTTAGTAACCCATCTGAAATATATATCTGCTAGTTTTTCATGAGTTTAGGGGCAGCGATCTCACTTGGATTACTCAGAAGGTCGGTCTTCATAGTCCTATCAAACACAGTCAAAGCATCATCAAAGGTAGGTCCAGATGCTATAACACCTGCATGCGGAAGAAGCTTAGTCTGCAAGCCAGCAGACTGCAAGAAACTTCACCACCAGATGCATAAATCTTCGCCCGATCGGGCCATATTTCGCCCGATCAGGGTACAGGGTAGCTCCTTTTGACTATTATTATTATTATTGTTACTATTATTATTATTATTATTATAAAACGGACAAAAATCATACAGCCTAAAAGAAATTAGTAGGTAACCGAGATACAATCTAGGCACCCACTCCTCTAGCTATAGCAAACCCTATCCTAGTGAAAATATGGGCAATAGCACGTGCCCATATGTCCTGTGTCTTCGAGAAGTTCTGAACCCGCTTCAGCAACGCAGTACCCACCTTATCCAATTCCCCAAGAGAAGAAAAGAAAAAGGGAAGGAAGCCATATCCAATTGCTCAAAAACGAGCTTCATACTTGACCCGCTTCCGATGAGCCGCATAAGCAACAACACGTCCAGGAATAAAGTCAGACAACCCATACTGGGTCAAGGGAGAAGACCCTGTCAAGTCGACACACACATCACGACCCCGATCCCAAGAATAAAGAAGCACATCTGCTGGCCTGAGGGCGCCATCGTTCCCCCCAAACAATCCAATGTCAACCTCCTTTCGTGCCGAAATCCCAGACCAATAGCAAATATCAACAAGAGTATCCCGAACGACATTATGCCGATGTTTGATACCCACAATACCAGCACACGACACGGCATGATCACCAAAAACATCCCCTGCAAAAACCCTGGAGCAAGCAGAGCACGACATCGGAGTAGAGAACAAAGGAACACCCAACCGGTAACATAACACACTCCGATAAGTCTTAGAGTTCATTATTATTATTATTATTATTATTATTATTGTTATTATACAGTATACTTCGATCTATTATTAATTTTATTATTATACATAATTGCACAATCATTATGTTACGAAAAAAGATCACATCTACAGAATTTTGAGTCTAGATCTTGATTTGTATTTCGAGGTTCTCATTTACACAAGAGTACCAAAATTTTGAGTCTAGATCTTGATTTCTATTTCGAGGTTCTCATTTACTCAAGAGTACCTTAAGGATTTACTTATAAACATGGGGTTATAAATAAAGACAGACTAGCCTAGAATCGTCAGACAAGTAGCCAAGTTGAAGTGTCTACTGGGTTAATAAAAAGGATTTTTGAAAAAGTGGTCAATGAAGCTAGAAAGAATTAGTCTCTTAATCTTGATGATACTCTTTAGGCCATACGCACTGCTTAAAGACTCAATTGGGGACGACCCCATGCTGAATGGTTTATGGTAAAGATTGGCACTTACTAGTCGAGATGGAGTCTCTGTGTGGGCTATCAAAGAGATTAACATGGATTTAGCAGCTACAGGTGAAGCACAACTTCTTTAACTCAATGAGTTGGATGAGAAGCAAATGGAAGCTTACGAGAATCACAACCTCTACAATAAACAAATGAAGAAGTGCCATGACAAAATGATATTGAAGAGGGAGTTCCATGTTTGCGAGAAGGGATTACTGTTCAACTCCAGGTTGAGGTTGCTCCATAGGAAACTAAAGTATCGATGGTTGATGTGTTACATTTATATGTATATTTTAGATGCATTTTGGTTACATTTAGAACTTCTTTTAGAGCATTTAGGTGCATGGTTGCGTGGTTTACGTAAGTTGTGCTTTACTACACCCCGTTTGCGTGTTTCGATTTTCAGGTTATTTTAATGCAAATTAATCATGAATATGTAAGGTCGAGCCTATTAATCATTGAAAATGAAGGTAGCTTGCACAAGGATCACAATGCATCCTTTTGGGAAGATTTTGAGTTAGAATGAAGCAATGAGTTAGTGAAAGAAGTGCCAAAACAAACAAATGTTCACTATTATCATCATAACTTTTGATAGTAAATTGATAATCAATAAATTCATGTTGGGTTCGAAATTCGACTTCAAGGATTTCCAATGACAGGTCATACGGCCCAAACGATGTTATTTCACCTCGTCGAGCGAAAACGCCAGACCTGGCGCGTAAACATGTTTTGGCCAAAGATTCCAAAATTTTCATACGCCCAGCTGACTAGGCGAGTTGCTCCTGATTGGGCGGTTTTTCGGGAGAGCGATTTTTTCCCTTTTGTAAGTAGGTTTAAGTTTATGTTTATCAAAAAGTTTGAATTTTTAATAAGAAAACTAATATCAGCTTATCTTAGTTTCGTACAACTCTTAGTTTTCTCGGTAGACCTAATTTACATACTTTGGTGATTATTTCAAGTTTATTTCAAGTTCTTGCCTTTCCTTTCAATTGGTATTTGTTTCTTCCATTGTTCATTTTTCCTTTCAAGTATTTGTTCCCCTTATTATCATTTGGTGCTTCATTGTATGAATCTTTCAATAGCTATTGCTTTTGTTACTTTAGTCATGAGTGACTACATATTTTGGGAAGGAAGCCATGATTATACCATGGTCATTCTTTATGCTTCTTATAGTGTATAGGTCGTGATTAGAGTAGTTGTAGTGTGATTCGTTCTTGATCCGTGATTGAAGTTACTGGCCCATTTCATGAATTGCTCATAGCTAATATAATTGTTTGAACAGATCCATCATACTTTTAAAGGCCTAAAACACATTATAAATTCTTAATGTGTTAGCGATCATACTGCTTGCATGCATTGAATTATAAGCGTTAGGACCCGACGTAGGATTAACATTTGCTCTAATTTCTCTACTCTAGACTTAAGTATTATTAGTTACATGAACCCCTTTGATTGGTATAAGCATGGTGGACCGATCTAACGCCCTAGGCTTTTTATTATTCGATAGATCATTGATCTAATTATGCTTTCATTACTGTAATAGTAGTTCAATTGATTCCTCTCTCATATGTCTTATGTAACTTTTTAGTTGGACATACCTCTCTCCATGTGAATTCGACCCGTACTTGCAAGACTCTGCTAATAAGAGACACAAAGCACTATCGGTATTACATTTAAAACACATAAAGTTTTTGGTGCCGTGTTTTCTAGTTTTTGTTTGATTATTTATACTACTTCTTTTGCCTCATTGGAACATCACCGTTTCCATTGAGGCATTTATCAATGCTCTTTTTGTTTCCTCTGTATGCCTAGGTCTCTAAGAAGAGCTCAGGTAAACTCGAAAGGAAGGGTAGAAAGGAAAGTAGTCTATTCAGTAGAAAACCACCAAGGAGAATCTCGAGTTCAATCTTGTGAAAGTCATTGAAGTCTATTGGGCTCCCTCACCCTATGAATATTTCCGCTAGACCAACCATGCCCACCACTGATGTCACAAACTTTGAAATCAAGCCTGCACTCATTAATATGGTGCAACAGAATTAGTTTGGTGGGCATCTTCCTGAAGACCAGACAAACCATCTGCAGCGGTTTCAACAACATTGCCAGACCGTAAAACATGCAAGTGCCACTCCAGGTCAGTAAAAAGTGATGTTGCTTGAGTTATTGGTAAAGGACAGAAATGGTTGAACAATGTGAAACAGATTGAATGAAGTGGCATCTCCGCAACTTTCATGAGGGAGTATTATCCTCTCACCAAAACGATATATATCAGAAATAAATTGACCACGTTCCAATAAGATCCTGATAAGACATTGAGGGAAGCGTGGGTTAGGCTCAAAGACCTACAAAGAGAGTTTCCACATCATAATTTGGACAGATGGTTCCTCACCCAAGCCTTCTACATCGGTCTATAACCCGCTACCAGTAGTACACTTGACTCATCAGCTGGAGGTTTTTTTCTTGACAAAGAGGTACATGCAGGGTTTGACTTTCTGGCCAATCTGGCAGCCAACGATCACTCTTCCTCCAAAGATGTCACAAGGAAGAAGCTCAAAGTTGAATTCTTAGCCTTATCTCTTCACAAATGGCGCAACTAAGCATGAAGATGGACGCCATGAAAAATGCTCATTCGTCACCACCGCCTATGAGTACAAACGCTCACCTATTCTTACTGTGAGGTACGCGGAGTCCCGGGACACTTTTGGACGTGATTGTATGTATGGTTGGCAGAATGCAGTTTATGCACATGCTTTTCAGTAAAGACCATGTAACAACCCCTACTGCAACACTTCTCATTGCTCCCGTTGCTGACACCAGGACATCTCCATCAAAGAAAACTACCCCGCCCCTCTTTTTCCTATAGGAGTAACAACGTATAAAACCCACCGCAACAAAATTCCTACCAAAATCCACCTCCACAAAATAATTTTAGACCATCTTTCTACAAAAACCAAGGGGCTTCTCGAAACCCCCTTATTTGCAGGGACACGCTCCACAAAATTATCAGTAGCCGCCACCTCAGAATGTGGCTTTCAAGGAGCCAATTATTTCAGACTTTATGAAGTTGATAATGACATTGCAGAAGAATCATAAGGAGTCATAGAGGGAGATGAAAAATAACATCAAAATCTTAGAGCGTTGGTTTTCTGAGGTAGCGGGTCATAACGCTCAGTGGCAGAAGGAACAACTACCAGGACAACCCATTCAGAAGAGAAAAAAATTTCGTTACACTACATAGTGGCACTTCTTATGATGCTCATCCTATACCCATTGATGATGATGCTCCTAGGGAGGAGACATAGGTGGTAGAGGAGGTAGAAGAGAAGAGCTCGACGCTTGAAGTCGAACCATCTAACGAGAAAGACACAGGAATGCAAAAGGAAAAGGTCACTAAAAAGCCAATTATACCACGGCTACCTTTTCCTCATAGGATGTAAAAATCAAAGGTCGATCAACAACTTAGTAAGTTATTGGGTATGGTTAAGAAACTTGAGGTAACGATGTCTTTCACTGAATTAATATCTTTAGTGCTTGTGTGTGCTATGTTTTTGAAAGACCTAATAACTAAGAAAAAGGACTTCGGTGGGTAGGTCGAGTGGCTCTAACTGAAGAGTGTAGTGCTGTATTGCAAAATAGAACACCACCTAAGTTAAAAGATCCTTGTAGCTCTTCCATACCATGCCATGTAGGGGTATTATTTATAGACAAGGCTTTATGTCATTTAGGTGTTAGTGTGTCTATCATGCCTTTGTATGTCTACAAAAAATTGCACATAGGAGCACTTAAGTGTACCCAAATTACTCTATAAATGGCTAACTATTCTACCTTCCTGTTGATTTTGTGGTACTTGATATAGAGGAGGATGCCCAAATTCCTATGGGAAATTCCCAATGGTTTATCAGGAACCCGTTGGTAGCCCTGCTTTACAAAATAATCTAAACATAACCTTGATGAAGAATATTCCACTAATTACGAAGCATAATCCATTAGTTAATCGTTAAGGCGGTCCTTCGCACGTAAAACGAGACACTTTGAGTCATTTTTTGCTCTTAAGGGCCAATTTTAGGGGATTAGTTTTAGCTCTTAAGGATTGATTTCGAGGTCGAAATTGGCAAAACATGACCCAAAATGCCTCATTTTATGTGCAAGTGGCCGCATTACCTGGTAACTAACGGAATATGCTTTATTATGAACGGAATATTCTTTATTAAGGTTATGTTTGGGAATAATTTGTAAAATATGGCTACCAAAAAAAAGCTTTTTTGAATTTTCCACCACTGTGTATGATTGACACCTAAGGGTTACCATTGGGAATTCCCAACTACCTATTATTTTGGATAGGCACTTTTGTGTAATGTGGGCGCTGTTATAGATGTAAAGTCTAGGTCTTTTACGTTGAGTGTTGGTGATGATAATGTCACTTTTAATCTAACCTATGCTGTGAAGTCTCTTATGCTTGAAAAATGTTGCAAGATTGATATTCTTGAGAAGACTGTTCTATCTACCCTCCCGCGGATGATTTGTACTGACCCTCTAGAGGTAGCACTTACCATGGATGTTTCCCAGGCATTAATATTGAAGTCGATGCCTTCATTATAGATTGGGAGGGCCCTATCGCTGAAAAGGGAAAAGGATCGGTGATTAAGGAAAATGTGCATTCTACCTCAGGACCTCAAGTAACATGCACGGATCCAAGCAAGAGTGGCGGTTATTCATGGAAGAAGTGTTTGATGAGGGGGCACTCATTGCCAAGCCTCTCCGATTTTAGACTGATGAGGCAATATAGTCGTGCGAGACCTTTGTAAACCAGCGTTTTATGGGATATAACCTGTACTTTTCTTATCATGATTCTTCTTTCCTCCTTTAGTTTGTCTATTATAGCTTTTACAGTGTGAGGGAGTGTGTAACAGCTCGGATTCACCGACCAACTTAATTAGAGCTAAACACAGCGGAAAACTTAATCCGGACTATTACCATCACACTCACCGTTCTAAAACGAAGAGTATGGGACCCCAAAAACCTAAACTTTATAAAACTTAGAACGATAAATAATTAGCATTTAATGAACTTATCTAAATGGTTTTATTAAATAATAAAAGTCTATATAATATTCGGCAGAGTTCCATTTGAAATATGGAACGCCTAAAATGTATCTTAGGACTCGCGTCCGAATTATGAACTAGTATATCAATTTAATATATTCTCAACAACTATTTCCAGCTTGTTCTTTACGAATTACTATTTAAAACTACTTACAAATTAACTAAATACTACAATGTTACAAAGTCGATCGTCCTCGCCTCAATACATATAAAGATAGTTACAATAATAATTCCTGCATCAAAGCTTCCAATTTGATAACCAGAACTTTACTACATCTACCTGAAACTAATACGACACTGCAACCCACCTAAGGGACAGGCCACATAAATCAGAAAACAAAACATTTGACTTACATCAACAACAAGCTGAGTACTAATAAACCCGTAAAACAAGTAAAACATGCTTTGGTGACTTTTGTTTAAATACTTATCATCACATATAGTCACATCAATTCACAATAACTTTATATACTTCAAATTATTTAGTCAACAACACTAACAACAATATACCACTCTTTATTGAAATAGTAGTTCATAACAAAAGATGACATCGATATAATATATATTTGAAAACCCAGTGGACTTCCACAACATTTAAGTATCTTAAGAGAAACATTCAATTTATTTCTTATTGTAGTGTGAACGCGGATGGACAGGGGTACCACTCAGTACCAGCTATCTCCAAGCTGTGAGGGTCGTTACCCTACCTTTTATGTTCTGCTTGAAAGAATTAACCCGGACATGTCCTTCTCCGTCATGATTTCACCCCTCCTGGTTAGGTAACAGTTAGGTACTACACGCCCTAACACGGGTGCATGTTCACATACTTTATCGTTCTTATTCAATATAGCATGTGTCGACTCATTCACTTATATCACATTCACTTTATATCACATTCTTATAAATATCATACGTTATTACTCAGAAATCAAATTGTATATGAAGTAATCGATTTGAAAATCATTTCATATAACTATGAAAAATATTCCTAATAAACATAGACAATCAGACCAATATATCCTCAGCATGGCCGATACCTCACAAAATCTCCATGCCCAATTCCTTTTCCAATAATATCTTCAACTCAATTACTTCATCAATCTCAACATAGTCATTTGATAATCACTCATAAGCTCAATCTTCATAATTTACCTTAACAATCTCAATTCCTCTGACTATAACATCCCTACTAGTGACTAGTATATACCTTTGTAGTGGAACAATCGATATTCATTTTATATTCGAATCGCTCAGACAAGCTAGCCCTATGTATTTGTCATTGATTCGGCTCCTTTATAACTTTCCCAATTCAACATTAACTGAACACCACAACTAACTCTCCAAATACAACTAGGACATTTACGTAGTAGAGTTATCTTGAACATGGTTTTGCTCATCATAAAAAATGTTGAATCAATAAGATCGAAGTGATCTAGTTTAGTATCTTGTTTCTTAGTTCATATAAGCTCTAATACATTGACTATAGCTTTTACAATTCCTCAAATTATCACTAGTAGTAGTAATAAAAACCAATATGTTATTCTAACACACAACAACCCTTATCCTTTAAGCTTTCATATTTTAATTCCTTAATTAGAACCTTATCACAATTAATGAACTTATTGATTCACTATGATAATAGACTTTAACTCGTTTACTAACTGGTTACCTTCGGTTACATTAGCTTTTAAACTATTTACAACTAATATCGATATCATTAGCAATATTTAGAATTTTCTTAATATATTCTAAAGAAACCATTTAATTCTCCCGGTTCATGATTTAATTATAACTTTACTTATCCTTTTTCTAAAGACAAACCACACACTCGTTGCCATAGAGTTTCAATGTTATAACATTATACATATAATCTCGTGAAATCTCTTACAATTGACATATGGTTCCTATCTTTTGTGCTTTTGTTAGCTAATTAAAAATCCTTCACTAACTTATATTTTTTTATTTTAAATTTAATTAACTAACTTGATTCCTTTATACTCGAACTTGTTAACTTAATTCAATAAACAAATTTGGATCATTTTACTATCAGGTTAGCCAAAAGTCTTATTCAGTCCTTTAGTTCCAAATACATCTTATTTTGACAAATCTATTTATTATTAAGGTTGATTATAAATCCAATTTAACGGTATATATGGTAAAAAAAATTATTTACTAAAATCAAATATTTCTTAGTATATTTAGATAACATTTGCAAGACTTAATGAGCCAGTATCATCAATTTATTTATAAGGGGGATCACGAGATCTTCTTAATAACCTTAAAGTCATACTATATGTAGTGTAACCTAGCGACCTTGCTAACTAGTTAGACAAAATCGCAAGTCTCCCACTCCTCTACCCATTTTAAGAATCACACCATCCCATAAGATTGCAACCAACACTAATTTGAGTAATTTATTCTAACCATAACAAAACTCATACCTTAAACCAATCCTCAATGGATTTTCATAGTTAAGATTCTAATAACAACATCACTAACATCAAAAGATACATATTCTAATGGAGCCCAAATTCCAGAAATAATATCTCACAATTTTATACTTCAAACCAATCTATTACTAATTTCCACAAACACAGAATCAATACTTAATCTCCCTTAATTCAGTAATAACATCACAAACAGACCTCATATATTTGATAAATAATTTGAGAAATCTAACAAGGGAAATTATATAAATTCAATTAAGTAAATCAGGAAATAGCAATTTCATGTGAAATGTTTAGTACCTCAGCTAAGGTTACAACGTGAATATTGGTGGTGGTGTTGTGGTGGCTCATAACAACGGTGGTGGTCGAGAGTGATTTGTGCGGCCCTCCTCACACGCACTCCTTCACCCATCTCAAGAAAACCCCATAATTTGGAGCAAATTGTAACAACCCGGATCTACGTCCAACTTAATTAAGACCTAAATGCGGCGAAAAACCTAATCCGGGCTATTACCATCACACTCACCACGAGTGTGGAGCTCAAAAACCTTGACTTTTTTTAAAACAGTTATACTGTAATGACTATATTTAAACCTTTAACTATAATAAACTTTATTAAGTGATCCTAAAACACTTTTAACAACTAGATTTGTTATTGTGAATTCTACTGAAAATCCGGCAGAGTTCCGTTAAAACGGACCGCCTAAAACTTAATTTAGGACTCGCGTCCACTTATAAACCTGTATTCAAAATCCAGCAACCATTATAGTTTAAACTTAATAAACTCAAACTCTTTAAACTTAATTACAAGTTAACTATTAACTATATTATTACAAAGTCGATCGTCCTCGCCGCAATACAAACAATAGGAATAGTACATTCGAACTTTCTTCAACAATACTACCTTCAAGTACCTGCATATACCGGCACGTAGTATCAGCCAAACTGGCTGAGCAAGATATCATACTAGAAAGCCAAACATATATGCAGGTAGGATATATATTAAATATATCCTACAAATCAATTTCTCTCAAAACCAAATAAATAGTAACTTTATAAAACCTTTTCCGTATTTCTTTTTATAAAACAAAACCGTTCTTTTCAGTTTCTAAATCCAATCCTTTCTATTACTTTTCTTTGAATCAAATACTTTCTTTTTTTCTTTTTCAAATCTTTCCTTTTTCCTTTTCATAACCAATCCTTTCTTTCCTTTTTCTTTCACGAATAAAGATTCATAAATCTAGGGAATGGAACGAACTTTCCTTTGCCTTTGGGCTAGCTAGGCCCTCCGGATAACTATAGACAAAGACCCCTAGTGTGCACACCCTACATACGGCCAAACCGCAGCAGGAGATCAAAGTCTTGAGGTACTGATCAACATACCCCCACAACTATTCTATTATGTATTTGTAGAGCCGAGACAAACTCGACCAAGTTCCAATTCCTTGAGATACCACTTAGGTAATCCCCACAACTTGAAAAATACAAAACTATTCCCTTGAGATACCACATAGGCAATCCCATCAACTTTCAAAACATAAAACTATTAGAAATATCTTTCTATAATCTTTTCTTTAATTGCGGTTCGGAAACCAAACTATCTATATTTGGAGGAACATCCTCCCATTCAATCCATTCTCAACAAAACCGAGATAAAAAGCCTTTTAAAAACACTTCTTGTCAAATATAAAAGTTTCTTTCGAGACTAAACTTCTATCTTTTAAATCATACTCAACCAAAATGAGTTTAAAACCTTTATGAAACTCTTCTCGTAACTATATAAGATTTAATAAGAAATCTTACCTTTTTAAACTTTTCTCGTCAAACTATTAAAGGTTCGAGTAGGAATCTTACCTCTTTGAGCTTTTAACGTAAACTATAAATATCTGAATATGAAATCTTACCTTTTCGAATCACAGTTAAACAACTACCTCGGTCTAAACGACTCCTTAGTGAAACCGAAAGCTACAATATAAATGTGTGTACTTCGTAAGAAATAAAAGACTTGGATACAACTAACTTTAGTTCACAAAGCAAATCAACCTTTCCTAATCTCACATAAAACATCAAACAAACATATCATGTTCTAACTTAAACTTTCCTTTAGCATTAATAACGTCTAACTAAAACCCTTCACCAATTAATTAAAAGTCCTCTTACTTTATATAAAATCGACCTCTAAGAAGCATATACACATTTGGATACTTAAAAGTTCATTATGAAACAATCATATGAAAACATAGAGTTTTAAAATCAACTATATAAAATATAGAATTTGGGCAGAAACTTAAAATGAGCATAACTTCCTCCTACTAAGTCTAAATCAAGAGTTTCTTGAGCCTATCTTGAGTAAAATTTCAATACGAACAACTTTCGTGAAATACTATTTTTGCTAAAAATGCCCAAAAAATGCCGAAAAACGCAAAATACGAAACTGAACTGGTAATTCTACGAATCACAGTACACTATATATCTGTACATATGAACATTAATAAGCTTCCTACTATTCTAAACTAACTATTAACCTCATGAGTGAACATTCAAATCAATAAATTCCACACCCAAACTCTAAAATCAAAAACCCCAATTCAATTACAATTCTAAAAACCCTAACTTCATAAACTTTGAGAAAACTAAAATTAAGTAAAGAAATCAACTTACCCCACAAACAAGGAAGATTATAGATGAAATATGGATTGGAAATCACCCCAAAATGAACCGGAACCGACCTTTTCTCTTTTCTCTTCGTTCGCACAACTAACTCTTTTCCACCTCCTTGTTGTTGCGTTGCCGCAAACACCCTCAATGTCGCCGGAGTTAAAGCCGCGCCACCGTGCTCTTTGTCTCCCCTCTTCTCTCTTCCTTTCGTCCTCCATCTTCCTTTCCTCTGTTCTTTTCTTTTAGGGGGCGTTTGGATGGGGGAGGGGAAACGGAAAGGAATCAAGAAAGGGTTAGGTAAGGAAAGGAAACCAAAACCCTCAAATTAAAACACATGTTTGGCAAAGCAAGGGAAAGGGTTATAAATATTTTCTTCATTTCTTCCCCCAACCTCTTCCTCTAATTTTCGGCGACCTTCTCCGGTGTTCAACTCCGGCGTCCAACTATTTCTCTCTCCTTACATTTCTCCGGCGCCCTTATCTCTCTCCACCACCGCCTTCTTCGACAGCCACCAGTGACGGGCAGACAACAACCACCAAATCTCACCAACGGCAACCACGAAACAACAAAGGTGGCACCTAGCGAAACACCAGATCTAGCCGACGGGCTGGGGTAGTTTTCGTTGGTGGTTATGGTGTTTTAAGGGGCTGAGGTGATTTTTTCGGTGGTTGTTGAAGAGTTTTTCATTTGCTGGGTGGTGGTGTGGTGTTGGGGAGGGTTTTTGCGAGGGTGGTGTGAAAATCGGGGATGGGGAAGGGTTTTTGCAGTTTCGGTGGTTGAAATCGGGGCTAGGGATGGGCTTTTGTGGTGGATTTGGTGGAAATCGGGGCTAGGGAAGGTTTTTTGCGGTGGTGTTGGTGGAAATCAGGGCTGTGAAAGGAATTTTGTGGTGGTGGTGGTTGAAATCGGGGCTGGGAAAGGGTTTTTGTTGGTGGGCGTAAGGTGGAAGTTGGGGTGGGCTGCTGGTGGTGGTGGTGGATTGGGTGGTGGTGGAAGTCTGAGTCATTGGTGGTGGTTTCGGTAGTGTGGGTGGGGTGGTCGTTGGTGAACATGTGGTGTTGAACTACGGTCAATGATCGGTCAATATGATTACATGGAGTAGAGGTTAGAAAGGGTAAGTGAAACCTTGGGGGGTGGTGGGGAATGGAAGTAGAGGACTTTGGGGATAAGGAAGGGGTAAAGGGAATCATTAAATGGACAAAACAAACAAGATATAAGGGTTTCATTTTAGTTGATTCCCTTACCCTTTCCTGAAGACCTCAAACAAAACGCCTCCTTAGTTCCCTCTATTCTGACCCCAAGCCCTCTTTTGTCTTCCTTTTATTTTCTCCCTTTTTTTCATTTTCTTTTCAATCATTTATTTTTAACCCATTTCAATCATTTATTTTTAACCCATTTCAATCCCCCTAACTTACTCTAAATCTCCCCCTTCTAATCTATTTGGTATAATAATCTTTAAATCCCTCTCCTTTTATATATATTTAAAAACATCTATTTACCTTTTCAATATATAATTTAAATACTGATACAACTTCATATAAAACAATAACTCATACTCGTTAAAAAATTATTCCATTAAAACGTCAAAATAAGTAACTAAGTAAGTTTAATTAACTTTTCAATAATTCTATAATTAAATCTAATTGCCTTTATATAAAATTGAGGACTATTAATATATAATTAGGCTAATAAATCATACTTAGCTATTAATACAATACTCTTAAAAATAGGGGTATTACACAAATTCTCTGAAATAGGTAAAGGCTTTGGTGTTTTGGAACTTGCTCTACCTATTTCCCTTCTATTCGTCGGGAATGGACATAAATTGGCCTGAATAGGTTGGTGTGGACTCACGCTCTTCTTCTCTCTTTCTCCTTCCTTCGTCTACAAGTCGTTTCCACCAGAGCCGCACCTCCGACGTTCTCCCTCTTCCTCCTTCCCCCCTCTCTCTTTTCCCTTGTTTCTTGTCATCTCGCCTCCCATGTCTCCCTCTACTAGATTCCCTTCCCTCTTTCTTTCTATTCGACTAGCAGGGCTAAGCCCCTTTGTCGTTCTTCTTTTTATTTATTTTATGAATCACCCCCACACAATCTCAGTTAACGCCACATAACCCATATTCATGTTCGATAAAAGCCACGCCAGCCTTTTTTATGAATCACCCCCCCCCCCACAATCTCATTTCCCTTTTTTCAATCTAACTTAATTAAATAAAACACTCACCTCTAAATATATATTTAGTATTACACATATGTTAGTTTCACTATTTTGATGATGACAAATGATGTATTTTTAGTATAGGCTTTTTAACTTAGGATTTTTAGTTCTTAGACTTAGTATTTTCTTTGGTTTTAATTTTGTAAAATATATTAGTCTTAGTGTTAGTGTTGTTTCTCTTATTCAAGTGTTAGGAATAAATAGTTATAACTTATAGAGAAATGGTTATGAGTCTAACGTAATTAAGTTATTTAAATTGATGATTCTATGTACATTTATAAAGTAAACTAATAAATAGTTATAACTTTGACATAATCCAAATGTCATGGAATATTTTTATTTTGGTGAAATGTAAGCTTTTATAAATGACCAAGAAAGCTTCCAAAAAGTCCCAAGCCACAACAGCTTACAAACATCCAAGATGAGAAAGAACTACAAAAAAGATCAACCCATAAAACAAACATATACAATAGGCTTTACTAGCACAAAAACAACACCTGAAGCAAAAACAAAGAAATGGCAAAAAACAGACTAAGTGAATTTAGAGAGATAAAAAACCAATCTTTGTCATTGCTTATCCAAGCTTGATTGAATCTAGACTCAAATCTGCTGCTCACTTCAACCTGAATTTGATTCACCACCATAGTTGGTCTGAGGACCTTAAGACTCCAAATGGCTTCATTTCTAGCTCTCCAAATATGATAAACAAGACCTGCCAGAGCAAGCAAGCACGGGTGTCTTCTTGGTTTACATCTATATCTTCTCATCCACTTCTTCCAAGTAAGATGACGATCATTAGAGGCTTGATATCTTATCTTCAACCACATCATCAACTAATAAGCACCGGCAACACTGAAAAGAACACGAAAAGAAGAGATGTTGTACAAATTCTTTCTCAGTACCACAAAGAGCACAACTATCATCAGACCAGTAGCCAAAACTCACCAATTTGTCCTTGGTTTTAATTTTACTTAGAGGAGCAAGCCAAGGAATAAAGGAGTGCTTTTGTATAGTTAACTTGTTCCACACCCAAAACCTCCAAGGAACTTTCTCAGAATGATTACAGAGTAAAGAGTAAGCTGATTTGATAGTAAAATGACCATGAAACCAATTTATACCAATAAAACCAACAGCTAATTTATCTCTCACCATGCATATGTTTTTCCATCCCATACAATCAGATTTCTTTGGTTGATACACACTCCACAACTATTCTTCAATGTAAATGGAATGTACCCATTTAACCTATAGGATATCAGCTTTTTGAGCAATTTGCCAAACACATTTCCAAACAGCAGCTATGTTCGATAAGGCAATATTCATAATCCCCAAACCATAAGACTTAGGCCTACAAATCCAGTCCTAGGAAACAGGGGGATTTTTAGCGAGAATGACTGAACCATACCAAAGAAATGCTCTACAGATTTGAGTGATTCTCAAAACAATTTTTTTAGAAAGGATAAAAATTTGAGACCAATAGACATGAAGGCTCAAAAGAACATAATTAATCAGAGTAAGTCTTCTAGCATAGGACAACTTCCTAGAAGACCAAGTCATGATTCTATATAACAATTTATCACACAAACTATCACAATCAGAGCAAGAAATTTTCTTAGATGTAACAGGAACACCTAGATATGTGAATGGAAAATTGCCCTTTTGGAAAAGAGAAAGATCTAGGATGTTTTGTTGATGTTCTAGACAGACATTCCCAAAATAAATAGCAGATTTTCTATTATTAGTAGAAAGACAAAAAGTCAGTTCAAAAGTTTTAAGACTCTGAGAAGGAGGGTAATACATTGAACCTCTCCTCTAGCAAACAACATAAGATCATCAGCAAAAACAATATGAGTCAATTGAAGGCTTTTGCATATATGATGAAATTTAAAAGGACGATTATTTGTGGCCCAAGCAAGAGTTCTGGACAAGTATTCCATAGCAATCACTAAAAGTAGATGAGAAATGTGATCACCTTGCCTAATACCTTGTTTGCCTTTAAGAAAACCAAAAAGTCCACCACCAATACACAGAGAGTAGGAAGGCGTAGAAGCACATTGTATAATCCAATTAATGAATTGAAGGGGGGGAATTTAGCTACTTAAGAATAGCCTCAATGAATGACCAATTAAGAGAATCATAAGCTTTCCTCAAATCAACTTTAATAGTACATCTAGGTGGAAGAGATTTAGAATTATATTGTTTCATAAGATCTTGAACAAGGAGAATATTGTGAATAATGACTCTATTGGAAATGAAAGCATCTTGAGATTGGCTAATAAGAGAAGAAAGCACGGAAGAGAGTCTAGAACATAACATTTTTGAGATGATTTTGTAAAGAACATTGCAACAAGCAATAGGTCTGAATTCAGTAACATCTTGAGGCACATCTATCTTAGGAATCATAGTCAAAGTAGTAGAGTTCAATTTTTTCAGCAATTTCCCAGAGGAGAAAAAATTCAAAATAACAGAAGTTACCTCATCACCAAAAATGTGCCAAGAGTGTTTAAAGAAGTGGCTAGTATAGCCATCAGGACTAGGGGCACTATTGTCATCTATACCAGCCTAAGCTATTTTCACATCTTTTGTAGAGAAAGGAGCACAGAGGGCAGTTTGCTGATCGGAGGAGACAACCGGACCCATAGCAATAATCTTAGATCTAACTTTCAAAATAGGATGCTGAGCTGAACCAAGGAGATGCTCATAATAACTGACAAAAGCTTCATTAACATCCCTAGAAGAGTGCCTCCAAACACCATCAATATCTTTAATGCTCCCAATGAAATTATGTCTCCTTCTAACTTTAAGACAAGCATGGAAAAAGCTGTATTATCATCACTCTCCTTAATCCAAGAAGCTTTTGACTTCTGTCTAAGAAAGCTATATCTGGCCTTATGAGTTTCCAAAGTAGCTGCTCTAGCAGCTTCCTCAGCTAACAACAATTGCCCATGCCCAGGATTTTTATGCAGAGCTTCTTGAGCAGCTAACAACTCCAGATGAGCATGAGAGGCAGCCTGTTCAATATTAGCGAAAGATTATCTATTGAGCCGTTTTAGAGAGACTTTTAGCCGCTTTAATTTTTTCACTACTCTAAACATAGGGCCCCCAGAGAAAGAGGAGCTCCAAATTAATCTAAACTTTTCTTCAAAAGAGTGAGCATGAGTCCACATATTGAAGAATTTGAAAGGATTAGGGTTAGAGGAAAGATCCCTGTCAACACCAATTATACAAGGACAATGATCAAAATGACACTCAGGAAGGAAATGTGCTTCACCACCAGGAAAAGCAGAACACCATTTGTCATTACAAACAACTCTATTAGTTCTAGATAACACCCTTAAATCAGCCTTATATTTATTGTTCCAATTAAAAAAGACCTAGTGGTATGAAGGTCTACTAAGTTACAAGAGTTGAGACAATTCCTAGAAGGCATAATTTCACCAAGAGTGACAGGGGATCCAAATCTCTCATTCAACTTGAGAATGTTATTCAAAACTCCTAAAACAGTCCAAGCAACTTCATCAACAGTCAAGCTAATTCTCTGTAAATTGTGCCAAAGAGATTCTCTAAGACTAGCATTATTATGAGCATACACATAGTAAACAAAAAAAGACTTCTCAAGATGCTTCAGAACCACTTTAGCATGGATGTGCTGATCACTACAATCAGTAATATCCACATCAAACCAAGAAGAAACCCAAATTAGCCAGATTCTGCCCCCTTTATGAAAAGAGTAGTTGGCACACAAACTCCAACTTCTACAAATTTTAGGAAAAACCTTATCTGCATTAGCTGCTTTTACTGTAGTTTCCAAGAGGCCAAATAATCCAACCTTATGTTTGGTTAAAAAAGACTTAACCTCATCATGTTTGGTAAGACTAATTAGACCTCTAACATTCCAAAATCCTATGCTAGTCATTTGGAAAAGCCAAGAGAGACTCCCTCACACCAACAAGAGCATCAAATCTATTCTTAGAATGCTGACCATCATTCACCTGCTGTTGTTTTTGTGCAATTGTGCAAGAAGCCTTAGATTGTTGTTCCATAATTAAGGTATTAATCACATGTGCCAAAGTCTGCATATTCACATCAGAATCAGGTTTGTTAACCTGCTTTGAAAGAGGAACCAAAACTTTTTGTCACTTGTTTATTTCTCAATTCAAGCTTCTTTCTCTTACAATCAGCCTTAGTGTGGCCAAATAACCACCACAATCAGTACAAACAATTGGCCTCCGTTCATAAACAACTTCTTGTTTCATAATATCCCCCTTCTCATTTATGCACTTAACAAACTCAGGGTAAGTTTGATCAATTTTCATCACCTCAATCAACATTCTAGCATAAGCAATCAAATCTCAATGTGTTGTAGCTCTGTCAGTATATAGGGGATTACTAATACTTACTAGATATTTTCCTCAAAGAGTTTACACCCAATATCTTAGATTTAATCCTGGTAATCTGATCCAAATGGGCAACTTTAATATCTTTCTTCTTAAGGTCAAGATCAGGGTGCCAAGCTTTCATTATAATCGATTTACTGTCAATAAGTAAGGGTCCAGATTTAAGAGCATTGTTCTTGCTTTCAACAGTTTTAAAACGAACCAGGAAGATACCAATAGGCATAGCAACTACTTTGTCCACACCAAACCTACCCCAAATGCGACGAAAATAACCATTCATTGTTCTGAAGGATGGCTTGGCACTGAATACATAAGAAACAATGGCATTTTCCCAATATTCAAGTTCAGGTTTGACATCATCCAAATCAATTTTAGGCAATTCAAATTATTAGTTATTGTATATTTTGCAAAATCAGATTAGAATCTAAGGGAGTTAAGCGTGATCCTTCTTGCCTCACACCATCAAAGCAATGTTTACTCCATGAAGAATTACTTGATTTCACGGGAATTTGCGGTTGTTCCATTGTAGGTAATTGAGATTTTTGAATTTGTGCAATCTATCATGCTGCTAATTCACTCCTAGCTTGAAGATTATCAACAGCTTGTTTCTGAATTTGCTAAGCTCTCAAATTGTTAGTCGACGAATTTGACTCCACATCATTGAAGAATCTGACCATTTCAGGGGGATGCTACGGGTATTTTTCAGTGCTTTAGGTCTGTTGCTCTCCTCACAAATCGCCTGATTATTAACCTGAAAAGAAGAAGCAGAGTTAGAGTTCTTCTTTGATTTTCCCTTCCATGACATGGCTTAGCTAGAAGCTGAGAAAGGAAAACATCACGAAGAAACAAAAATTCATAGAGAGAAACTTCTCTCTCTAACTCAACACTATTCCTTGATATCATGGAATATTAATTTGAATAAAATTAATCTCCATGATATTAGTTGTGTTAGTTTGTTAGTATTGTGCAGATTTTGAATGAGCCGATAATCATGCAACTAACAAACTACAAAACCGGATGCTACAATGGAGGTAACAAGATAAAGACGGCAGCCCTAAAAATCAGGAGAATCTGACTTGCAGCTAGTCAGTTCCTGAAATCTAGGAAGCTCAACAAACCTCCTAATCTTCATCTCAACAACTAACGACGTTCAGATTTTTTGGAAATTATTGTTAGCTGGCAGCGTGGATTTAGTCAGAGATTCTCATGTGTATAATATCTTCTTCAAGGGCGAATAAGGGGCTAACTTCATGGACCCATAACCTTCAAGTAAAGCAGAGATAGGGCACTACAAAAATCTTCTATATATACTACCAGAAAACCTGATTGAAGGTTGAATAACTTTGCTGCTCTACACGCAAATCATCTTAAAGTTCATCCGGTTTTTATTTTCTTCAAAGCACAAACCATTGTATTTATTTCGATTGTTGGGTGATTAGAGAATAAAAATTTCTCTAACCAAGAGTGAAAGAGAGAAAAAGAAAGACAAGACTTTATGAGAAGTCGGGTTAGAAAGTCACAAGTTTAGGAGGGACAAGGTAACTGGGGAAAGGGCCAAGTTTCTAAAGGGAGTGAGAATAGATTTATAATAGGTTGTACTAAGCTGTAACGCTATTATTAAGAAAAGGGCAGGGTTTCTTCCTAGAGAATTAAGGAAGTATAGCTTGTTTAAATATCTTTGTGTGTTCCTATTTGTTGCTTACTCTCGTTATTAGCTTTAAGTTTTTAATATTCCGCAAAAAGCTTCGAAATTCCTTACAACTAATTCACCCCCCTTCTTGTAGTTGATCTAGTCACTAGTGGGAAAAATAGCTATTGCTGCACCCCATTAGCTGTGGGCTATATGAACAACCCGTAGCTAATGTTCATTAATTGCGGGCCTCTTGAGAAGCCCGTAGCTAAGTTACGTTTTGAGGCGGGCTTCGATTAGAGCCCGCAACTAAATTTCCAACATTATTATTTTGAAACGGGCTTCTTTGAAGGCCCGCAGCTACGCTTTAGTTAATCTAATTAAGGAAAAAAAAGGTAGAAAGCGCCACATTGCCACAACATCCCGCTTTCTCTTTCTCTTTCTACTAGGGTTTTCTCAAACACTCTCCATCACTCTCAAATCCTCCGATGGCGAGAATTTCGAAGTCGACGAAGATGATTGAGTAGTGTAAGGACCACGTTGATGCTGCTGCTAATGATGAACTCAAGAGCTGGGATGCTGAATTTGTTAAAGTTGACAACAATATCGCTTCTCTATCTCTCTCGATTGTGGATCTTGCTTCGTTTTAGTGATTTATTGTGATATTTCGATTTTCTCGCCTGTCTCTATATCGCCCATCTATTGTCTTGCTACCCATCGCCGACAGACGCCACCGCAGTACCTGCAGACGAGACTTAACTCCATTCCCTTCTCAGCATAAACAAAACGAAGATACCCATAATCCACAGTAAGTTTGTTTTTCTTTTTATTCTTTTTTCTAGTTTTTGAATTGGAACTTCTCATATAGTCAGTTAATCATTAATTTAGGAGAATGTTAGATTATTAGTAGTGTTTGTTGTTATTAAAATTGTTGAAGTATGAATTTAGATATAGTTTAAAGTTGAAATTAAGGTTTTATTTATGTGATGGTAAAATTAGGAATGTTGTAACTTGTACATTGTAAAATGTGATGGTAAAATTAGGAATGCTGCTGGAAGAAGTGCTAATAAAGGTTTTAATGATGATGATGCTTCCGCTGCCTCGCTTCCTGAGAAGTTTGGTTTATCCCTTTGTCATTGCACTTCTTGTTTCCATCATTTGTTTCGCTTTATATCAATGTATAATATGTATGGTAATTTGAATGTGCAATAGTTTTCTTGGTTGAGTTTAAGTGTTCGATTTCAGGTAAAGAAATAAGCCTGATTTTGAATTGAAGTAATGTTATTTAGCAGTTTGCAGATACTAGTTAGCTGATAAAGTCTTGGGAGTGGTATCCAAGACCTGGGTGGTTTCGAAGCAATTAAAATTTTTAG